>OZ007573.1:56398682-56513682 GCA_963931925.1 Onchidella celtica
ATATAACAGGAAGAATTTATTGATTTCTGTGTGTGTACATTTTTTTCGGAACAAAAATTCATTGTTAACGAATCATTATAATTTTATATCTATATAATAAAGCTACAACAAAACCCCTAATAGCCCTATGGACTCGGAAACTACACAACGCACCGACCTGAAATTTGGCACAAAGAATTATGGGATAGCGAACATTGTTCCTATCGCTATACACAAACAAAACCGTTTGTTATTTCTAAGTTAATCGGTAAATGCGGTTATAATTAAAGACTAAATTCACGAGAGTGTTTGATCCGAAATTTACGATCAATAAGATATTGATGTATGTTTCTAATAATAGCCCACTTCTGCCTACGCATGACTTTATCACTTCCTGCGATGTGTTCACCAACAAACAAACTAACCCGTGCGCAAATCATTGCCATTAATTTTGACGGATACTGACGGGATGCGCAGGATGTCAACGCGCAAAGGGAGAGCAGTAAAACTTATCTAAAAACAAACAAACAAACAAAAATAAAATAAAGCTAAAGGAACAGGCAAAATGAAGCAGGTCCATAATAATCACCCAGAACTGAAATTAATAAATCGATTTATCCCGGGCAGGGCCGGGCAACTCAGCTAGTCATACAAAACAATTAAAAGAATTGGTTGTTTTATGCGTGTGTAATGTGTTAATTGTGTATGTTTGTGTTGGCTTGTATATGTGGGTTGTTTCTATTTTTGTTGTTGTTGCTGCTGTCAATGATGATGATGATGATGATGATGATTATGATGACGTTACATAAAGGCAAGCATTATTTAGGTGGAAATCGTGTAAAACCTTTTCACTTATTTAGGTGGAAGGTGGAAGCCTAGACCACTAACGAATTTTGGGCAGTGAACCTTTCCACCTAAATAGTACAAAGATAGGGCGGGGGGCGGGAGGGTCACTATTTAAGTGGAATCCACCTAAATAATCACTTTCTTACATAAAATCACTCTCCGCAATGTAACAGTTAGTCGCTCAGTGGGAGAAATCGGCTTCCTCCAATTCGTTTTTTCCTTGGTCAGATCATGTGTGCAGATTTCTAGCCATTCATTAAATGAACTTTCTTTCATTCGAAAATATTGAATGAATCTTTCATTATCTTGGATGAGTTGCGGATACAGATGGTGAAACTCTCCGAGTGATTCTCTGTTCTGTTGGATGGGATGGACCCAAATTCTTGTGTGACTTCTTAGCCTCCTCCTTAACCACAACAACAAGAGCAACTTTCTTCTTCTGCTACACACCATTTTGTTCAAAAGACCGGTTGTCTGACCGTCGGGTTCCGGCGTCTGTGTAGGCCTCGGAGCCGGCAAAAAAACGTCGGGTCTGGTCTGACAGTCGGGTTCCGGCGTCTGTGTAGGCCTCGGAGCCGGCAAAAAAACGTCGGGTCTGGTCTGACCGTCAGGTTCCGGCGTCTGTGTTGGCCTCGGAGCCGGCAAAAAAACGTCGGGTCTGGTCTGACCGTCGGGTTCCGGCGTCTGTGTAGGCCTCGGAGCCGGCAAAAAAACGTCGGGTCTGGTCTGACCGTCGGGGACGCTGTCTGTTTGGATCTACCCAGGTTGCCGACATGGAACGTCGGACAAAAGCAAAACAAAACGTTTTTTCGTTACCGGAGATTCGAATGCGCTTGGGAAAGGTAGGAGAGGAGCGAAGAAGACGTTTGTGGATCAAGGTCGTTAGTAAAAAAAGGCATTTCCAGCTCCACAGGTCGGAAAACTCCACGTATTTTGAACTGATCAGATATGCAGGCACTGCGTTCGGCACTAAAAAATGAAAACTGTCCGGATTTGTGAAGTTGGGCAGCTCGGTCGGTTATTAGCTCTGTCTTTTGGCAGCTTGTATAAATCAACACCTTCTATGCTCTGTAACGTTTGTGTTTTGTTTTTTTTATTCCCGTGCTCTGTAACGTTTGATTCTATCTATCTATTTGTCTGTCTATCTATCTATCTATCTATCTATCTATCTATCTATCTATCTATCTATCTATCTATCTATCTATCTATCTATCTATCTATCTATCTATCTATCTATCTATCTATCTATGTATGTCTATCTATCTATCTATCTATCTATCTATCTATCTATCTATCTATCTATCTATCTATCTATCTATCTATCTATCTATCTATCTATCTATCTATCTATCTATCTATCTGTCTGTCTATCTATCTATCTATCTATATCTATCTATCTATCTATCTATCTACCCGCTGTTCCTCAAACCGTCTTAAAAATTCACCACCTGCCACATCAGCATTGTTAACTCGCCTCTCGAGTTCAGCTCTGTGCCAACACGACCTTGTGTACCGCATATTTTTACATATCACACTTAAATGCGACAGAGTTGTGGAATCTCAAGTGCTAAATCCTTGGTCCAGTTCTACCGTTTTGTGGTAAAAGGCTGCATTCGCCAAAAGCAAAATGTTACTGGAGACGCAAGAAACCTCTCTCGTTGTATTCCCCATTATTCTAAACTCAAATAATTCCATTTTATTGTGACCAAAACAAAGCTGTTTTTTGCACCAAATCAGAACCCAGATAGAAAAGAGTAGCACATTCCATGCTATATTATATTAAGATGATGTTACATTGTGAAATGTAGCTACATTGACTTATACCGGCTTTCAGAGTAAAACTGCACTGGGTTTACCGTAGAGGTCCCATCGTAGGCACATTCAATAGCCGCGGAATCATACCTGTCGCACAGAATTGACATAACCGTTTTGCCTTTGATGTACACCAAAAATATAGATGGAATTATCATCTTTTAACACGACGCAACCGCCCTCTTTGAAAGTGATATAACTTTTTTTTTTTTCGAATTTTTTAAGCTTTCAAAGTTTATGCTAAACAGCTTAGCCTGTCTTCAAAACTGTACAATTCACAGGCCCATGGGAAACTGGCAAAAGGTCCAGGTAGCGCAAAAAAAAAAATGAGAACGCACATCAATGAAAAAAAAATCATTATAATAAATTTCAGACTAGAGCCCAGTTTCTCAAGTAAAGTTAGTATTTCCTCTGTAAATAATATCTCCAAAGAAGGTTACGCAATTTTCAGAATGCTAATACAGCTCATTCTCAAGGTTATAGCATTATGACCTTACTTTAGGCGCTGAAAGCATCATTCATTTTGGAGACATTCAGTATTTTATTAATTTTGAGCTGGTCATATTCTTTTATCCGTTAAGGAAGGCATCAAAGTCATATAAAAAAGAAAAAATGTGCTCTATCTATCTATCTATCTATCTATCTATCTATCTATCTATCTATCTATCTATCTATCTATCTATCTATCTATCTGTCTATCTATCTATCTATATATATCTATCTATCTATCTATCCATCTATCTATTTGTACTGTCTGTCTAAATGTCTGTCTATCTGTCTGTCTATCTATCTATCTATCTATCTATCTATCTATCTATCTATCTATCTATCTATCTATCTATCTATCTATTTATCTGTTTGTACTGTCTATCTATCTATCTATCTATCTATCTATCTATCTATCTATCTATCTATCTATCTATCTATCTATCTATCTATCTATCTATCTATCTATTTATCTATTAGTACTGTCTGTCTAAATGTCTGTCTATCTGTCTGTCTATCTATCTATCTATCTATCTATCTATCTATCTATCTATCTATCTATCTATCTATCTATCTATCTATCTATCTATCTATCTATCTACCTATCTATTTATCTATCTATCTATTTATCTATTTGTACTGTCTGTCTATTTATCTATCTATCTATCTATCTATCTATCTATCTATCTATCTATCTATCTATCTATCTATCTATCTATCTATCTATCTATCTATCTATCTATCTATCTATCTATCTATCTATCTATCTATCTATCTATCTCTTTCTGTCTCACTCTCTCCTTGTGTGTGTACAATCCAATGTGTTCTCTACCTCTCTCTCCTCCCACCCCTCTTCCTATTCCTCTCTCTCTCTCTCTCTCTCTCTCTCTCTCTCACCCACTTGCTCTCTCTCTCTTACTCCTTCCCTCCATGTGTCTCTCTTTCTCATCCCTTCTCTCTCTCTCACTCCTTCTCTCTCGCTCATCCTGCCGGCCCCTTATTTCTCTCATTTTCTTTCATTATTTATATTATAAGGTTAAAATCGTTAGAATAATGCACTGTTTGAATACTTGTCTCTTAACAACGATTACCTACGGTTGCCAAATATGGTGGATTACAAAACAACTTACGAACAAATTAAGAACTTCCCAGAGAGGAATGGAAAGAAGAATTCTTAACGTCAAACTACAAGATAAAATTCCCCACGCTGAAATATTATGGAAACAAGCAAAGTTGGCGGACATAGTAAAATTCTTGCTACTACAAAAGTGGAATTGGGCTGGACATGGGTGGAGAATGAATGACAATATAGATGGACAAATAGCTGCATTGACTGGCAATCACGGACAGGAAAAAGAACACGAGGACGACCAGGAAGGAGATGGCAGGGTGATATTCAAAAGAGACGGGAAACAACATAGATGAGGAAGACATCAGACAGAAAGGAATGGAAGTCCTGACCTCAGGTCTATATCGTGCAGTGGATGGACACTGCCGAGGTGGAAGGTGAACGGTGAAACATTAACCCTCTTATGCTCAGGTCTGAAATTTTTGATATCCCTGAGATGTTACTGCTTTTGGGCTACTTTGGAAGGAATCATGTTTGTTTTCTCAGAAAAATAATAAATGTTCTTTCTTACTTTTCAAGGTCGTCAAAATAATTGCGTCCGATTAGTGGGACGCTAGGTAGGAATATTTTACCAAAACATGAAGCTCATGTTAACTTTATGCAGGATTTCATTTAACTTACAGGTGATGGCAAACTTAAATGAGCAAAAGACCAATATAAAATGGAAAATCTTTTAAATATTCCCTAAAAAGTCCCCTTACAGAAGTAAAACGCCGTAAGACGCCAAGATTAAAGTTATTGAGACAGTACACAGTGGGGACAGGAGAAAGAGGCCAGTGCTGATCATGTTTATTTGTCTCATAATTGCGTTCACAATGAAAACTGTTAAAAATATTGAAAGGAAATGAAAGTGAGCAAACAGTTTGCCATCGCTTAGTGTGAAAAGCTGGTGAACAGTGACTATGGAGGACAGCTAGCTGATCTTGATAGGACATTCTGCATTCTCTTGGCGGACATGGAACCAGTGGCATGAAAACCTTGGTTTCTGACAATATTCAGTAGAAGTAGAGATGTGAGCAAATGATCAAAGGAGACATGGACTGTACACACACACACAAATACACACAGCCACATAATTATACCAATACAGGCACTCATATAATTATAATCAACACAAACAAACATATGCTCACACAGCCGGAGACGTACACACGGACACTTGTAGGAACACCTTTGTATGGTATAAAATTGACCAAAAAGTCTTTACAAAGTGGAAACTGCATGAATTCATCAGTCATGATATTTATGAAAGCAATTAGAGGGTAACACTTTGTAAAAGAAAATGACGCGGCCATTAATTTTGTGTCCTGCGCCCCACTATTGGGACGGAACTTGACTGTCATACTGAAATAAAGCTATTCATTATATTTCATTTTACCCAGACTGCCTCTTTCAAATACATCCAAAAATTACATGGATAATATCAAGAGCTTATGAGCTACTCGTCTTGGAAAACGACGAAATGCCTGTTGGGAAGGGGAATACCTCGAGCAAACTCGAATTAGATCCATGTGATAGAGCACTGGTTTAGATTCCACAGGGACCCAAAGGGTTTTGGTCAAAGTCAAAGAATTTCTCTTAGCAGTTTATTTTCTGGACTGTCTTAGTACTGGAGCACTGAGCATGAATGGGTTAAAAACCTGATACGCGTTCCTGCCCTATATAATTATCAGATAACTGTCGCCAATTTGATGACCTAGAATGCGGTCTAACAGCACAGATTTTTTAATTATCAGTTGCATTCAGATAATTTTGAATAAGAAATAAAATGTTGCCATTCGTAAATCGTCGCCCAGCCCATCAAACCTCTGAAGTCTCGATTTACCTGTCTGGCTGATCATTCCTCCGTACTGGACTTCAGACTTTGCTCGCCTCTGATGCGCCAATGTTTCTTATTAGACATTGGACTTTTTTTTTCTTAGGATATTTTCTTTATAATGCAGGGCTCTACTTTTTTTGTTCTCTTTTTTTTTTTTTATTTTGCGTTTGCCTACAAAATTCGTCCTTTTTGTTGTGTGAACATATCAAATATTCAGTAACTTAAGATAAGATAAGATAAGATAAGATAAATTTTATTCGTCCTTGTACAAGGAAATATGTTTTGATCATTGAATACATAACAATACAGTTACAGAAGCAGAAAGTATGATACATAGCGCGCACACACACATATATACACACACACTGATAAATTAACTAAATTAACCAAATTAACAGTGCACACAATATGCTTCCCTAACTAAAACACATGACCTGACACGCAGGACATAATTCAACTGTGCACAGATTACGATCAAGATGACGACATTATTGTAACATCCTAGTTGATGATGGAATAAACGATTTAAAGTAGCGCTCAGTTTTAGTTTTCTTTGACAACAGCCTTAAACTTCTTACAGATCTTATATATTCCTTGTTCAGGGGATGTTGGGGGTCATTTATAATAATATTAGCTTTTTTAATACAAGCACCAGTGTACAGCTCATCAAAATATGGCAGATCACAGATACAATGATACTTGAGTCATTTACTATCATTTTCTTACAAACTTGACAAACTATTAACCTAAAAAGTGTGCAACATTTGAAATGACGTCAACATTGTTTGTTGAAGATTGAAATCTTTCTCACAACGTGCATACAAAAAGAAAGCAATAGCCTGACAGAAAGATCAGCTGCAGATTTGTATTGGCCTCACAGCCCTGCCTATACTAGCAGTGGTGTCTTAAATGTGCTTGAATTTACTTCTTTCTAGTCTCGTAATAAATTATTAGGCCAGAGACTAAAGAAAAACTGGGTTTCTTACTGAAATAAACCCGTTGAAATGGGGTAATTTAATCCAGTGGGTTAGAAAGGATGAATAATCCTTTCGAATTCGTTCCCTTTCGCACAGCGCCGCGCCCTCGTGCGTTTTTTACATCACGCAGAGCTGCGGGCAGTCGTTTCCTGACAGAGAGTTGATCCGAGGGTTGTCCAGAGCGTTAAAAGTCTTGCTTCGTTTGGTGGCAGGAATTTGTGTACTTTCTGTAAGGGCATTAAGGCCTCTGACACCTGTCGGGGGAAACGGTCGTAGACAGAACATCAAATTGGTGAGTATAAAGATAAGTCTTTAGCGTGAATTGATCAGGCAGTGATCTCTTAACAGTAAGAATGTAGATTGATTTCTGTGCTTGACAAGACGTATTGAATAGCAGGTACGTGAATGGTGTCTATAGATAGATAGATAGATAGATAGATAGATAGATAGATAGATAGATAGATAGATAGATAGATAGATAGATAGATAGATAGATAGATAGATAGATAGATAGATAGATAGATAGATAGATAGATAGATAGATAGATAGATGGGTGGGTGGGTGGATAGACGGTCGGACTGACAGAGAGAGAGATGGATAGGTGGGTGGATGGTGGACAGTGTAGCATCTGCAAGCTATCCCTTGCCCTCTCCCGTTTTCTTGTTACACTGGTGAGCATGTGTTCATTTCTTCTTGACAACCGCCAGAGTGTACTGCACTCCGTGACCTGACCTTCTTTTCTAGTGAGTAGTTTTTTTCCTCGCTCGCTTGTTGTCAGGTGTTTTGACTCGTTCAGTAAATATTAGTACGTTCCCGAACATTCGATAACATTGTGGAGACGGATGTTTACGCCAGATTTGGCCTTGAGTGATGTAACCTGATGACGTATTGATGCGTGATTGGTTAGTTTGTGCGAGGGCGAAGGTAACGTTTATTTCGGGAACTTTCTGTAGGAATGTTTATATATATAGACCTGTGTGAGTGGTTGGGGGGTGAGTAAGTGAGTTTCCTTTTGTGTGGCGTAGATATTTAGTTTCGCTGGTGTCTTCCTAGTAATTTATTGTTCACTATACAGTTATTAAACTTTAGTATTATTTAATCTATCGTCGGATCTCGTGTTTATTTATTTTACAGCTGTAATAGTTTCGTTTTCTAAAGGGTTGTAGTTAGATCAACTAACTCCCCCCTACTATAACGTGCTAGAACAACCTCAGCTGTTACATATTGGGGGCTCGTCCGGGATCCGACCATATTCGAACGGACCAGATCTAAATTACTAGATTTATTTACATAGTTTACAGTAGAATATCATCGACAAGCTATCTACAACATGTCGGAGATCATTGGAAGGCTTAGCCAGGAGGCGGACGCTATGGAGCTCACTGGGCAGGAGAGACGGGACTACCTCCGTGAAGGCCTAGAAAGAGAAAGACAGCTGGAGGCTCAACGACAGGAGAAGGAGGCTGAACGACAGGCTCGGGAGAAGGAGGCTCAACGACAGGAGAAGGAGGCTGAACGACAGGCTCGGGAGAAGGAGGCTGAACGACAGGCTCGGGAGAAGGAAATGAACCACGAGTTGGAGATGGAGAAGATCCGCCAGCAACGTGGAGGCAACGACTCAGCTCAGAAGACCGACGACCACGCCAGTTCCAAGAGACCCAAGCTACCTGCATTTCAGGACAAGAAGGACGATCTGGATAGCTGGTTGCTGCGGTTTGAGAGGTTTGCCGAGACAGCTGAATGGCCCAGATCCACCTGGACGACATCACTGTCTGCCCTGCTGACTGGGAGAGCTTTGGAGTGCTTCTACAGACTACCGATCGACGAAGCCAAGGACTACGACAAAGTCAAGGAAGCGTTGCAGAAGAGGTACAACCTGTCAGAGGACGGATACCGACTCATGTTCAGACAAGGTAAGCCTGAAGATGGAGAAGATGTTGGAATGTTTTTGACCAGGATCAAGACCTATCTAGAGAGGTGGATAAAGCTGTCGAAGACGGAGGAGACCTACGAAGGAGTGAGAGATCTGTTCGTCAGAGAGCAATTCATGGATGCCTGCCCACTAGACCTTGCAACCCATGTGAGGGAGAGGAAACCAAAGACGCTACAGGACATCGCAGATTCAGCGGAGGAGTACCTGTTAGCGAGGAACCGGACACTCAGCGGGAGCGCCAGAATGCAGAGCCGGCCAGTGCGACAGAGGCCCAACGGAGACAGAAGCACACAGGTCTGTTATAGGTGCCAGAGGCCGGGACACAAGGCGAAGGAGTGTCGTGCAAGGACAAAAGACAAAGGTGAGTTCAGATGTTACCTTTGTGGAAAGCCAGGCCACGTTCGGAGAATGTGTCCAGCCCAGAAGGATACGGGGCGAGGCAAGCCGAACAAGGCGGCGGCGGCCGTGGTTATAGCGGCGGACGAGTCGTCGAGACAGGATGCGACGACGGCTGACACCAGCATCAACGTTCAAGCGGTAATGAAGGACGGGAAGCTACAGTTAGCGGTGCCTGTTACGTGCGGAGGATGCAGTGACGGAAGGACCGTGGAGAAACTGAAGTTACCAGTGATGAAGGGCTTGATTGGGAATCGAGCGGTAGATGTCCTAAGAGATACCGGCTGTGAAGGTGTAGTGGTGCGGCGAGCACTGGTGGACGACGGACAGCTCACCGTTGGGAAGAAACTTATCGCGAGGATCGATAACTCCTTGCTAGCGGCGGAGGAAGCCGTTATGGACGTGAAGACGCCTTACCTGACGGGCAAAGTGACGGCGCTGTGTCTCCCGGGGACCATCTGCGACCTAGTAGTCGGGAACGTGGACGGAGCGAAGGATCCGTACGACCCTGATACTGAGGTGATGGTAGGAGCGGTGACCACGAGGGCCCAGGAGAAGAGGAAGGACCGGTCTACGTCGCTGAAGGTGCCGAGGGCAGAACGGCACGCGGGTGTGGATAGAGAGGAACTTATCCGACTCCAAGAAGAAGACGAAGTCATTAGGAAGTTAGGGCAGAAGAAGATCCCAACTAATAGAGGCAATAAATCTGTTCATTTTGAGAAACATGGAGGAGTACTGTACCGGATCTACAAGGACCTGAGACAGGCGACGGTTATAAGGCAAGTGGTACTACCCGAAAAACTGAGAGAGTATGTACTGAGTGTAGCCCACGACTCGATCGTCGGAGGACACCTCGGCGTGAAGAAAACCAAAGACAGAGTTATGAGCAATTTTTATTGGCCTGGAATTGAAGGTGACGTCGCGAGATACTGCCGCTCATGCGACATATGCCAGAGGACGGTGAACAAAGGAGCGACCCCAAAGGTGCACTTGCAGAGTATGCCAGTAGTGGACGTACCATTTAGGCGAGTGGCCGTGGACTTAGTAGGACCTATCGACCCCCCAAGTGAAGGTGGACATCGGTATATCCTGGTGTATATAGACTGCGCTACTCGTTACCCCGAAGTCACACCCTTGAAGAAGATGGACGCAGAAACGGTAGCAGAAGCCTTAGTGAACATCTACAGCCGTTTGGGTGTGCCCGAAGAGATCTTGTCGGACCAAGGGACCCAATTTATGTCAGATGTCATGAAGGAAACGAATAGACTACTGGGAATTCGACAGTCGACCACTACAGTCTACCACCCTATGTGCAACGGGTTGGTGGAGCGATTCAACGGCACACTGAAGAAAACATTGAGACGACTGTGCGCAGAGCAACCCAAGCAGTGGCACAGATACATCAACCCGCAGCTCTTCGCATATCGTGAAGTTCCCCAAGAGTCGACCAAGTTTGCCCCATTCGAGTTGCTGTATGGGAGAACTGTGAGAGGACCAATGCACATTTTACGACAACTATGGACCAAGGACGTAGAGGAGCCGGAAACGAAGACCAGTTACCAGTACGTCATGGAACTACGTGAGAGGCTGGAGGACACATGGAAGTTAGCGACGGAAGAACTCTCCAAGGCTCAAGGTAGACAGAAGACCTACTACGACCGGAAGGCGCGAGAGAGGAAGTTCCGCCCCGGAGATGAAGTGTTGGTGCTACTGCCGACGAACACTAACAAGCTCCTAGTCCAATGGAAGGGACCATATAAGGTAGTCTCAGTTGTCGGTGTTAACGACTATAGAGTCAAGATGGGTGCAAAAGAAAAGACCTTGCACGCCAACCTCCTCAAGAGATACATTCCAAGGACGTCAAAAGCAGCAGCAGTGGCAATGGAACCGAGACCTATTGTGACCGAGATGTGTGGGATGGACAACAGTAGGAGAGATACCACGCCTGAACATGTCAACGCCATAAAGGACGGCGGCGGTGATAGTGCTGAGACTGTACTGGCAGAGGACGACATGATGGACAAGAGTCAACCCGTGGAGTCAGCTGGCATGACAATCATCGAGGACTGCGACCTGGAAGGCGACAACGGTGGAACGACGGAGGACCTTGCCGACCTAGGAAGCTGGAACCAGAATGAAGGCTACAGAGATGTCCAGTATGGAACGCAACTGACGTCGGAACAACGTCAAGAACTCTGCGATGTGGTGAAGGATTACCAACACGTCTTCACCAATCTCCCTGGATGCTGCCAGTTGGGTGAACATCGCATCGACCTTACGACAGAAGTACCAGTTCGTCAACGACCATACCCGGTGCCCTACGCTATGCGCAACTCCTTGAAGGAGGAGCTTACCACCATGGAACGGCTGGGCATCATTCGAAGGAGCTCATCAGCTTATGCTTCACCTATTGTTGTCGTCAAGAAGAAGGACGGATCCAACCGAGTCTGCATCGACTACAGGAGGTTAAACAAGATCACAGTATTCGACCCTCATCCGACAGCAGCGCCATCGGAAGTGTTTCAGAGTCTATCGAGAGGAAAATTATTCTCTCGGATTGACCTGAGCAAGGGATACTGGCAAGTGAAAGTTCGAGAGCAAGACATTCCCAAGACGGCGTTCGTCACCATGGGCGAACACTATGAATTCATTCGGATGCCTTTTGATATGATGAACTCAGGAGCCACGCTGAACAGGATCGTAAAGCCATTGATCCGTGGAATGAACAATGTGACAGCATATGTGGACGACCTGCTGATTCATACAGAGACATTCGACGAGCATGTGAAGACTCTCAAGGACTTACTGCAGAGGATGGACCAAGCTGGATTAACTGCAAGACCATCGAAGTGTCTGATTGGAACGTCTGAAGTAGACTTTGTTGGACACTTAGTGGGAGAAGGTATGATTGGCCTGTTAGAAGAGAATGTATGTAAGGTACGAGACGCACCCAGACCCACCACTAAGAAGGAAGTGAAAGCATTCTTAGGATGAGTTTGATATTACCATGAATTTATTCCTAACTTTTCAGCGATTGCATCACCATTGTCTGATTTACTTAGAAAGGGTCAGCCCAACATAGTTCAGTGGGATGAAACGCAGGAGAAAGCATACACCTCTTTGAAGAATGTCATTATCTCCAAACCCGTGTTATGTTTGCCAGATTTTTCCAAAGAGTTTGTCTTAGCAACTGATGCATCAGATCGCGGATTAGGCGCTAGTCTTATGCAGGAACACGAGGGAAAGTTGTACCCTGTGGCATATGCTAGTCGTAAGCTATTGCCTCGTGAGACAAAATATTCGGTCTCAGAGCGCGAATGTTTAGCTATTGTTTGGGCTGTAAAAAAGTTTACTTTGTATTTGTATGGAAAGGAGTTTGTGCTCCAAACTGACCATCGGTCATTAGAGTTTTGAACTCTGCCAAGTTTGACAGTCCAAAGTTATTACGATGGAGTTTATTTTTACAGTCTTATCGATTCAGGATTCACTACGTAAAAGGCAGAGAAAATGTCTGTGCCGATTTCCTGAGCAGGGTATTTTAAAGTAGTACACTATCAGTGAAATGCATTGTAACCCATACTTTTGCCTACTAGATGAATTGCTAGGACGGCAGTATTGTACTGTAATTGGGGACATAGTTCACCTGTGACTGAATATTGAATTGATGGCTGATAGAGAGTCATGATGTGTTAGTCACATTTTGATTTTATGCTATGTCATATTAGTTACCAATGGAACTTGGTGTAATTTTTGGAAAATGTAACCCAAATGGGGACTGTGAGCAAGCAGTGTTTGTGATATATTGCAATGTTGTAACTTGTTTTGACCTAATATGATGAAGAAGGACCCTAATCAGTGGTCGGTATGTATTGGTATTTTTGGCGATTGTACGTATGAGTTATACATTTTGGAGATAACCATGTTATGTACAACAAGTTGTATGCTATGATTCGTGCACGAAGCATTGTGTAAACGATGGGCCATCGTTTCACCTTATATGATTTGTAATAATATCATTGACCATTGTTTCACCACAGTGGTGGCGTTGTGTTATTAGTAGGCCTAATGTTTACTATTGGGAAGCAATGACGGTATTGTATTAGTTATGTTATTAGTGATACAAAGTACACTGCATTGTATTGTATTTGTGATGACATTCGGGAAGACACTGAAATTGTTAATAATTGTAATAGAATTAGCAACTACCTTTGTGAGATTGGGAGTACTGTAAGATTGTTATTTCAAGACATTGCAGACGCTGAATAATGTTTTGGAGTTGAAAAATATTCAACTTAAATTGGGGAGTTGTGTAGCATCTGCAAGCTATCCCTTGCCCTCTCCCGTTTTCTTGTTACACTGGTGAGCATGTGTTCATTTCTTCTTGACAACCGCCAGAGTGTACTGCACTCCGTGACCTGACCTTCTTTTCTAGTGAGTAGTTTTTTTCCTCGCTCGCTTGTTGTCAGGTGTTTTGACTCGTTCAGTAAATATTAGTATGTTCCCGAACATTCGATAACATTGTGGAGACGGATGTTTACGCCAGATTTGGCCTTGAGTGATGTAACCTGATGACGTATTGATGCGTGATTGGTTAGTTTGTGCGAGGGCGAAGGTAACGTTTATTTCGGGAACTTTCTGTAGGAATGTTTATATATATAGACCTGTGTGAGTGGTTGGGGGGTGAGTAAGTGAGTTTCCTTTTGTGTGGCGTAGATATTTAGTTTCGCTGGTGTCTTCCTAGTAATTTATTGTTCACTATACAGTTATTAAACTTTAGTATTATTTAATCTATCGTCGGATCTGGTGTTCATTTATTTTACAGCTGTAATAGTTTCGTTTTCTAAAGGGTTGTAGTTAGATCAACTAACTCCCCCCTACTATAACGTGCTAGAACAACCTCAGCTGTTACAGACAGACAGACAGACAGACAGACAGACAGATAGATAGATAGATAGATAGATAGATAGATAGATAGATAGATAGATAGATAGATAGATAGATAGATAGATAGATAGATAGATAGATGGGTGGGTGGATGGATAGACGGTCGGACAGACAGACAGACAGAGAGATGGATAGATGGGTGGATGGTGGACAGACAGACAGACAGACAGCCAGATAGATAGATAGATAGATAGATAGATAGATAGATAGATAGATAGATAGATAGATAGATAGATAGATAGATAAATAGATAGACAGATAGATAGATAGATAGATAGATAGATAGATATAGATAGATAGATAGATAGATAGATAGATAGATATAGATAGATAGATAGATAGATAGATAGATAGATAGATAGATAGATAAATCGATGGATAGATAGATAGATAGATGGATAGATAGATAGATAGATAGATAGATAGATAGATAGATAGATAGATAGATAGATAGATAGATAGATAGATAGATAAATAAATAAATAGATAGATAGATAGATAGATAGATAGATAGATAGATAGATAGATAGATAGATAGATAGATAGATAGATAGATAAATAGATAAATAGATAGATAGATAGATAGATAGATAGATAGATAGATAGATAGATAGATAGATAGATAGATAGATAGATAGATAGATAGATAGATAAATAGATAAATAAATAGATAGATAGATAGATAGATAGATAGATAGATAGATAGATAGATAGATAGATAGATAGATAGATAGATAGATAGATAGATAGATAGATAGATAGATAGATAGATAGAGACACAGCCAGATACAATAAAAAAGATGAAATAAACCAAACATTTTATTTCCTGACCAGACCGTACGCCGCGGACAGCCTCTCCCCACCCCAAACGTCACTTCCTCCAAACCTCACAGATTAGCAGTTCGCCACTTGCAAAGCCTATAATAATAAAATACTGGATAATGAAATCTCTCCAACCGCTGCTGAAGTTTCAATGTTATCACTGTCAGCAAAGCCCACGTACAGGAAGGGATAAGGGGTGGGGTTGGAAAATGTGTTGTAACTCTACAAGCTGTGTTTATAACACGACACTTGACTTATTTGACTTAAACCCTCGAATCCCGAATGGGGCATAGGTCATCTTCCAAGGTCCTCCACCTTGCTCTGTCCTGGGCTCCGGGTTCAATCTGGCCCCACGAGAGTCCCAACATCTATTCCCGCATGTTTGGGTGTTGGTGCTGCAGTCTTGCATCTCTTGCCGTCTGTTTGGCTATTGGTGCTGCAGTCTTGCATCTCTTGCCGCCTGTTTGGCTATTGGTGCTGCAGTCTTGCATCTCTTGCCGCATGTTTGGCTATTGGTGCTGCAGTCTTGTATCTATTGCCGCCAATTACGCTATTGGTGCTGCAGTCTTGAATCTATTGCCGCCTGTTTGGCTATTTGTGCTGCAGTCTGGCAGCTATTGCATCCTGTTCGGGTGTTGGTGCTGCAGTCTAGCATTATTTGCCGCCTGTTTGGCTATTGGTGCTGCAGTCTTGCATCTCTTGCCGCCTGTTTGGCTGTTGGTGCTGCAGTCTTCTATCTATTGCCGCCTGTTTGGCTATTAGTGCTGCAGTCTTGCATCTATTGCGGCCTGTTTGGCTATTGGTGTTGCATTCTTGCATCTATTTTGCCGACTGTTTGGGTGTTGGTATTGCAGTCTTGCATCTCCTGCCGCCCATTTGCCTAGTGGTGCTGCCGTCTCGCATCTCTTGCCGTCTGTTTGGCTATTGGTGCTGCAATCTTGCATGTGTTGCCGCCGGTTTGGCAACGGGATATCATCTCGAGACAAGACTTGGAGATTCTGATTCATGTATGAGTCATTTACTTAGATATAAAGGCAGAAGAGCCAGTTCAGCTGGGAAATTCACCACCACAGGAGGAACTAAGGTAGAGGGGCACAAAGGGAGGACATGCTCAGACTGCCCTTGGAGGAATGATAGAAAAACATAGTGATATTGAAACAGGGTGTCAGAAGTACATTTGCATAGAACTTCTGTAAATCTCTGTGTTCTAATTGTACTGCGGATGAATAATAATTGATTTATCGTGTGTGTAGAAACTTGCGTGCGTACACAGAGACATAAATGAATCCGCGAATTTCTTTTTATAATGTCTTAATTTTACACATTTTTGTTACAGTACAGCACCTTCCATCGTATTTTATTGTCTTTGTTACTGTTACGGAAGGCTCTCTGACCCACGAAAGCAGAAAGCGATGTGGAAAAATTATATTGCTATATAACGAATATGGGTCAGAGGTGACCCACGATAGTAGAGTTCATGGTTGAACAGTATATCACTATATGACGAGTCTGGGCCAGATCTGATCCAAGATAATAGATTGCGTGTAAACCAAAACAGTGGTCAGTTCCCTATTGACGTTTTTCCACAAATGACCAGATGATCTTTAACCTCATTATAATGTTAGGAGAATGCATCAAGTTTCAGTTATCAGGTCCATGTGGTTGATTAATTACAGAATTAAAACCGTCTCTCTGGGCCAATATGACCCACTATAGTAGACCAGGGTTCAGGCCTGTCGTCTCCGCTTGGCGGAGCATCTGGGTGTTTTGTGTTTTCAGCTGAGATCGGCCAGGCTGCTATTATATCACCGTGCAATGTGCAACACGCCACAATTGCTAAAACACACTTCCTGGAAAGTGTCTATGTACAATACACCTTGCTGGCGTACATTCTGTAACTGCAGTAGAATGAAAAAAAGACTGCATGTGCCAAAAGCAAAATTTTACAGGTCATACAAGGAACATTTGGCGTTGCGCCCTGCTTTATTCAGTTTGTTCAATTTTATAAGGTCTCTGGTGCAACGCTCAATAGCGCAGTGCCCCGACGACTCCGGAAGGAATTAAGGTATCCAGAAGTCCTTGACAGCCCGGAAGTGTGTTATATAATGTTAGGTGTTAAATTCTGAAAACTAAAGGAATAACGTTGTTATGGTATCGTAACTATTAAGTCTGATCAAGAAAGTTATACAGTTTTTCGCCTGTCCGGAGAAAAATGTTAAACCCGAGTTACGGTAGTTTGCCAAACGGCCGGTGATGTATTTCCGTTCTATAAAAACGACGTTAAAAGTGAATCTGACGTACAGTATTTTTCGCTAACATGGCAGCGTGAACGTCCACAAAGTAGCCAGTTTGGTAGCAGGATAAAACAGAACTATTGCTTTTCCCATCTGTAGAGAACCGGCATATTAATTCACTTGGTTAGTTGACGGATCGTATTATTCTAGGCTGATCGCGCAGGTGCGACTTGGTGTCCTGTTGCAGTCGCATATCCGTTTCATGTCCCTACTGACTCCGCAATGCATGTTGGCGCACCGCCATGTGTCCACCTGGATTTAAGAAGAGAAATGCGCGACTGCGACACAATTGCGAAATGACTGTGGCTCGAATGAGACACGAATGCGACACAATTGCGACACGAATGTGGCTCGAATGAGACACGACTACGACACCAGTGTGACACAAATGCGACGCGTCTGCGACACGAATGCGACACAATCCCGACACGAATGTGGCTCGAATGAGACACGACTGCGACACCAGTGTGACACAAATGCGACGCGTCCGCGACACGAATGCGACACAATTGCGACACGAATGCGACACAACTGCAACACGAATACGACACGACTACAGTACGAATGCGACACAAATGCGACATGAGTAAGACACGACTATGACACAACGCAATAAAGAGGCATGTATGTACGCCTCATGTCTTACTGTGGTTTATCGTATGTTGTTTTTCAGAGTAAACCTGAGATCACCATGGCAGCGTGTGAAGAACAAAAACCAGACTCTATGGAATGGTGGAAGAAAACCATTGTATACCAGGTTTACCCGCGTTCATTTCAAGACTCTAAAGGGGACGGAATCGGGGATATCCAGGGTAAGTTACATC
Organism: Onchidella celtica; assembly: GCA_963931925.1. Taxonomy (NCBI): domain Eukaryota; kingdom Metazoa; phylum Mollusca; class Gastropoda; order Systellommatophora; family Onchidiidae; genus Onchidella; species Onchidella celtica. Next base: position 56,416,945 of record OZ007573.1, read on the forward strand.
ATACATCGTCAGAATATTTTTTTGAATGTCGTTACAAGTACGTATGTCCACAAAGCTTTTTTTTTGCGCTAGGGATACGTATCTTAAAGCTTTTTGTGACTTCAGAGCTAGAGAGCTGAAAAATACTCCTGACAAATTGATTAGTTATCCTTTCAGATTTTTCATTTTGTTTTCCTCTTGTTATGTGGTTGAAAGGGTAAGGGGCAGGGTTAGGAATTCGATCATATTTAGCGTTGAGGATAAGGATGGGGTTTGGGGTATGTAATAAATGCGTATGCGTCCGTAGCGCAAAATGCTTGGGGTGCGTACGCGCAAGTAACAACAGCCTATTTAAGAAAAAAACAACAAAAAACAGAATGATGACATAAAAATGAGGTCGCAGCAGGGCTGGTGAACAAAGATTGGATATGGCCAACGGTTGTATATTACGTAGCTGTGGGTAAGAAATATTAAGATTGAGAGATGTCCTTTCATTTGAGAAATTCAAAGCAGAGCTCAAATCAGCCGTGTGGGAAATACAATCGCCATGTGTCTAATGGCTGACTAATCATGTCTTCCTTAAGGCCTGCATGTTTCGTATAGCAAGAAGGTATAATTTGTAAATACACAAGAGAGATGGAGAGAGAGAGAGAGAGAGAGAGAGAGAGAGAGAGAGAGAGAGAGATTCAGAGAGAAGGAGAAGGGAGAGAGAGAGAGTGTGAATGAGAGAGGGGGAGGAAAGAGAGAGAGGGAGTGAGGGAGAGCGGGAGCGTGAGTGAGAGAGAGAGATACAGAGGAGAGAGAGAGAGAAAGAAAGAGTTGTAAGTATTTCATTTTAAAAGGCGTTTTTCTCCACTTTGTGGAGAGAGGCGCTGTATTAAGTTACTCTAATATTGTTACTACTTAATTAAAGAGAAACGTGCCCATGAATCAAGAGAGCAAAAGGGAAACTTTAGTGTGGATACATTGAGAGAACTTAGGTTAGATTGTTTTTCCTTCTCATTTCTGATTCATCGTCACGTTTCTCTGCTTTCCTGATGCCGAGCTTTCGTCGCGGATAATCTGTTCTTCTTTGTGGCCTTATTTAATGATAGCGCTATATGATATTGACATAAAATTTACATGATGTCGGTATTGTCGAAGTCGTCAAATATAAGAATCACTTTATTGTCTTTATGTCTCATGTACCTCAACAATAGCGATATCACTATGCTAAAGTACTAACAAGATCCAAAAAAAAAAAAATTACTGTACCATGGTATTATTTTATCAAAACAAGTAGATGGCGTTCTCGGCATTATCCGGATAACTTTGTGAACCCGCCGGTCTGTCTCTCTCTCTCTCTCTTTTTTGGTCTAGAAAGCTCCCCATATCTACAGTCTTACTGCAGATTTCATATGCATCAGAGGAGTAGGAAGTACATAGAAAAGTAACAACGCTAAGCTCTTCAGCAGTAAAAACTCCAGTACTCCGAGGGCACCGCCATTTTCTGTCGATGTAGGTCATAACGCGTTAACGGGAAGCGCCAAAAAAATGTGAACAAGCGAAGTACGCCCGTCGAGTCACTGCTGATTTCGTTTGTTTTTACTTTCACTGCTGCGTCTCTACCGGCGCTAGAATTATTTCACCAGCTCTTACAATCTTGGGTGACAGTTTTAAGTTTGATTTTACGTTTTGGAAGTGGTAGATAAGCGTTCTTTACCCTAGCAGAAGTCACTGCCAGGTCGTTTGTTTCTGTAGCCTTAGGCCCTATTTGTATAGTACCCAGTCTCATAATAAAAATGATGGTTTTGTGACTCTTTTCATTACTTGCACCAACGTGGTTTTGAGTTCGATATTAAGATCTTAATCTAGAAGAGGCGTGTCTAGCGTTCTTTACCCTAGCAGACCCCTTGTCAGGTCACACTCCCATCTTGCTCATGCATCATTGATCATTGTTACTTCTTTGCTGTAATATACTAATAAGTCTTTGTATCCAGTCCCATTGCATAGTTTCATGCGTCCTTTCATCGCTTGCATCAGTGTAGTTTGATTTTAATAGCTAGGTCTAAATCAGATGATGTAGCTCCAGAAGTGGTGGCATTCTTCTTTACCCTAGCAGACCACTTATCAGGTCACACCTCCACCTTGCTATGCATCATTGATCATTGTTACGTGTTTATTGTAATAATATTACCTCTATCTGGTTCTTTACAAACTTCCTTTTTCTTTTCTGAAAGGATAACGGGTAGGCATAATATGAAAGTGGTGGTAATCCACTTCAGTACCCCACCTTTTCCTAAACTGAAATCATGCGTCCATTGTTGTTATAGCACATTATGTACAGGTAATGAACGGGTATTCTAAATCCTGGGTACATTATTAGTATCTGGGTATATTTTAGTATTATTTCATCTCGGGAGTCTATCAGTTATTCTACTTTTGGTTGCAGACAAGAGAGAGAAAGAGAGAGAGAGAGAGAGAGAGAGAGAGAGAGAGAGAGAGAGAGAGAGAGAGAGAGAGAGAGAGAGAGAGAGAGAGCGGTTAGGGCTGGGGTAGCGTTCCAATCGTTTCTAGATCTATTGATGAGTACCGGATCCCCGTGCTTACTCTGGCATGCAGTTCCTACTTCTATGATCAGAGCACTACGCATTTATTTTTTGGCAGGGAAATAGCGGCACGGGATAGACACAGCGGCATCTTTCTGAGGTGGGCACTTAGTTTGGTGGTGCACTCCCTTTATTGGCATATCAAATTACGGCCGTTACCTCTCCACGGCTCAGTAATGGGTTTTCGTTGCACTTGACTGCTATCAGCTGATTTTGGCATTTTTTCGCTATTTTCACAAAGTTCAAGTGATACTATCTCTTCAAAGATGCAATTCTCACATTCACCCAAGATATGCAAAGAAACTTCAAGAATTCGGCTTTTTATGTGGTAAATAAAATACTTAGTGTGTTTAATCAGATGTACTTTCCTGGTTAGCAGAAACTGGTCACCAAAACTATCTTAAAAAAATATTTTTCTATCATTTTGATTTTTAAAAATACAATTTAACATGCATTCCCATAAAATACAATTATGTATATAATGAAGGGGAATTATTTATGTGCAGCATGGTGAAAGAAGTATTACGGTAACATAGTTTCATTTCCTTGCAATGTATCTTTTTTCAGATTGCATCTGCTACAAAAAATATGCATTTTCTTTCCTCTACACATATTGAAACCATAATCACATGACATTTGTAAGACAATTAGCTAATTTACGTATCAAGATGTAATAACGCCATTCACACATCTGGCAAACATTTTTGAGAATCAGAAACATTACTGCAGGGTTCCCCCACAAGTCATAGCAAGGTTACACTGCGTCTTGCATAAATTTACGCTACTCTTTTATACTGTACCGAATGCAGAATCACTGTTTCACGAAACAGCAAAAGATTTCAGAAGAAAACGCTCAACTTACATTATTCACACAGTCATTTAAACACATTTGACAAAACAATGCACTTTTACCATTCGATCAAGCCTAGCATGAAAATGGAAGTTGAACAACTTGAGCACAATTATTTCTTCTTGTGAACCAAAGCAGACCAGTCGGGGGGGGGGGGGGGGCCCGAGGGGGAGATGTAGTGCTCTCAACTATCTTTTCTTCTTTGTTTGGACGGTACATGTAGATCTTTTGAAATCAAGTCAGGAAAGATTTCTGGCCTTGTGCCTGGACACAATGAACTTAGGTTTGTCTTTTGTGTAGATAATACAATACTAAGTCTTCTGGCCTGATGTTCAATGGCAGATGTTGTTTGATGCAGTAGTTCTCCACCTTGCTCACCATGAAATTCTAATCCAAAAACCAAAATATTTAACATGAAAAACAATGAAATTTAGGATAAATTTTTACGGCTTTGTTTTCTTCTATGAAAGCTGCAGTACATTTTAATGGCATGTTCAATATCAGGTACCTGTTCGGGAAATATAATGTTACTATGTGAAATAACTGACCACTGAGTATAGTTCATTTACGTATATTAAACATATTCGAAATTGTTGCTACTTGCAAGTCAATGTCTTTAATTTAGGTTAATTTCATAGTTTTCTGAACTATTAATAATTGTTCTGTTAGATCATTGAATACATGTGTAGTCTGAGCTATTTTTTACAATAAATGACCTGCCGTACGGTGATAAGCCTGGAGGATAATTCTGTGCTGCTTTAGGGTTTGATCAAGGGTGGAACATACTGGTCATTGACGTAGTGGCAGTTTATTCTTTTCTAGTTACTAGTTCATCTATTTCATGTTCTATATCCCTCGACTACTTATTTCAAGTGCGTTTTTTTTTCGTGGGAGTTTTGATCTGTGTCATCTAGAAGATTGAGGTCCCATGTCTGTAATTTTAATACACATGTACATGTATTTCTGAACTGTCCTTGATAACCTGTTAGTTCAGCTTCTCACTAATTTTCATTGGAAGGTTCTTGTAAGGTCACCATACCATTAGAATATCAAGTTTCCTGTTATTTTTCTTAAATATGGCAAATTCATATTAAATCACAACCCTTTAGAACTATCTGCAGCGACATTTCAATCATAAAACGCTGGCATCGAAGAAGAATAACGTGGGTGGCTGCTGGGGACAATCTGTTGCCACTTCAATGTATCCATCATAATGTTGCCTAGGTATTTTTTGAAAAGTCAAGCCATTTGTGGACGATAGAAATGCATGTAAAGTATGTGAAAGTTAGTTTCATAATAAGGCCTTCATAAAATTTACACCACTCTAATTTGCAGGGGGTCAGGTAAGAGTTTAGAGAAAATCGTGAGTTATATTAAACTCTGTCACAATGTGTATCGTTACAAAGCAGCTAAATTTCTCTGCCTGTTAGGAAAATTTTGAATTCCAAACACCATATTATGATATTGTGGATCATTAAATATTGGTATCATACCGCGAGCTAAAAGTTTAATTCAAGATGTGTCAAGCCACCGTTACCTCAGTGAAAGAGCTGTGCTCAGTGAAAGAGCTACGCACACGGTGTTGGGTCATTATCTGTCACTCAGACCCGCCCACAGGTCCAAACTAAGTGGTCACATTTTTAGAGAGAAGATGCTGCTGTCTAGAACGCATAATGATATCTTTTCCGGTGCGGTGGGCTTATCACACAGAGCCAAAATAAAGATCATTGTGTTTTATATTTTTAAAACTTTTTTATAATTAAAAATACCTGAAACTTGAATCAGTACTATGGGCTGCTACAAAAGCGATTGGGCTGGATTAGTTGACGCTAAAGAAAATTAGTTATATTATTTTTGAAACTGTTATTTAGACTGTGGTTTTGAGCAAAAAAAAAGAGCCCAAATTGCATCACAATGCATCACTCCCGCTATTTTTTTTTTTTTTAGATTACATTGCAGACAGAGCGTATGTATTTATAGAGACATCTCACTTCCGCCAAATCGCGAAACTAGGTCACTGCGGTAAACAAACCACCTTCACCAAAAATAGTGTGCATATCTGTTCATTGTGGTTTGTTGATATTTTTGGGTTGATTGAAACTATTTAGAGCCGTTTGTAAGCTCTCACGCCCCGTGGAAATGCACAAACGGGTATTGTTTACCGCAGTGGCCTACTTTCCGCTTCGTGCTAACAATGGTTTCGCGGCGCCTCCCCTGTCTTACAGCTCAGATCGACCAGTAGTGAAACCTTGTTCTATGTGCATGCTCTCTGATAGCAACTAAAACGATTAATAATAATATACTCCAGCATTTAATCAGGTTTTACTTTCTCTCGTAAAGCTGACCTTCATAAATCTGCCTGGCTTTGAGAAATCGATACATGGCTGTAAATATGTCAGTGGTTCATCAACACAATTTCACCCACTCTTTAATATTGAACTGGCTTTGTTGTAAGAAATACTAACATTTCCTGTAGCACCCAAACTATTGTTTCGCGCAGAACGTTTATCGCAGCAAACGTGACATTTTTCTGATATGACTGATGTTTTATCAATACAAATAATATAGGACAAATTTGTAATTGTCTCTTCATACTGGTGTTGCGTATCAAACTGAACAATAAATCTCGGTGCCAGGCGTCAGTAGATCTCGGTGCCAGGCGTCAGTAGACCTCGGTGCCAGGCGTCAGTAGACCTCGGTGCCAGGCGTCAGTAGACCTCGGTGCCAGGCGTCAGTAGACCTCGGTGCCAGGCGTCAGTAGATCTCGGTGCCAGGCGTCAGTAGACCTCGGTGCCAGGCGTCAGTAGACCTCGGTGCCAGGCGTCAGTAGATTTCGATGCCAGGCGTCAGTAGACCTCGGTGCCAGGCGTCAGTTAGACCGCGGTACCAGGTGTCAGTAGACCTCGGTGCCAGGCGTCAGTAGACCTCGGTGCCAGGCTCAGTAGACCTCGGTGCCAGACGTTGGTGCATGCCCAGACAATCAGATAATCGTAAACAACATTTGGTGTTGTCAAGTTTTTTAAATTATTATAATGATAGATAACATCTCGGCAGTTTTTAATTAAACAATCGTTTTATAACTTTTCTTCCCTACATTAGCAAAGCGTGTACGTAAGGCAGATGGGGTGCTTGTGGTGTATGAGTGTGTGTGTAGGTATGTGTGGGTGTGTGGGTATGTGTGTGTGGGGGGGGTTAACTGGAGAGGGAGAGAGAGAGAGTATAGTTTCCATCCAACAGCAGTGTGTGTAAGCGACTTGTTTGTATGAGGGGGGGGGGGTGCATGTGTGTGTGTATGTGTATGTGTGAGAGAAAGAGAGAGAGAGAGACAAAGATAGATTTCGTCCAGTGGCAGAATTTAAATGCGATGTGTTTGTAAAAGAGAGTGGTTGGTGGTGGGGGGTCTGGTGTATGAGTGTGAGTGCATGTGTGTGTAGGAGAGAGAGAGAATGCAACACAGTGCAGTTTCCGCAGAGGAGCTGCAGGTGCATGTGTATTTTGTGTATGTGTGAGAGAGAAAGCGTGTATGTGTGTGTATAAGAGAGAGAGAGAGAGTGAGAGCGAGAGAGAGAGAGAGAGAGAGAGAGAGAGAGAGAGAGAGCGAGAGAGAGAGAGAGAGAGAGAGCGAGAGAGAAAGAGAGAGAGAGAGAGAATAGACGAAAAGGTAGGGGGGAAGGGTTGGCTTGATTATCTTGAACCATCTCCAGCTGCATCGCCAACAGCTCATACAATGTCTATTTCTCCAGGAATCATTTCCCGCCTGGATCATTTCATCGACATTGGGGTTGGAGCGATTTGGCTGAGTCCATTTTTTCCATCCCCTCAACTGGACTTTGGCTATGACATCTCTGATTTCTGTGATGTGGACCCCCAGTTTGGTACCCTGGCAGACTTTGACAAATTAGTGGAGGAGGTACATAAAAGAGGTGACTCTTTTGTTGTTGTTGTTGTTGTAGCTTCTGTCAGACCACAATAAACGGCCTTGTGATATCATACGCTGTGGCTTAGAGTCGGTTGCCAGCGCCCGGGGCAAGGAAAGTAATGCGCCCATTGACCCGTGGGCTGTTAGTGTGTGGCAACTTTTATTTGCCCTGTCGTGTTGGAATATTGTGTAGAATGTTCGAACATTGGGAGATTTTCTGTGTGAAAGGGGGCAGGGGCTATGTTTTATTTATAATTTACAATTTATTTTCTTTTTCTTTTGAAATTTTGGGCTCGGAGTCAACCGTCCTTGTGGCACAACCCCCCCCCCCCCACACACACACAAACACACTACGCCACTGATAATAAAATAAACAGACCCTCTTAACCCATGGGCATATTGGGCAGTTGCCCTACAGCGTTAGGCTGAGGAACCAAGAAGCAAAAAAGAACTCAGTAGCAGTGGCCCAGTGGCGGCAAGGGTTTAGGGGCTCCTTGCATGTACATTTCTGAGTAGTTGCGTAAGGGGCCAGGCAGGTGGGCAGCCTATTGCTTTGCCCAGGGGCGTACAATGATGTTAAGTAAGTTGGTAAAAAGAGGTAACTTCATAAATGTACATATAACATCAAAGGCAAGAGAGCTACAGAAGGCATTATTAAGTATCTTTGATGACGTGATCTGGAACAATATATAGCAAGGCAGGCCTGCGTATTGCTACATAACATTGTAAAGTGTATGAAGTATTGAGCAGCAAAAGGGGTCAGAGCACCGCGATCTAACATTGTGGGCCAGAGAAGTGGCAGGCTAACTTTTAACACAAGTGTAACGTCTGTGTATTTGCTTAAACTTAATGATATTGGGTTCTGTATAAGTGTAGTTTAGAAAATTAAAATGCCTGGAAAAAGGGATGAAAAGCAAGATGAGTAACAATCAGAATCTATTGATGTATCAAGACTTGTCTTGTTTTTTTCTTACTGGAGTGGAAAATGTTCAAATTTGTATTTGGCCTGGGAAATGCTTTGCTCGCTTTTTTTTTTTTTCCTCAGTGAACATCCTTACATCGATCCGACCTAGATTTGGATAGGATATCCGTATGTTAACCATATAAATGGGTTACCTACACGACGTCGGGTTCATGTAGGGAACCGGCTCCTATGGTAATCCGATCAACCCTACTGAAAACCTGTACAAATCTACATCGGATTCGTAGGTAGGCTGGCCAGGCGCGTGTTATACGGGGACTGTGGGAAAGATGATTATGTGATCATTACGCGGGTGCGATTTTTTTGCATTTGTAGTACTGGAAAACGTCAGTGTAGTTTTGTTGGAGTTAAGTGCTGCAGTTCATCTAGATTTCTAGATTACAAATGTCGGACAGCGGATAGAATTTCGACAAGTGACCAGTTCTAGAAACGAGTATACCTAACCTCACCCATTGTTCTCCACCATCCAAACATTCTGAGGAAGTGAGGAAACCTGTGTGGGTGGACTGGTACTTTCACCTAGGCGTTGTTCATCCACTGCAGGGCGGGGGGGGGGGGGTATAGCCCTCCGCTAATGATTTCCACTCTTTTCTGTCTGATGTTTTTCCTCATCCGTGGATATCCCTCCTCTCTGCTTTATGTCGTCTTGCCATCTTCCTCCTGGTCGTCCTCTTGTTCTTCTTCCCGTCCTTGGTTGCCATTCCGTGCAGCGTTCTGTCCATCTATTGTCATTCATACTTGCCACATGTCCCGTCCAATGCCACTTTAATGATGTAGCATGAATTTTACTATGTCGATTAGTGCTGTTTTGTTTGCCTACTACTTATAAAAATGCAGAGGAACATGATTTTCAAACAAAACTACAAAAACGCGAGCCCTTAGGCCTCCAGATTTAAATCAGTTGGGATACCCAGTATGGACAAAGTCAGCCCACACCCCCTCTCCCAGACCAAGCCTAAGAGGAGCTCTTTCCTCTCCTTACCGTCTATTTGGGCTAAGAAGAACAAGGAGAAGCAAAAAAACTGACGAAGAGAAAGAAAAATATGCAGGAGAAGAGTAAGCGGAAGACATGACAGAGAAAAGGCAAGAAACAAAAAAATAAACAGTCGGCCTATGACATGGAATGCGCAAACTGTGACGCCATGCCCCTTATTTGTGCGGGGTTAAAAAAACTGGAACGATGCGCTCATAACATAGAGATACTATAATAAACTAGAGTCCGCACGCATGCACAAGTGCAACGCGTCGCAGTGGCCCCAATTGGCCTGCATGCGCGCCATGTTGACTTGGGAAGGATTCGCTAGCGAGCAGGCGCTGGCTGTTCGACGTCTCAAGGAATAGTAATCCCATCCCCGCCTATAATTATGTCAAAGACATAATAGATATACTACAAATACGATGCAACACAGGCTGTTGTTGCGGAGACAGTTTTTTGTAACATAGAAAGCTAAAGCTGAACAGTGAACACCGCAATATTTTCTGTTTGGTTTTGTAATCAGACTACGTCCCCCAAACAACGTTCTTCAAAACAACAAGTTCATAACTGGTAAAACTAGTAAGAGTCATGAAAATTACAACATGCATAGCTTTGAAAAGAAAATCATGAGAAGGGCATGTTAGTAGTATATAACAAGGAAAAATGTTCACCTTCATACAGAAACAAAAAATATATATATTTTAGAGGTATAACTGGATCATATAAAGAAAGAAAGAAAGAAGAGAATAGACATGAAAACTTTCAATTTTCTTCTCTCTCCGCACCAGCTTTTTCTTGCTATTTCTTAATTCAGCGGCCTTTTTCTCTTTTTGGGAGTTGGTCTTCTTGGAGTTGGCAGTTTCTGCTTGAGAGGAGGATAATTTTCGAAAACAGATGGAATTGCCTTTGGTCTTAGTGTCTGTTTATCGAGCCCTGCGTAATTGTCAGAGCTTAGGAAGTGAGCACTACACACTTAGTCATTCTTGGTTGGATACCAAGGCTTCCCATTCTCAGTTTGTCTACTTATTCTGGCAATCCATTTAGCCAATCTCTCAGATTCCTTCCACGGAAAGCAAAAAAAAAAAAAAAAAAGTCACAATAAAAAATTGTTGTTACTGTTTGTTAAATAATATCGACTGGCATTTTCCATATTGTTGTATTATGTGCATCTTTGCCTTTTCAGGAAAATGAGGATTGAAAATTCGAAGACTTTTATAACATTTGGGGTTTGTTCCAGACCTTTCAAAATCGAAACTTAAAGATTGGAATGACACTTATAATGAAATGAGGAGTGAGACAACCACTTTCATGACAAAGGCTAAAAAAATCAGCACAGTGTCGCAAACAACAATATGGCAATGCCCCACGATATACTCATATTGATAAATAGATTACAATAGGTTTTGATCTTTAGCCCTTCCCTATTGTCAATCCAATGCACTAAATGATCAAGTTGTTTGGACGTACGTTTTATTCATATCAAAGAGGAATTAGGCCTATGGAGATAACCTTGCCACCCAGTCCCATCATGGCTGTCTGTTTTAACTGAGACAATCCAAAACACAAGGGGGGTGGGGGTGGGAGGAGAATGATGCAGTAAGATGACACGTAAATCTGGACATTATTAGCCCAGAGCATTTAGCATCCTGGCCTATCTCTCCTTGAAACTGAGCCATCACTGTGCAGTCAACTCCGGGCCGCTTCGGCACTTGTTCATAAAAGACCCAGGTCTTTGATTCTCTTCTGCCTATCCTCCCCCTCCCCCCCCCCCCACCCCGCCCCGAGTCTTTCCTGTGTTTCTTCGCAAGTGTGTAATTATAATTATGACAAATGGATGTACAAATCACAGTTGGCGTGCGTGGGAGAGATTGAAAGACGTTGTTATCGTAAATCTATATATATAATTGGGTAAAATTGGACGGTTGTACTCTATAGCTGAAAAAACTACTGAACGTAGAGCCATGAAAAAATTACTGAAAGTAGTTCAAAGACTGAGCAAGGTTTGTATCAATTCATTTTGAGGATGCAACAACCTTAAAAATTTAGAAAAATAGAAAACAAAATGGGCCGTTCGAGGTTTTCCGATTCGTCATTTTTACAGCTCATACAGGGCCGAGTGTAGTAAGATATTTTGGTAACTCGAAACTTTGGTCACCTAAGACTCAGGAACCGCATCACACTCAGGCTTCAAACTTTGCACAACAGCATATTATCAATGCGAAATTAACATGGGCTATATTAGAAATTATGAAATATTTAGGCTTCTACGTTTCATTTTTCATTGTTTCGGCATCATTTAGAATAGATCTATTTCGAGTCATGGTTCGCCATTTTAAGGTTTCGTTATCACTTCCTGCGATGTGTTCACTATCAAACACACTCCGTGCGCAAATCAAGCTGTTATACGGGACACGCAGGGTGTCAACTCACACAGGCAGAGCAGTAAGACGTAATTAAAAACAAACAAACAAAAATAAAATAAACAAATAGGAACAGGCAAGATGAAGCAGGTCCATAATAACCACCCAGAACTGAAACTAATATTCAAACCGATTTATCCCGGGCAGGGCCGGGGACCTCAGCCAGTTATTTTTTTTATATAGATATAGATGCGAGCCGTTTCCCGTTAGTGCTTTAACTTCACTTTTATCTGATCTTGCCTATAGGCATCTCAGAGATGAAAGCTAGCTCAAAGAGGGATAACGAAAAACAGCGTGAGGGGCACAAAGTGGCCATTATCGTGGCGAAGCGCCGTTCAAACCCAAACTCAAAGCCCCTCTGTATTCGTTGTTCAATTTGCAGTTTGCGTTAACCAAAGGAAAAGATGTATATTTTATTACGTTAGCAGTAAAAATTACAACCCAGTTACAAACACGAGTTCACTTTACTACATAAAATGGGGTTAAAACGTAAATTTTGATCCAGTTTGGCGTACTCAGTCTTTTACGGTGACTGGGCAGAACTAGCTTGGGCATACGGCAGCCGATAAGAGTTAAATTAGGTAGTACATGTCTTAGTTTAAGCAGATTGAGTCCGTAAAATAAATGTTTAATGTCGCAAGGAACCAGACTATCTATACTTTATGGCACCTTACTAAAAATAAGAAGCCGCCCGCTTATTCCCCTTTGTTTCTTATGATGATGTTAAGATATCTTTATAGTACACTGGCCGAGGCTTCTCGTGTGGCTTTGCCCGGGATAAACCTGCTCCCGCCCTCCATCCCTCCCCGGTCACCCCACTCTTTCACTGCATTCCCTCCGCCTCTCTCCTGCCCTTCTTCTTCTTCTTCTTCTTCTCTCTCTCTCTCTCTCTCTCTCTCTCTCTCTCTCTCTCTCTCACTGTGCATTAGTCCACCACGCAAACTCTTCCTATTCTGGAAGACTGCACCGCCGAATTTAATCAACCCGAAAGGCATTCAGTAAATTGAGGTCATGAAAGCCTGAAGGCTTCAGGACACCACGTGAAGACGAAATGAATCGAAAAACAAAATTATTTTTTTTTTTTTAAATTAGACGCTATAACAATGGTAATTATCAGTGGTCGTGCTGAGTACGGTATCAACTGTATCCTGTATAAAAAGTTTTTGAAGCTTGGGCTGTTTGTAGTTAGTCAGTAATTGGCGACAGGCTTGGGCAAGTCCTGAAATATAATAATTAGCCTTTAGTATTGAATAATCGATGATGACGATCAATAGGCTGTCTACAATGCGTGAACATATTATGAATGCACCATTATTATCCCATTTCAAACAGGTGGTGCTTACACATGCGTGTTATTATAGTTTCACTAATTGGAAAAAAGAACCGTCTGATATGCATATTGGGTAATGGTATTGTCACAAATCCCAGACTGGGAGATGTAATAGTTTATGACAGGACGACAATCACGAACAACCAAGTTTAACACTTAACAAAACAACCCATCAGACTCACACATTTATTAAACATAATTATACATATAATAGCGCAATTACATACATTATATTATTGAAATGACTGCCGTACAACGGCCTTATTCTCACACACACTCTCCCTCGGATCCACAATCCGGTAGTTACTCCTAAAGGCACTTCGGCCTCAGCCGCTCCCCTCAGGGTCTTAATAGTACATTAATGATTCACGGGCACCGCCGTCTCTCAACATCACCTTCCTATTGTCATACAACTTATCAGTTCACTTGCCCATCATCATGGCAATAATATAGTATCTCATTCACTCTCATATCTACGTCCCTGTCCGTGGCCTGACTGCCACGACTTTATGTGCCTCTACTGTCCTGCACCGACAGTCTCACTTCTGGCCTATGTATGGCCCCCGGCCCTATGCTGGCCTATCACTTGTGCTCATCGAGGTGGCTCTTCGGCCCGTCCCCGACACCTACAAGAATAACATTACATTGGTATAATACCCTACCATTTCTATTCACTCCACCTCTCCTTACAATCCATGAAGCGTACACACACTAGTTCACCTTTCACTCACCACACATCTTACGGTAACACACCTCCATCGGAGTACACACTACTCACTCGCGCTACAAATCCATGAACTCACTTTCATCTATCGCTCATGGCGCACATTGCTATATCCAATATCAAGGACTTTCACATTCCTCACATATACTTATTCACATCATGGTAATAGACGAATATAATATAATACATCAATCATAATAATCAATCAACGTTCTACATACCAGTCATTACTGGAAAGACTCTTCCACTAGTCTTCTCGACTGCTTCCTTTATGTCCGCCCGATGGGCTCTTATTCACAGGTCCGCTCCGTCGGACCTTCTAACTTGCAGTGATAGTAATACCGCGCTTTCGCCTCATTCAGACCCCCCCACTACTCACAACAGCCCGCTTAACTTGCTGTCTACTGTGAGCCCTTCTTACTCTACACCCGCTCTGTAGCAATCCCCTTAATTGCACTCACTCCACTCGTGACAGGTATTATTGCATAGGCTCAACTATTCTACTATGCCGTTGGACAGGCTGGCGCCTCGCTACTCACACGTGGTGCTGACACTTTTGATATTTGCTGCAAATTTTATGGTGAATAAGAAGGAATTTCCCTGTTTCTAGTAATGTTATTGCCTCGCCTTAATCCAACACCTGTGCCACTGAACTAAAGTGCAGGCTTAGGCGTACGTAAATAAGTGCAACTTATGCAGTGTCCAAATTTTGTAATGAGTTGTCAAAAGTCCTAGAAATAATGGTTTCTCCAACAGTAATTTCTCAATGTTTCTTAACATTCCGGCTTCACACCATGCCTTTGGTCTTAATTCTTACTTCAATATTAAATGGTCCTTAGATGTAGTGACCAGCATTCCCTGGGTACTGCGTGCTCCCATCCTTCTCTTTCTCTCTCTCTCTTTCTCTTTTTCTGTCTTTGTCTGTCTCTCTTTCTCTCTCTCTCTCTCTTCTCTCTCTCTCTCTTTCTCTCTCTCTCTCTCTCTCTCTCTCTCTGATCTAGAAAGCTTCCCACAGTAATCTTGCTAATTTGTCGTGTGCCCCACGGTACTATGCATTAATTTCTAGGCAGAAGAATTGCACTAAATTGAACGTCAGATACAGTTTCTCATGCACTCGGCTTATCAAAATCGAGTAAAACAAAACCAAATCAAACAAACAAACAAAAAAACCATTGTATTTTACCCCCATCACTACATTTTGAAGTGGTCGCCTGAATCATGCATAACCACAATAGGTCGATTGCAAAAGAGATTTGGTTAGGTTAGTGCTGTTGATACTTAAGAAAATTAATTTTAAAATGTTGCAAGCTGATATGTAGGCTGTAACTTGGAGCAGAAAAGAGACAAAATACACCACAATGAATACCTCCAACCATTCTATGTCTTAAGTAACATTTTATTTCGCAGACTGCCATATCGCACTGAATCTTACAAGGGAGTAATCATTATAATATTCAGTTATAGCTTGTCTTTAATGTTCACAATCTATTCACTGTCACTGACGGATATGGCACATGTACATTAGGTACGTTTAAAGTTCATGAATATTTATGTATTCAAGGAATAAAAATCATGATCGACTTCGTCCCTGGCCATAGCAGCTATCATCATGAATGGTTCATAAAAAGTGTCAAACGGGAAGATCCGTACACAGATTACTACGTGTGGTATGATGGGAAGATTGGCATTGATGGCAAGAGAACATTGCCCAACAACTGGGTAAGAAGGTCACCTGTATACATGACTGAGCTAAATCTCTGTTAATGAATCAGTCATCATTTACTTGCTACCCAGCCAAAATCCATGCGACAACGTATCATAGATTTGTTTGGGATTTCCGTAAGGTTGATATGATTAATGTAGAAATGGGTGTCCTACATCAAACTGATGGCGCAGTGATGTTGTAACCACTGGACCTACGTTGATTCCTTTGAGCAAACTTGATGTTAAGCCTACATTAATCCTATGAAGTCGGATTGACCTAATGTTTCTGCCCGAGTATGGTCTGCTATGAGGATGTCAGAGAAGTAGTGGCAGCCACAGGCTCACATAATAATAACTTTGTATATTTTTACAACTCGGAGTATCTCCCAAATGACAACATGTTCATCTTTAACTGCTAACTGTCCCCCTATATAGTAAATCATTGATTAATTTAGATTTTTACCAGTGTGGAAACCATTGTTAATTCATTTTATATTCATTCACTTTCACGTTTATATACATGCAGTTCTTTCATTTCTTTAATATACGTCACCTTTTTTGGTTGGGAAATGACCACACAATTATTAAAAACCGGCTATATTTTTAAAAAGTGTACAGCCTAATTATTAACCAATCTTACCTGGGACCGCAAATGTGTGTCAGTAGACACTTTTTGTCTTTTGTGAAATTGCTTAGAAATTGATCATCACTTGTTCATTATCATCTTCGCTGCCAGGAAACGTTTGTTTCCTTTATTGTCATATTTATTTCCTTTTGCTGTCTATTAGCTGAGTATCTTTGGTGGTCCAGCTTGGTCATGGAATGAAGAGCGGGAACAATACTACTACAGACCTTTCATACCTAGTCAGCCCAAGCTGAATTACAGATGTCCTCACGTGGTAGAAGAGATGAAGGTGCGTGCTGAGACACTAAGTCAGTATAGGTTTAAGTTTGAGTTGAATGGTGGGAGAGCATGATTACAGCCAATTTTGCAGCCTTCCCAGATTTGCAGGCACTTTACTTTTGCTTCTTGACACTAACAGCTTGGTCAAGTAAAATTTCAAAAATAAACATCCAGGGGGAAAAGATTTTTAATAGTTTTTATCAGTGCAGTTTTAAAAGCATAGAGACTGTGCTATAGATATTAGTGTAAAAAAGCATTTTGATAGGATTTGCTTAAGAAAATATATCTCCCTATCCAACTACTTAAAAGAAACTGTCCACATTAATATGCTCCTCCAACCATTCAATCAGTCAGTCTAATTACCTGTCCAGCCACACGACCGTCCATCCATCCATCCATCCTTCCAGCTTTCCATCCATCCATCCATTCATCCAGCCAGCCACCCGTCCATCCATTCATCCATCCATCCATTCATCCACCCATCCATTCATCCATCCATCCATTCATCCATCCATCCATTCATCCATCCATCCATCCATCCATCCAGCCATTCATCCAATCAGCCTTCCATTCATCCAGCCACTCACCCATCCATCCATCCATCTATCCACCCGTCCATCCATCCATCCATCCGTCCACCCATACATTCATTCAGGTACCCACTCATCCAGCCATTCACTCATCCACCCATTCATCCATCCACCCATCATTCCATCTTCCCATCCATCCATCCATCCAACTATCCATCTATTCATTCAGCCACCCACCCATCCAGGTACCCATCTATCCATCCATCCATCCAGCCACCCATCCATCCATCCATCCGTCCATCAATCCATCCATCCATCTAGCCACCAACGCATCCAGCCAGCCAGCCACCCTCCCATCCATCCATCCATCCATCCATCCACCATTCATCCAGCCACCCACCGATCCATCTATCCATCCAGCCACCAACCGATCCAGCCACCCACCCACCCATCCACCCATCCATTCATCCATCCATCAGCCCATTCACCTACCTTATCCCTCGTCCATCCATCCAAAAATTTACCTGACTACATGTTTGTCTAACTCACTAGTTAACTTATTTACTGAAGGAACCATCTACAACGTAGTATCTCTGTAATAAAGACAACTTTTTAAATGTGCAGTCACCTTTTCACAAACTCTTTTATTCACATAGACACCCACTCACTCATTGTTTCATCAGAGAGACTCTCGGACATCATAACCGAAGGGCCCAGTTCTGTATGGTGCCCAAGTCACAAAAGCCAAGACTAAAATATTAAACAAAATTTATCCTTCATGCAGGCTTTGACTATGAGAACTTCAGCTTTTTTAAGGTTTCCCACTCTATTGATAATAACAGTTCTGGTTTACTTTGTACAGAAGACAGTATCCTAACTGGTCTTTATGCATAGAAATGCAGTTTGTTTTGAAATCCTGGTTGACGCAGGTATGCTGTAAAAGTTACGCCATCAATTCGAAGGATAATAATATGTGGTAAAATTTCATAACTTGTTTTTTACAAATTTTAAAGAGAAGCAAAAAAAGAACTTGCCTTCCCAGATTTAATAGTTATGATATTTTTAAAATGGTATTCAACCTTTAGTCTTAAGAATTCATGCCCCAACTTATGACACAGCCTGCAGGCTGTCAAGAGTTGCAAACACACCAAATATCTGAAGTTTAAAAAAAGAAAAAAAGATTATTTACGACAGTTTATCTGGCGGCCCTCGAATTGCTCCACAAATGTCTATGACTTGTTGTGGGCCATCTGCTTGATATCTAGCTCTGGATCATCTTACTTTAGAATGTTGTCCGTTTCTGGATGGACCGTAAAGTTGATGGTATGAGAGTTGATGCTCTGGCTCCCATCATGGAAGCTGAGGACAAGAGTTTGGACGAACCTCGTAACATGGCAGCCACTTGTCTTCCTGTGAGTACAGAATAGATACTTTTCTGTTGGTAAAATTGTTATTCTATGAGTGAGCTTTCTGTTTTTGGAGTCTCGCTGTTCTTAACAGTTACATCTGTCTGTTTTTAGTGTTGTTGTTGTTTTTTTTCCCATCTGTTTCTTCTTCATCTCTGCCATCCTTCTTCAACATCTTCTAGGCCCTCAAAATGGGCTGCTTGTTAGCCCTTGTTCCAATAAAGAATAACCATGAAGAATTCATGATAGAGAGATGAAAGAGAAAGTATATACGTAACATATAAAGATGGAACTGAGAGGTATTCTGGGCTCTGCTAACTTGTCAGTTGTCATGCAACCATTGGGAAACATTTTTAGGATTGAGTGGGCTCACCGTAGGATGGGTTTTGGAAAAGAAAATGTTTCACTTATGCTTGCTTTGAATTTTGGCTGTAAGAAAGTTAGTGTGTATGTTTGGCATTGTCATATTATGGGTAAAACATGCCACTAAGTGACGTTGTGTGCATATCATTGTAGGGTGGAGATAATCCATTTGAGATACCTTAGGCCTATATCATTGTCTGGAAATAGAGCCACCTTAAGGCCAAATTAATGACTTTTTTTTTTTTATAGATTTTTAGACCACACAATAACCAGATCAAGATTCCTGACATGACACAATAATAGGCCCATAGTTATAACAGTAAAGACACTACAGAGGGAGAACTGTTGATATAAGTAAGGGAATAAATAACCAAAGTGATCTTTCTTCTTTTTCGCTGTAAAATCGCCTTTTAGACATACTTGTGACACCAGTGTTTCTGAAAGACATTATTAATTTTTATTTATGTATATTTACTATTAAGTGTTTTGTTCTGGCATCCTTGATGGCTTTTTTTTCCCTTGTTCCAATAAAGAAAAACCATGAAGAACTCATGATAGAGAGATGAAAGAGAAAGTATATACGTAACATATAAAGATGGACTTGAGAGGTATTCTAGGCTCTGCTTATTCGTCTTGTCAGTTGTCATACAACCATAGAGAAACATTTTTAGGATTGAGTGAGCTCACCGTAGGATGGGTTTTGGAAAAGAAAATGTTTCACTTATGATTGCTTTGAATTTTATATATTCTATTTATCTTGGGGACTGTTTCATTAATGCCAAATGTGTAGGCTGTAAAGCCACTAGCATCTGACATGTTGGTCTTCAGCATAGGTCCTGCGCACTTGAGCACCATAATATGAGAGTGAATCAGAATTGGCGAAGAGTCTTACAGTAGTGTTCCAAATAGGGAAATGGTTTTTTTGGGACAATTTTGATGTACAAATGCAGATAGATATATCTGCTTATTTGATACATTTGAGAAAAGCACAAAAAACGTGAATTGGGTAATCGTATAAATACCGGTACTTCTATTTATGCGTTGCCACTCGAGAAACTACTCTATGTATTTCTGTACCAGATACGCCTGTCAACCTTTGACATAAAAGAGTTAAGTTTGAGACAAGTTTATAGAGATAATAAAGTAGAAAAAGGCAATGCTGTCAGTTACGGCGCTCTGTCTTTGGACGTCAGAATTACCCAAATGCATTTATTATATTCATATTGTTTTCTGCTGTGCTTGTGCATATTAATTTCAAAAAATCTTATTTGATCCAGGACCAGCATGAATATCTAGACCACATCCACACGATATTGCTCCCAGAAGGTTTTGATCTTGTCCGAGGATGGCATGAAGTATTAGCAGAATACGAGAAAAAGGATGGTCAAAGCAGGTGAATAATACAGTTTAAATTGTGGGGAAAAATAAACGAGAGAGAGAGAGAGAGAGACTGTATATCTCAAATTTTAGAAACAAATCTATATAAAAAAAACAGCAAGGAAAAAAATTCACTGCTGCGAGGAAGAAATGCCCAGACCTGAAAAAAATTACATGTGAAAGATAGTTCTTTTTGCTACTATGTCTATTCCTTTGACATGAATAGCGAAGTATCGTAATTTTGTAATAAATGAAAATAGGCCTAAAAATATCGAATAATGCTTTCTCCTCAACAATGATGGCCTCCCTCCTGCCTTTGTTTTGTTTCGACTTTTGTACCGAGCATGTCATAAAAAAAAATAAACATATCAAGCTTGGTGCGCAGTGTCCTGGCGCGCATGTGTTCTGAAGCAGGACTGCAGATTACTACGTTTATTATAAGAGAGAGAGAGAAAGAGAATACGTCATCGCATAATGCTTTCTCCTCAACAATGGTTGCCTCCCTCCTGCCTTTGTTTTGTTACGACATTAAACTTCCGGTTGCGTTTCAAAGTTTGAAGGCATGAGTTTCTGCGCCGTCTGCTTTATGCACGATACGGGCCATGCGGGTGTTACTGTGCCAGTTGTGAGTTGTTTTCTTCCTAGATCTACATAATCTGTGTGCTGATTGTGCGTGTTGTTTGCAACCCGTTCTCTGAACGGGCCCTTACACTAGTAGTACAAAAACTATATAAATTTCAAAACAATTAGAAATGGAGAAAAAAAACTACAGCTTATGCATTTAAGTCATACATTTTATTTTTTTGCCAAAGTTTAAGTTGTTCCAGCCCCGCTGAGATCCCACAGATTTTCTGTTTTTTTTTCTTGGAATCAAATGCAAGCATAAAATGTTATGTTTCTGTGTTGTTGTTTTTTTACCTGACCAGCTGTCTTTCTTAGAAGCTAATTAATTTTATCCATGCATAGACTGTTGATATGCAGATCTATTTTCAGTATACCAAGTTAATTAAAGAAAGCTGCTAGTGTTCTCTCATACATTTGACACAAATCACAATAAATCGAAATACAAACAAGACGTAATTGGTTGGATGGATAAGGTCGTATCTCAGCATCTCCAGAGCTTTCACACGTAAAAAAACATAGCAAAATTTAAATAACTTGAAAAGAAGTATTTGGTCGGTTGAGCAGACTTTTAATGATTTGACTCATACGTCACAATGATGGAAGTCTGTGTAATACAAAATCACAATATGTGAACAATAACGTAACAATGTATCTATATAACTCATAATAATAACAATAGTAATATATTTCTCTATGCCCCCCGAGTCTTTAATATGAGTGATGTTAATGGTTATTCATGAACGTTAAAGGCTTAAAGTAAACAAGACATGTGAAGTTAATTAAATTTATAAGAAAGGAGAAGAATGAATAAAATGCAAGCAAAACTACATCTGGTGAAAGAATCAAGTTTCCTTCTGTTTTGCGCTTGATCTGGTGATTCGTTTCCCTCCTGGAGGTACAGTAGTCTCTGTTTTTCCTTGTTTGTTGTAGGATTGTAATCTGAGTATTGCTCTCGGAATGCCTGGTGGCACTTCCAAAGGCGGCCCATTATTTATTTGGGGGCCCTGTTCTGGAGGCAACGGTGGTGGGACTGTTGGTGGGGATCGGGCTAACGGCATTTGTTCCTTTTCTGGAGGCAACAGTGGTGGGACTGTTGGTGGCAGAAGCATTGGGATTGGTGGTGGCGATTGAGTAGGTGTCCTCAATTGTGGTGGGTTCCTCGCTGGCGTGCTTCTGATCCCTGTGTCATTATCGTAAGAAGTGCTGTCTGCTGGGTATTCAGCTGTTTGTGAAGGGGGTGCATATTTGAATATACTCATCTCTTCAGGAGGGGTAGCAGGGACATAATGGCGCAGATATTTTCTGTTCCGTAAAGTAACCCTACCTGATCCGTCCATTTTCACAAGGTATTGATCGAATTGGCGCACTTCGATGATGGTCCCAGTTTTGTCCCATTTTGTGGGGTGAGGTCCAGTTTGATTCTGAATCCTAACTTTGTCTCCGACTTTAAGTGGAGGCAACCTCTTTGTGTGTTCTGTCAGTCTCTCTGCCATTTTCATGTGGCGGTTCCTTAGGGCTTCTTCCCTGGCAAGCAGAGTCTCTCTCCAGGTTGGGTGGGGCTCATATCTTCCAGGATGTATGGGTACGAAGTCCCTGATTGGTCTTCCAAAGATACACTGAGCTGGAGAGATGCCAGTTTCCTTGTCTGGGGTGTTCCTATACTGTAGCATAGCTCTGTGGAAAGCATCAGTGTCAAGGGTTCCAGAAGGGCCTGTGTTGTCCATTAGGAGACGTTTGACAGTCTTAACAGCGATCTCTGCTCTGCAATTGCTATGAGGATAGGCCACAGAGGAGGTTCTGTGGTAGACTCCCCAGTCTTTGAGGAATTGCTCAGTTTGTGAGGCTGCAAATTCTGGACCGCCATCAGACGTAAGTTCCTCACTGATACCAAAGGTAACAAAAATTTTTCTGAGGCACGTTATGAGACCACTGGCTCCTTCTTTTGCTTTGTCAACGATTGGCCAGTTGCTGTATCTGTCCACAGTGACGCAATAGTAATGACCACTGTAGTGGAAGTAATCCACACATATTGCTTGGAATGGGTATATTGGAACCTTTGGTGGGGTGGGAGATGGATTCGGCTGTGATGGTGCATTGCGATTGCAGTGGCGGCATGTTGCTCTGATTTTCTGAATGTCAGGAGTAATGCCTGGCCAAAAGACGGACGATTCTGCTCTGGCTGTCATTGATGATATCCCTTGATGGGCAGAGTGAAGTGACTCTAAGACTTGTGGTCTGAGCGATTGGGGAATGATGATGCGATCATTATACATTACAACTCCATCCAATGTATATAAACCATCTTTGAGGTTAAAGTATGTTTGGATTTGTGGAGGCATTTCTTTTTTTGTTGCAGGAAATCCATCGTCAATCAGATAGAGCAGTTCTCTCAGTTCGTCATCGTTGATTGTCTTTGTCCTGACATCATCCCATGTAATAGTTCTAATGGTGTCCAAAGTTGATGCAGTTGCAGATATTGCCAGGTCACCATCATCTTCAGGTGCTATCTCTCGAATGCTGTCTAGCAGAATGTGTGACAGTGTTGCTGTGTCATCTGGAAGTTCCAGCTGAGTAGCTTCACCAACAGGGTACCTTGACATTCCGTCTGTTGCCTTGTTGTGGATACCTGGTATGTGTACCAGTTTGAACCTGAACCTAAGAGATTTTTCTTTCAGATTTCTGAGTCTTGGGTTTGGGATACCATCAAGAGAGCGGTTCCCAAAAATTTTCTCCAGGGGCTTGTGGTCAGCTGCAATGATTAGATCCTTGCATCCCAGAACGAAATGTCTGGCTTTTTCTAGTGCGTCCACAACTGCTAACGCATCTCCCTCTATGGGATGATATCGAGATTCTGCCGGGGTGGTGAAGCGACTCCCGACCAACGCTATTTTCCACCCGTTCTTGCAGCAGAATGGTTTGCTAGTTTTACATTGGCAGTGCTTTTGCAACAACCAAAATCCAATGCCTGACTTGCTCCAATCGGTGGCAAGGCATGTAGGGCGATTTTTGTCAAAAATTTCAACACCATGAGTGATGCCCTTGATAATGACTCTTTTTGAGGTTTCAAACAATTTGTCGTGTTCTTCATTCCATGTGAATGGGGTTTTTGAGCTGAGAAGTTCCCTAAAGGGCTGCATAATCTCTGCTGAAGCAAAAGTGTATGACACTTGATTGATTAGCCCATGCCACGATCTAAGATCAGTTAAGTTCTTCGGTGTCGGGAAATTTTCAATTGCCTCAAAGAGTTTTGGGCACGGTCTTACTGTTGTTGCGGAAATTTCGAATCCTGCAAATACAACAGTATCTGCCCCAAAAACAAATTTTCCTGGGTTCAGTGTGACGCCATTCTCCCCACACAAATTGAGCCAATGGACCGTACGGTGAAAACTGTCCTTGAGAGAATGAGCCCATATTAATGCGTCATCTACACATTTTGTTTTGTTTTTGACATCAGATGTTATTTCATCGTACCTGCGGGTATAGCAGTCCCCTGATGAGAGGTAGCCTTGGGGCGCAACGTTGTATCTGTATCTCCCCCAAGGGGTGATGAATGTCGTGTAATGTCTGTCATCCTCGTGCAATGCTACACTGTGATAGCCGTTCCAGGCATCGAGAACAGTCTTTTTGGTGTGCTGCGGCACTGATCTGGCTTGAATGAAAGGAGACTGCGTGTGGTGAGTCTCTCTGGCAGCATATTTGTTGAGAGGCTGGAAGTCCACAGTTCTCCGTGGTTTGCCATCCTTTTTAGCACAAACAACCATGCGATGACACCAAGTCACTGGTTCTCCCATTGGGACCTGCTCTATCACACCTAGTCTCACGTCTCTATCTAGATCAGCTTTGACGTCATCCATCCAATGTAGGGGGACGGGTAATGGTGTGTGAAATGCTATGGGCTTTGCATCTGGATCTATCATAAGGTGCATAGGTGGTCCTGTCATTATGGGCAGTTGTTGGTGGGTGCATACATTAAACGCAGATGAGGCATATTGCTCTTTTAAATAATTCTCTATTTTAGAGCGGTTTTCTTCAGTAAGTGGGAGGGGTAGTTCCAGCACTGATTGGATGGTGGGTGGAGGCTGACGTAGGGGACATCCACACGGTGCTCGGGCATTAGGTTTAATCTCCGCGTGATCGTCACTGCTTTCAATGGGAGGGGTCTGAATCTCTCCAGCAGTTGGGAAATTTTCTGAGATTACGCCTAGGTCAGTACAGGCACTCTTACTAAGGTATAGTTTGTGGGTGTCATTCGTGAAATACACCATCTGACGGGTGCTGACCTCCTTGCCACTCTTCTCATCAACCATGGCGGTAATGTGGAGGAGTAACGCCCCAAGAATTTTTATACTCTTGTTGTTGGCTGCGCTCATGCGCATGGTGACTTTCACCAAATCCGTCTCAGTCAGACCTAGCTCTTCTAGCAGTTCCACACCAGCAAGGCTTGATTGGCAGCCTGTGTCTGCTATTGCTACGTACTCAGTGGGTGCTTTTCTGATGGGTGGGTAGGGTATGTCTATGGCTTTATAACCTGAAAGGTCGGCCTTGATCTTTACCCGCATGTAAGGCTGTGGGTCAGAATGACGCTGGATCCATCTGTGTGACTCATAGATGTGATGTCCTATGGGTGTTAATGAGATGCCATTAGTGTCAGTGGTTAGTATAATTCCATGATTTTTTGTGTTAGGATCAATAGCCTGCATGGAATCATTGACATGATCATCAAAATTATCATTATGAATAAATTGTTCATTTATGACGTCATTGAAATAATTTTCAGTAACATTGATATCAGTATGTTGATAATGCACAAAATGTTCATTCATGGCACCATTGGCATTGTCATTTTCAACAATATTCACATCGAAACTCTCGTCAAAGTTTGTATCGTCACTTAAGGTGCACAAAAAATCAGTCTGATCTTCGCACTCATTTGTTTTGTCCTTCCGATCTTTTCTCCGGCACACTTTCTCAAAATGGCCAGTTATGTTACATTTTTTGCATGTGTGTTTTGCTGCTGGACATTTTTGTTCTCTCTCCTTGAACTTTTTACCATGGTAGGTTTCGTTACCACAGTAGCCGCACGGTTTCTGGGATGCCCGGTAGGCGCTGGTGGCTGCCGCTACAGCGTTATTAGTGGGTCGGGGCTCGGAGACATGCAACCGGTGTGCGCTCCTCCTGCCACTCTCTTTTGCTTCAATGTACTTTGTTAGTTGTTCTAAGGTCATTTCCTGGTTTTGATTGCCAAGAATTTCCAGCTGGATTTCCTTTTCATAAATACCGCGGATGATGCAGTCTTTGATGAGCTGATCCATATATGACACCTCTGTTTGACACGAGTTGCAGGTGACTAGGAATTTGCACTGGGATGCGTGTCCCCTAAGACGAGCTGCAAAGTTGTGTATAGGCTCGTCTCGGTCCTGTCTCATGTTAGACAGTTCGACTCTGAGGACCATGATGTTTTCCTCCCTCACAGCTAACTTGCGGATAGCTTCGAGGACCTCCTCTTCTGGCTTGTGGCTGAGTGAGCCGCCGTTTGACCGTGTCAGATCTCGTCGAAGATGTTCATCGCAGCACTCTAGTAGTTGAATGGCCACCTCCTCCCCAAAAATTTTTGTGGCGGTTTTGTACTCGTTCCATCTGGCTTTGAAGTAATTCCACGTCTCGGTGGTGCCACTGAGGGAGATGGTAGGTCGTTTGACCTTTTCCACTTTGGCAGTGGAATGAGACTCATGCTCTTTGCCGTGTAGTTGTAGCAGTACGACAGCCACATCGATGGGATGTTCCTCAGGAGTTGTATAGGCACACCCTCTTATGGGACACGCTATCGATGGCATCCCTGACGGTCTTGGTCTGGGCGATGAGGAGGCAAATAAAAAAAAATCTACGGGAACGGATCAATCCGACGTTGAGCTGCTCGAGTGTGCAAGGACAAAATTAGGCTATTCCTTTCCCAACGGTGCATCCAATTACACAATAGACTTCCATCATAAATAACTTGAAAAGAAGTATTTGGTCGGTTGAGCAGACTTTTAATGATTTGACTCATACGTCACAATGATGGAAGTCTGTGTAATACAAAATCACAATATGTGAACAATAACGTAACAATGTATCTATATAACTCATAATAATAACAATAGTAATATATTTCTCTAAAATTAAGGAGCTATAAAGAATGGCATCACTCACTGTTCTCCTGGTGTGTGAGACCGTCACAGAAGGTTGAAGTGTCGCTGCAAAGTTCTGTCCAGCATCATTCTCATTCCCTACCTTTAGAGGGTGTGTTCAAATGAACATTTTCTCTAGATAGTAACACCATGTTAGCTTCCCGTGACAATTTCTAAACATACTTCAAACCACTGATTTCCTGTGTTATTTCATGTGTTATTTGAATGGAAACACTTTGTCCAAAATCACACTCACGACCAAGACCGCCTGTCACAAGCGTGGCCAGCCTTAAGCTAACTGGATCAATTGCTCCCAGTTTGACACCATGTTTAAACGGGGCCTTGAGTTAGGGTAATTTGGTCCTGTCAACTGTTCACAAAACATTGCAACATACACATAATATCTCACTGCAGGTTCTACACAGAACAGCAACGATCAGAAATATTTGAGCCTTAAGGACGACCCTGGTTATAATCTCATAATATAGTTTGTCATGCCAACAGATTCATGGTTCTAGAAGTCTATGAAGATCCCAGGAACCAGTTCCGGCAGTTTGGGGGCGTTCCCTTCAACATGGACTTGGTGGACAAACTGGAGGCAATGGGTTTCAATGCTGAAAATGTCAAAACTTTGGTTGATTATGAGTACAGCAACTTGTCCAAAGGGGACTGGCCAACATTTGTGGTAGGTCATTGACGGGTACCGGTAAAGTAACATTCGCCTTTCTGGATAAGTGGATATGTGGATAAATTGATAGATGGGAGGCTTTTTTTTTTCTTTTTTAATGGACGAATAGCAGAATACAGGCATAAGTTTTGCAGGATATACAGACACCAAGACTGGTAGATGGTCTGGTTATCACATGAAGAAATAGAAGACCATATGGTTGGATAAACATATTTTAAGAAGCAGGTTTAGATTTTATCTGCAATCTTAGGGTGAGAAGTTTGAAACAGTTTATATTGAGGCTTAGATTACAATGAGATCAAGAACGTTCACCATGAAATATGAAATGAAGAAAACCAAAACAGATTAATATTCAATTCAAATTAAAGTAGCGACTTTATTTTAAGTGTTCAGAGTGTCCAGTTGTAAAGGTAAACCTACGATTACTTCAAGTTGTTTTGAATCTTCAGTTGTGAGAATAACAGCAGTAGATAATGTACGTGATTTTTGAAATTGGCAGAGTAGACCAACACTGCCAGGGTGATAGCTGTAAAATGTTACTACTGTAGTCAAGAAAGCGAATTAGGGGCAACTATTTATAGATTACAAAAGATCCAGAACAAGGCTGCTAGACTTGTTACTTTATCAAAAACATCAGAACATATTCAACCAGTTCTTCAAAACCTTCATTGGTTGCCTGTTAGAGAGCGTATTCGATTTAAGATTTTATGCATTGTGTTTAAATGCCTCAATCAAAGCTCACCAGAATATCTTGCAGAGCTCATTGAAAAATACATCCCACCCAAAAAATTGAGATCAGCAGAAGCAAATTTATTAGTAGTGCCCAGATCAAGAACAATCATGGGAGAAAGAGCTCTTTCAGTGTGTGCACCTAAAATGTGGAATGACTTGACTGATCATGTGAAACATTCAAACAGCTTGATCCAATTCAAAAGAAAACTTAAAACAGCGTTGTTTACAAAAGCGTATACGCAGGTTATGTAACATTCTTGAGACAGTGATTAGGTATAGGTTGATCAAAATGTGTGTTGTGTGACTGTGAGAACTGTTAAGCGCTTTAGAGCACTCTTCTGTGGAGTCAGGCGCTATAGAAATGACTTATTATTATTATTATTATTATTATTATTATTAACCTTGATTAAAGAAACATTCACCATGAAAAGAAAACTAATGAATAAATAGATAGTTACCTGTACATTTGTTGAATGAAGTAAGCTGAATAGTAATGATATTTGATGAGTCCCCCCTTTACAATAGTGACAACATATTACCATGAATAATCTTCTGTATGTCGGCTGTGAAGTTTTCTAAAACAATTATGAAACGTTAGACATTTGGTTAATTATGCTTTGAAAGTTCTCATCTACGTTTGGGAATAATCAGATAAACAAATGCAGAAGTTACAATCACTATACAAATCATAGCAGTATCGCGCTGGTTTTTGGGGTGGTTCATCAAGCAGCTTATTATGTTGGCAGATAATAAATTATTAACTCAGTATTTTATTTGTTTTTATTTAAACAGCTGGGGAACCATGACCGCCATCGCTTTACCTCCAAATATGGACCTCGCTACGGTGACGCCCTCAACATGATGCTACTGACTCTAAAAGGCACGCCCACTACGTACTATGGAGAAGAAATCTGTATGGAGGATATCACTGTGTCTTTTGAGGACACGCAGGATCCCTGGGGCAGGAACATGGGCCCAGTATGTTTAATGGGTTATCTTTTACACTAGTAGAAATTGTTTCTTGCAGTCAACTGTGTAGTTCATCAAATACACTCATTATTTAGTACGCAAAGAAAAATAAAAGGAGAAAAAGCAGTAATATTTATCATGTTGTAGAAATTGATCCTTATGGGAATATCCAAACACTGTACAGCACGTAATTTCTTGTCTGTGAATAGATGATTGTAAATTCTTTTTGTGTCAAAAATTTTTGTATTTAGTAAATTTCATGCAAATCCAAGCTGTGTGAGTGGCGGTAGGTCTGGTTAAAAGTCGGGCAAGTTTTTTCATAGTATACACTTTTCTATTTGAGAAGTCTGATTATGACAGACCCCATGAGGTCTAAATTTGTAGAGTTTAGGAGTTTTTCTCTGTTTTGGAGTCTGGGTCTGAAAGGCCCCATGGGGATCTAAATTTGCTCATGGGTCTGACAGACCCTATGAGGTCTAAATTAGTTGTGTTTTGGAGTTTTTCTCTGTTTGAGAGTCTGGGTCTGACAGACCCCATGAGGTCTAAATTAGTTGTGTTGAGGATTTTTTCTCTGTTTGAGAGTCTAGGTCTGACAGGCCCCATATCTAAATTTGTTGTGTTTTAGGAATTTTTCTCTGTTTGAGAATCTGAGCTTGACAAGTCTCATGGGGTGTGAACTATGTCTTGGGAAATAATTTATGAAAACAGGGTTTTAAGGCAAAGGAAAAGCTTGGCAGTGTATCAGTTTGGATGTAGCCTACAGTTCCTTGTCTTCACGTCATGTGTGTACATTTCTTTTGTGCCATGTTGTCTACATGACCAGTGTTTATGTGGTGAAAATACAACAACAAGAACACCAACACCACATATCCTCCTTATTTACTTGAAATACCTTGTTACAATGCACCCTTAGTAACAATCTTTGTCCACAGGATCGTTACCTAATCTTCTCCCGCGACCCTGTGCGCTCACCCATGCAATGGGACGATTCCCCCCAGGCAGGGTTCACCACCTCTAGTAAACCCTGGCTACCCGTACATCCAAATTACAAGACAGACAATGTAAAGGTAAGGCTCAGGTTTTCTCTCTCTTCAGTTTATCTCACAAACTAATAAATCAACTAGACTGGAAACACAAGCTTCCGGCTGTGTCGTCTTTTACGGAATTTAATGAGATGCGGCCGTATAACCAACGTGGCCGCCGCTCGGGAAATTCCGATTCTAGTTCTATCTGCAGTAGAAATTTCTTTTTATTTGTCAAGATTGGTTGTACATGTATTAATAATGCATTAACTTGCCTATCCTTTCATTTTATTGTCTACAGCTGCCTTTTTAAAAAATTTGTTATAAATGATGACCGTATGGACTTTTAGCGACCGCTGCATTGTAGCTATGCTGAAGCGTCGGTCGCAACCGTAAACCTGATGTGGCGGATGGTTCATGACCTTTCGCTGTTTTGTGACGTAACACAATGGGCTCATCCAGTCTGGGTATTTTATTAGTCTGTGGCTTATCTTGTTAGAACACAAATTCTGTTTTTCCCTTGGGAAGGTCCAATTAGCCTAGGCCATTATTTTCTATCAGCTTAAATTATGCAAATATTCATACAATGAAAATTAACTGGCTACAACTGGAAGGAATTAATGACAACTGTGACATTGCAATTACCTCCCTGCTCTGCAAAATTATCACAGGTCAATTGATTTTGTTCGTGTTCTTGAAATTCGTCAGTGTTCATGGTTCGTAGTTAGTCATAGATTTACATGGTTTAAGGTTTACATCTCATAAACTGTAATAAAGCTGTCAGTTTCTTCAGGCTGTCACAAAACTCGCCTATTTTACATCATGCACTTAGTCATAGCATAGGATCGAGTACCTTGTCTTCCCGGATAAGGACAAAAAAATTTGGAGGGCCTGTGTGAGAGTGAGAGGGAGAGGGAGAGAGAAAGAAAAAGAGAGTGAGAGAGATGCAAATCGAGAGAACAAGACTTTCTGTAAAGCGCCTAGAGCGAACTTATTTGCGATAGGCGCTATATAAATGATCTCCATTATTATTATTATTATAGCAGTAACTAGACAACCACATGACCTCTTGGGTCACCCTTTATGAGACTTAACTTTCTGGTCTGGACTCTAACATTCATTCTAAAAGCAAAGTCCCGATTGCAATATTTGTAAGTGGATCTGGCAAAATCGGCCTTTAGGTGAAATGTTTACACTGCTTTAAAAAATCAAAATAAAATATTTCTAAGGTGATTTCAAAAAAATATTTTAACTGAATGCAGAAAAATGGCTACTCTTTCATTTTATAAGGATATCTCAATTTTCACAGAAAATATTTCCCCCTTTGGAGAGGTTCCCTCATTAATTTTGTTCTTTCACCTTAAATTTGATTCACTAAATCCACTCACGTTTGTTCAAAGGG
Organism: Onchidella celtica; assembly: GCA_963931925.1. Classification (NCBI taxonomy): domain Eukaryota; kingdom Metazoa; phylum Mollusca; class Gastropoda; order Systellommatophora; family Onchidiidae; genus Onchidella; species Onchidella celtica. Next base: position 56,448,601 of record OZ007573.1, read on the forward strand.
CACCACTTTAGAGTACCTGCACAAAAGGTTTGGTTAAAATAGGTGCAGAGAAAGCTCTATATTTGAGGTTACAAACAAATGAACGGGATCAGAATTTTAATGGTATACACACTAAAATATGACAGAATGATTTGTGTAGCCTCCAGACAAAATGAGGCACATTTCGGCACTGCTTTATTCGAGAAAATCGTTAAAAGGCATCTTAGGATCAATTCTATAGATTTTGCGTTTTCTGTATTTTTGAAAAGTTCGATCTTTTTACTATTTCTTTTCCAAGTGATAACCCTTTTTGAGAAGGGTAAATGCCTCAAAACTGACATTGAATCGAGTCATCATCAATGACTTTGTCTAAAAGCTGAAACTTTAGTGCTTTTTTCCCTAAACTGTGGTTGTGTCACTTCCTGTCTTTGAGAGACCATAAATATCTTCTCTGCTAATTACATTACAGCATTTTTTTATTTTTTGTCTACCAAATGAAAGGACTTTGAATAAGCCATTTAGTGATACCAATATCTCCATACCACCAAAATGCACGAAGTGCCTCATTTTGTCGGGCGGCTACACCTTTACTGATTCATGGGATGAAACTCTTGCATTTAAGCGATTCTTCTCCTCCAGGCACAATCACAAGACAAGAGCCCTGTCACATCGTTAAAGATATACAGAACTCTGGCCAAGCTTAGACAAGAGCCTGTCTTTCTTTGTGGCGAACTGGTGTATGCCATCTGTAACAAAGGTAATAGAGGCTTCCACTGTATGTTCTGTAGGACAGAAAGCTTTCGGGCAGGGAAGAAATACGAGAGAAAGATGGGGAAACAGAGTAAGAATAAATATTTGCCAAGAATTAATCATCATTTTTATTTTTATTCAAATGTTTTTAGCTTTCACTGGCACAAGATCACTGTCAGAACTCACCTAATATGTTTCCAAGAATTAGTATATGAGATGGGAAACTTTTCACTAAATCAAAATATTTGGGCAGTAAAAAGTAGATTTGGCTTAGACAAATGTGTTTAAAGGAATATTTTCTGTGTTGCCAAGTGGAACAATTTTACTACATGAGCAAGTAATACAAGTGGATGTAGCTGTTTTCGTTACCTTTCCTTCTATTTGAAAGACAGGAAAGCTGTGCAAAATCTATTTAGTATAATTATTGTGAACTTTCTGACTTTGTGTAAGTGTTATTCTTGTTCATCCCTTCCACCATCAGAGAAATAGTTCGAAAGAATTTTTGTTTTTGTCATTTTTGAGGAGCTTCAACTTTGTGAAAGATTTAAATATTGCTTTGTTTGAGAAAGCTGTACTACTTTGTTGAATTAAAGTGTTGGTTCTTTTTTTCAGTGTGTTCACCACAACAGAGATGATTATATTTACATGCATTTATGAATTGAAAGCTTACTTTTTATGTATTGCAGTAGTCAGACCCCATCAGTAAATTGTGTTGCGAAGAATGCCATTTTGCTGTGCTGATATGTCTTACGATAACCTAAACCTTTACAATTCTTGCAGACATATTCTCGTATGTTCGACAATACAAAGACAGCAAGGACAGGTATCTTGTGATTTTAAACCTGGGAAAAGCAGCTTTCAAGGGGAACTTCACAGTCAGTCCAGTCAACAGCAAGGCAGGACAGGTGGTCATTACCACCAAAGCTGTTGATAAATCAATCGTTATTGGCCAGGAAGTGAAACTGGACAGTTTGTCCCTAAAACCTGGAGATGGACTTGTCATTAAACTGAACTAGAATGTTATGAGATTACATTCCAAGTACTTGTGATGAAGATATACTTATAAAGAATTGCATAATGTAAAGCTTCAGTGTGTATTGTAAATGGGGTACAGTGTGTCTTTTGAACAGTGTTTGATCATTAACTTTATCTGTTAAATCTCTTTACTTGTAAAGTTAACCCAGTCAGTGTCTCTGTGTGAATCCAACATAGATTTGTACAGGATTTCTGAAGAATGTATTATAATACTGTAGGGGCAGATTTCCTACATCAAACCAATGGCAGCACTATGTCGTAATTAGCATATCTATCTACAATTCATGACATTCCTTTGAACAAACTTGAGATCGATCCTATGCGTCAGATTAACATGGAGTGGCTGGCTGGGAAATGTTTCAAAACTGTTTAGGTGGGCAAGTTGTAGGATAAACTATAGGAATATAATTATGTGCAAGAATACATGTATGCAAACAATCATTGGTGTCTCAAATTCATTGGGCATAGAATAATTGATTTTATAGAGACACAGGCTTCCCTTGACTGACATAATTCTGTCTGTCTGTCTAGTGATGAAAGAGTAGAGGGAAATCTACAATAGAATGAGGCTGAAAAGTACGTTTTTGTTACTGAAGGATAAATGGATTACAGCAGGAAGTTGTGTACTGTGTTCTGCTCATACAATTGTCAAAAAGTGCCAAAATCGAGCATAAGTACTTTATGGATATGAAGTTCTTCTTGCATAAAGAGCTTGGAGACTGTAATAGGGTCTACTGTTGGCGTCTTAATTTGTCCATCTAAATGAATGTTCTGTTTCATATCTTTCCACGTGCCATGCCATTTGCCGACACACACATTTATGATCTTCGAGGCAGAGACACAAATAAAGGTCGTGCCAGCTGATACCCACGGTGATGAATTTCATGCACAACTGGGTCATTAATCCACCCATGTCATCTACAACGTAGAAGAACACGATTTCAATCATCGTAAATGAAGAGCTTAGCTCTATGTTACTCCTAAGTCACAATCCAGTCAGCATCCAACATAGATTTGCATAGGATTTCTGTGGGGTTCATCGGATTAGCATAAGGGTCGGTTCCCTAAATCAAACCCACATAGCGGCAATGTCATAACCAGTGGATCTACCAAGGATTGATGCTATTCCTACGTGCAAATTTAACGTCAATCATACTCATTGGATTTCCATAGAGTTACTGGCTGAGAAAAAAGCTAAAATTGTGATTTTGAGCAATAAGTGTGCTTCGTGCATGCTTTAAGTCTGGTAACTTCAGCTCTTTCAAGGTGCCCCAAATAAAAAATAACAGTCCTGGGTTAACTTTGCGCAGAGGACAGTGTATACTTTATGCACAACTGTACAGTTTGTTTTGGACTCCAGGTAAACCTAGGCATGGCAAAGAACTAACCCCTTCAATTTTTGTAGAACAAATTCCACCCAATTATAACCCAATCATTCTTGGCGTATTTATACAACCATACATAGTCGCAATTTATTTTTATACAATACATATTAGCAGAGGACAATCAATGACAGACAAGGCTGTATGGAGCTACCCAAGAAGAAATGTTATCATGATGAATGCTGTGATATCATATACATCCCCAGTATATGTTGCTGTACATCTGGTCCAAATCTGTTTCTTCTCAATGATAATATGTCAACTGAAAAAAGCATATCTGAGTACTAGTCTCATTGTTTTATTTCCTCGGTTTTGGGGTTTTTTTTTTTTTTATCTCTCAGCTCATTCTTTGGCTTTCTGTGTGTTTTTTAAATGATTTAAAGCTATTTCACTAATGTCTGTGTCACTGGTTAACATAATATGCACTGTAACAGAATTGATCACCCTTTATTCCATCAAGTCTGTTGATAAATAAACTGAATATTATCAAACGATATTTGCCTGGCAAGTAAGTTCTCTAAACAGATGTTTTGTGGTTAACATGTCGCAGCCTTCGTTCTTATTTGTTCTAGCTCCATTGTCTGAAACATTAGAGACCCTTTAGTATGTAGAAGAGGCATATTAAAAGCACAGTTTGACACTGGTTTAGAATGCGTTGTAGCACATATCAAGTTGTTTTACAGTTCCAGTTTATTCTAACTCTGTATCCTAATATCTGTCATTAGGGACAATACTGCCGTGCTCCGACAAAACACATTTTTTTCATATTGGCGCGAAAATTTTTTATTTCATATTTTGATAGAACATGTCCATCCTCAACTTGTGTTAAAATATGGTTTCAAAATTGGCAGTAGTTTTTGAATAAATTAGATTAATTTAATTTTCAAAACACATTCTACTCAGGAATGCTCCGACAAAACGCATATTTTTTGTGATACTCCGACAAAACACATTTAATTGTCGAGATCTCGAAGCGGAATCTCAGCCATGCTGCGACAGAACACATTTATTTTTTCCCCAAAGCTCTGCTTTCTATTAGTGATAATTATTGTAATTCATATGTTCTCGCTATGTATTTACATAATATTATGATTAAGTATGTATTTTTATGTGATATGTCATATATATATATATATATATATATATAATAATATATATTATTTATAATATTATTTATAATATATATCATATAACATTAGATAGAGATAGATGGATGGATGGATGGATGGATGGATGGATGGATGAGTGGATGGATGGATGATTATAATTTGATAGAAATAGTAAGATGCCAAAACGATAAACAAGTAGGATACAACTTTAGTTATTCTTACAGGACACCTCTTGTTTTGGGGCCTTGACTTAAGTTAATTAGAGTGACCATCACTGTCATTTCAATAGTTAACTTTGATGTTACGGTGTGTTTACCGACGAGTACGGGCGTCAACTCGCTGCCTCTACCCCGACCACGGTGAGCAGAAAGAACTTCAACGTCCATCTTCCGTTGCTTGGCCGTCGTAGGCTAGATATTGAGGGGTTTCATCCTTCCATCAGTCATTATAGAAGGGAACATGCCCCCAACCGAAGATATATTTCACCGGATATCAGTATCAGACATAATTATGTTTTCCTTTTGCCGAGATGAGCATAAAGTCTTGAAAGTGGGATACGAAACATGTAGACGCAGAGTGCACTAGAAAAATTTAAGTTTCGTGAAACTCGGAGTCGAACAATGTGAGATATGCCTTCAGTTTCAGAATCATGAACACCAGCCTCAGTGTTTGAGGAACCCAATTGTGTAACTTGCCAGTCCCAGATGAAACATAAAGAAATGCAAAAAATCAGTAGGGAAGAGTACCAAAAGGATGCCCTCAAAGACACAGAGCCAGGCTCGGAAATTTACATATCTGTAGACATGCAGAAAGTAATAATGCTTCACTACATGGCAGGTGTCAAAAGTTGCGCATTCACTAACAGACCTGTCATGTTCCACTAGACATTCGCTCTTCTGGGGAAGCAAAAGGACAAAAAGTACCCAAAACAAATCAGATCAGTTCTGAGGCATGAAGCTATTGCTGACCCACAGGGGCAGATGTTACATCTGGCTTTGTCAAGGCAATAGCTGACTTTGCAGAAAAAGCTACAGACATTGTTATTTGGTGTGACAATTGTTCGAGCCAGAACAAAAACCGGATACTTTATACAACTCTGGCTCGAACAATGAATGACAATACGTTCCCCTTCCTTCAGAGTTTTACATTTAAATACTTAGAGACAGGCCATACGTTCATGTCTTGCGATTCTTTTCATGGTTTAGTCAAAAAGAACATGAGAAAGAAAAACATCTCTACAATTTTTCAGATTTTATTTCGGTTTTTGAGACAGCTGGTGATGGGCCTGAATGTATTGAAATGGCTCCATCTGACTTCACATTTTGGAACAAAAGAGTGACCGGAGGGAAATCAGTTGCAATCCCCAAACTATAAGACATCCAATTGGTGAAGTCTGAAAAAAGTTTGAAAGCCTTAAAATTCAAAACGTTCCATACAGATAAAGATTTCCAGGAGGTGAATTTTTTAATGAAAAAAAAACTGTGAAGGACATCGAGCAAGGTACTGACAGTCCAGCGCGCAGTACACAGATGAGGGGCATTCCTAAGTGGAAAAAAGATGGGATAATAAATAACTTGTGTAGACTTATGCCTGAACAAAAAAAAAATCGTTTGGATTAACTTGGCAACAAATGATGATTCCGCCGATCTCACAGAAAATGAAGACACTGCCGAACAAGATGAATAAACTATCCTTGGTAGAAATTTACCTAAAGCATCTTGTTATGCGAATTTTCTTTGACAGATCCCCCCAAATGCCTTTAAACATAATACTACCATGTATACCTTATAACAGAATGTATGTCATGTGTACTAATCTCTTTTTTTTGTCAGTCTAACAAAATATTTCAAAGAAGAACATGATAATAATAGAAGAAAATCATGATATGAATAGTTAGAATAATATTAATAAGTATGTTTATTCAAGTCCACCACCTCATAAGAATCCTTTTCTAGGAGTTCTACCTTTAAAAAAAAATGCGTTTTGTCAGAGCATTTGAAAAAATATAGGTTGTTTAAGAAACGCATTTTTCCAACAATGCTCTGACAAAACGCATATAAATCCCCATCGGAATAAAAAAAAATGTGTTTTGTCGGAGCTTGATGAAAAATAATGACTTTTGACCAAAACGCATTTCTTGATCATGCTCCGACAAAACACATATATTGCTATAATTTTATTATTTGAGCAAAAAAATTGCTGAAAATCTCCAAATAGATGTAGATTCACACCCTATTTTATATTATGTGAATGAAAAAATAATTACACATTTAGTTTTAAAGATATAAATAAAAACAGTAAATCGCGAATATCTCAAAAGTATGGTTTTCGAAAAAAATGTGTTTTGTCGGAGCACGGCAGAATAGCCTGTAATTATAAATCCGGATGGATAAAATACTGAGCTGTGTTTACTGCTCATCTACAACTTACTGTGTCAAATACCACGTTCCCCATACAACAGCATAACGACAAAAACGGCAACTGTTTAATATCAAATGCTTCCATGTGCAAACGTGGATTGGAACAAACAAGTGAATCAGCGAGGAGAAAACACTAGGAACATGAAACAAAAGATGTATACCTCGTATAGTACTCCTTCCAAACAGAAAATTTGATATGTTACACTTCTGGTTCTAATTTTTAAAAATAATACAGAAAGTACATAGATCCGAAGAATTTGTCACTCTCTGCATGTGTATTCGACAATATTGCACAAGAGCTTTCTTGATATGTATAGACATTAAACTTTATCACGTGGCAGAAGGTTAGGTTGTTGGACATGTCTGTATGTATGTCAGTATTAATGATCACTGAAATAAATGAACCGAGTTTTATTTCATATAACTCCGTTCTTATTTTTAGGGAACCTCCCCTGTTAGCACATCTGGACAAGGGAAACGACCACGTATAATCTCCTCGCGCATAATCTACCAAAAACTAACCTCCCTTGCTTCAGTGCCCGAATCCGCGGCAGTTCAGTGCAAGGGAGATCACCCTCGTTTTTCCAACCTGAAGGTTTAATTAGCACACTGGTGACAAATTGACGGCCCTTTAGAGGTGGGCGTGACCAGCGTAATGAAATGCAGTTAACCTTTGCCCCCCGTGTCTCAGGGAAACACCTTCTAATTATTTGTTGATGTAGGAGCTCCATTGTATTCCATTATTATTCCCACCCCCCCCCCTAAACCCTCTCCACACACACATGCATCCACCCACACTTTGCCATAGGTCTTTTGATTCTATAAAGTTTCTAAGGTAAGATTTTCACAGATATTGGTCATGACAATAGCTAAACAGGTATATTTAATAATAAAAATGACGGTGATACATGCTTCCTCCCTCTCTCTCTCTCTCTCTCCCTCTCTCTCTCTCTCTCTCTCTCTCTCTCTCTCTATCAATGTTCTCTCCCTCTTTCTCTCTTTCTCAATTCTCTTTCTCTGTCTCCGTCCTCTCTCGTTTTCTCTCTCTCTTCCTCTTTCTCTCTTTCTCTCTCTCATATCCTCTCTTTCTTGTCTCTCTCCCTGTCCCTTTTCTTTCTCTCCTTGCTCTCTCTCCCCTCTCTCTCTCTCCTTTTCTCTCCGACTCTCTCGCTCTTCTCCTTTTCTTTCTCTCTCTTCTCTCTCTGCCGCTGTCTCTGTCTGTCTCTGTCTGTCTGTCTGTCTGTCTTTCTCTGTGTGTATGTGTGTGTGGTTTAATATTTTGTCACATCACTAATCAATTAGTCAGTTTTGATTTTCAAATCATTACCTAGAAATAGCTGAACATGAGGGATGCCATAGGGCAACTTGAATGCATAATAAATTATCTTCAGTTTGTATTCACAACACAGAAGTCTGTATGCATATTCTGCAGTAATTTCAAGCCTCCTGCCACAGTCCGGCCAAAATAATGACAAATGAGACATCAGAATAATGTGTCAAAACAGAACATTTGTCACAAATTGACTGCTTTCTTCACGATCATTAAGATATCCATTCACTTGTCAACCAGTAATTATGTCCGGCCTACCAGCATCTGTTTCATATTCTCCTGATGGTGAACCATGCAGAAAACCTGCTCTGCTGCCAATTAAAGAGAAAACAAGTCATTCTTTTGTCTGTTTTTTTTCCAAAATGGTTCTCCTTGTATATGTGACTGAAATAAGTCTGTATTGTGAGAAAAGGTTTTGTTCTCGGTTGACAATACTGAATAACCGATTTTCATTTAACTGATTTATTTCTTGTTTCTCTTCCATCTTAACATTGGTTTCTATGGGTATGTAGAAGATTTTTTTTTCCTGCATCTATTTAAAAAAACAGCAAGGAAAAAAAATTCACTGCTGCGAGGAAGAAATGCCCAGACCTGAAAAAATTACATGTGGAAGATAGTTATTTTTGCTACTATGTCTATTCCTCTGACATGAAAAGCGAAGTATCGTAATTTTGTAATAAATGAAAATAGGCCTAAAAACATCGAATAATGCTTTCTCCTCAACAATGATGGCCTCCGTCCTGCCTTTGTTTTGTTTCGACTTTAGTACCGTGCATGTCATAAAAAGTAACCATATCAAGCTTGGTGCGCAGTATCCTGGCGCGCATGAGTCCTGAAGCAGGACTGCAGATTACTACTTTTATTGTAAGAAAGAAAGAGAGAGTACGTCATCGAATAATGCTTGCCATGCGGGTGTTACTGTGCCAGTTGTGAGTTGTTTTCTTCCTAGATCTACATAATCTGTGTGCTGATTGTGCGTGTTGTTTGCAACCCGTTCTTTGAACGGGCCCTTACACTAGTTTTTAAAAAAATAGTAATTCATGACGTCAGTTCTCGTTTGTTCTATCTCCATTCTCTGAAAAACTGGAGGTCTTTCAGTATGTAGAAGAAGTATAACAAAATGCACACTTTGACACTTGTTTAAAATGTGTTGTGGCACTTATCAAGCGGATTCACAGTTCCAATTTATTCTTACTCCCTATCACAATACAAAAGCCGCGAACATTGAACGACGAATTTTGCGGATGTGCAAAAAGTGGAGTTATATCAAACAAGCACGAAGGTCACGAATCTACTCCTTCACATCCTTTTCACTCACTCTCCTTAACTGGCTCGGTCGCACCTTACTAGCTTATAAATTATCCTGGTTTGTTGTCTTTATATTCACATTAATTCTTGCTGGCGGTGTTATTAATGATCACCCTTGTCGTAACCTATATTAGGTAAACTAGGATGTTTGATAAAGGAAGAGAACCATGATGCGAAGGAAAACTTGATAATGATGTATGAACGCAATGATGAGAGAGAAATAATATTGCTCGAGAAAAGCACAATAGCTGTCGAAGAAGACTGTGATATAGAGGAAGAAGGAGCTGAGAAGAAGAGGTCAGAGGAAGAAAGAGAAGGACGATGAGGACGAGAATAAGAAAAAGAAAAACATGAGAAGAAGAAGAACAAAAGGGAAAGAAGGAGAAAAATTTGAATAAAATCTTTAAAAACTTGCTCAATTATCATGTCCAAGGTTAAGGGAAAAAAAACAACGATGAAGACTGAAGTGAGCACTTAATCTCCTCTGGATAATCTCACATAATCTCTTTCTTTGATAATATTTCTCCTTTCTGGCACAACACCTTCCTTTTTTCTCTGTCCTATCTCTCGTCCACCCACTCGTATTTTGTCTGCGCACTCGTGCGTATTTGGATGGTGTTTTTCACACTGTGATGCGCGTGCGCGAACGGACGCAGCCACTGACGGTGCAGACCGATGCGCACCGCGTCACACACACAAGGCCTTGTAGGGTCGGGTGTTCCGACCATTGTGGATGGCCCCAACCCCGACAGTTGGTGGAAAAATGGCCTACTTCTCCTCTTTTGGTCTCCCTTCGGTTATCAAAGCCCAAAGTGAAGAGGTGTAAACAGTTACCAGAAACTACAAGCCATTCTGTTCCCTTCAGGAGTGTTGTCCCCTGTCGAGAATCTTCAGGGATTAGGGCGAGAAAAAACTTCACGGGCAGAATGATTTGTTTGAGACGTAATTTAAGGCCTTTGAAAGGAATATCTCTGTCATAATGTTACAGTCTTTAGAAACACGATAATTTCTAGAAAAATTGACAGAATTTCATAAAGAAATCAAAGAAGCACCAGACAGATTGACAGATTGCATGTTTTGATGACAATATTGCTGTTCTTGCAGGCCCAAGAGTTGTTAAATAACTTGTCATTCTGAAATTCTGATTAGAAATAAAACAATTTAAATAATCAGCTTGGTATTATCAAAGTACATACATTTAATTATATTTTGGCCATGTCACAGGCCTCCAAAAAGAACAATCTTTTACATGAAAACAGCAACAAAACAAAAAATAATTATTTGTGAAATAATGACCAAAGACAAAATTGTTTTGTCTAAGAAAACTGTAAAAGAGAGGTTAGTCTGTCACTCCGGCGGAAGACACGTCGGAAGCCTTCAAAAACACCTCTGCTTGTAACAACTATTATTTGTTCAATCTCGAAAGGAGATATATAGAGATTTAGTGTTTTGATTTGCGTTGGCTTTTTTTATTTTTTTTTTCGCGTGTGTGTGTTCCTAATTAGCACTTTTGTATGGTTATTGAATTGCCCTGTCCACGTTTCACCATTCATGACTAAGGCATGACGGGTGCCCAGTTGTACAGAGATTATGAGGCTGGGGCAATTTCTGAAGGTCGTGGCCGCGACAGTGATTCGGGACAAAGTGTTTCCCATTCTAACCTGTGAAATAACACAAAAATCCTGTGGTTCAAAGTATGTCCTAAAATTAATGATGGGCGGATAACCTGGAGTTATTGCCTTAGGAAATGATCCATTTTGAATCATATTTTATAAAATCTAGGGCATTTGTTTGCTGGACATTTTGTAATAACGACATTTTGTCACATTACTTATTACTTATAAACATATGTGTTTTCTGTCTTCTGAAGGTGTCGGAGAACTTCACCTATCTTGGCAGTACACTGTCTTCCGCGGCTCGTGTTGATACTGAAATTCTCTCAAGAATCAGCAAAGCCAGCTCTGCATTTGGCAGGCTTCGAAAGAGAGTATGGGATGTCGCCGGCATTCGCACAGACACTAAGCTGAAAGTGTACAATGCTGTGGTCCTTCCCAGCCTACTCTATGGGGCTGAAACCTGGACAGTGTACCAATCGCATGCCAGAAAGCTAAATCACTTTCATCTGGCCTGCCTTAGAAAGATCCTAAGGATCAAATGGCAGGATAAAATTCCAGACACTGAGGTCCTCAATCGTGCCAAGGAATTGAGCATCTTCTGCCACCTGAAAAAAATTCAGCTACGTTGGGCAGGACATGTTGTCAGAATGCCCGACTCCAGACTCCCTAAGCAAATCTTCTTCTCTGAGCTCTCCAATGGAACGAGGAATGTTGGGGCCCCAAAGAGACGTTACAAAGACACTCTCAAGCAATCACTGAAGGCCTTTGCCATTGATGTGAGTGAGTGGGAAAAGCTCTCGCTTGATCGTGCAAATTGGAGGGCGGCCCTTACCAGAGGCAGCAAAGCATGGGAAGCTGACAGAGTCCAGCAGGCTATCAAAAAAAGAGAACGGCGCAAGAAAAGGCCCAGTGGTACTGAACCAACGGAGCACTCTTGTCATTTATGCGGAAGGGTCTGCAGGGCAAAAATAGGACTTATCAGTCACATGAGAAGCCATAAGTCATGAAAGAACAGTCTTTCCATTCTGTCCTCTGTGTCCTTTAGTTCTCTTTATTGTCCATGTGTTGAAATTCTCAACAATTTCTGTTCTTTATTCCTCTGGTGTTGTTAAGGTCATCATCATACGTGATGGACGAACTATTATTATTATTATTATTATTGTTATAAACATATATGTGTGTAATATAGTTTTAAACTACATGCACGTTTTCAGCAAAGGCTTGTCTAACGTGCAGTAAGAGTGATAGACAACGGTTAACAGTTATGGCCCTGCTCAGACCAGTTTCAACTTGAACGCCACCGATTAAAACCCCCCTCTCGTGTCTCAGCTCCAGTACACCAGAATGACGTGATAGTCAAGTACGGTTCTTTAGCAGTCAAGTGTGCCGCGAGTCGTGAAGTGTCTGCAAATTTCTGACAGAGCATCATTTCCGGTGACGCCCTCGCGGGGCGCTCGTGACGTGTTTACATAACGCCCTGGCCTGGCTCGTTAGTGGGTAATAGAGAGGCAATCATACCCGGGGTGGGGGCTTGTACGGTGGGTGAGGAGGTGGGGGAAGGGAGGGTAAGGCACCACAATGCAGTACAAAAATGAGTTAACAATAAAGGCTGTTGGTCCGCGGCGGCAGTCTAATTACAAAGCCGACTAGGGAAAATACTGAATTGTACTGAAATTCACTGCTCACCGTTTAGTTCGTTATGTAAAATGCCAGTCCCTTAACAACAGCTTACAATAGAACAAAAAAGAACTAACGCGTCATCACAAGCAATGACTTAACACAGACAATGTTCTGTGAGCTCAAAATGCAGCTAGTTCTTTATCCAGTTACATCCATCATAATACTGTCTACACAGAATTGCGGCACTGGCTCTTTGAATGCTAGCAATACAAAAAATAGATCGGCACCTGACTTTCTCACATCGCAATCATAGTCCTTGTTTGTTCCCACTCCAATTTTTGCACAAGTGAGAAGTTCAACGTTAAACGTTTGCGGCTTTAGCACTATTTTGATAAGGAGTTAGAATACACAAACAGTAAGTGCCACGACACATTTTAAACAAGTGTCAAAGTGTGCAGTTGTTATAATTCTTCTACATACTAAAAGATCTCCAGTTTCTCAGGAGAAGGAGATAGAACAAACACGAACTGAGTCCGCTGGTATAAGCTACTACTGCTATATAATTATGATACTCACATTAATTTTGCACTGAGGAATAAAATGCAAACATACATGGTATGAGATTACACAATAATTTTCACAGGCTGACCCAATCACTCACAGATCTGTAACTCACTATGAAGAACAAACTGGGAAATGGAACTACTTTGCCACAAGATAGCACTGGAAAACTGACGAGAAAATAAATATTTGAAATACACAACTTCCTCTTAAACGGTTTGGGAATGACATCTAAGAAGGGTTTTTGATAGAATAATATAATATGGAGTAAAACATTTTGTTAAAACTATTCGACCACGACTTGTCTTTTGGGCAAATTCTGTCTAGAAAGTAATCGACTTTAAAAACACACTTCTTCCTAAACATTGTCGGACTAGGCCCAATATCGAAGGATAGTATAATGGTAAAATATGCCGCAAAACCAACGAAGACAAAAACTAAGTGATTTCGACTTAAGACCTTATTCCAAAAGCAAAGTCCACGCCCCCCGCAACACAATCCTTTTGGCTCAGGAACAAAAATGTCGACCTCAAATAAACTGTTTGGTGAGATCGTGGTTTTAAAAGAGGCGATAATGTATTGTTAATGCCATGAGAAAATGACTGTTTGATGGGGAGAATGCGGCAAGGCGGACCTGTGCGGGCTGGGGGAACGCGCCGTCTCGGTCCACAGTGACAACCTGGCAGAGACGGATGATTTTTGACGCAATACTATCTGGCGTAATACCGTCTTTTGTGGGCTTGGAGTCACACATGGTGTGCTTTGAGACACCTTTTCAGTTGTCTTCGCGGTGGACGCAATCTTGGGTGTGTGTCGTCATGAAGTGATTAGTAACCATCTGGCACGTGACCATGGTTATTCTGTGACCGGTGATCGTGGTTCTCCCTCTACAGAAGTAACAACAACTGACAGAGGTGGAGAATGAGTCTTGAGAGTTTGAGCTTGGAGAAAGTACGTCGATCGACACGATGGCGCTCACATTGTGCTATGAAAAGGCAAGATGATAGACAGAATAAAATATTACAGAATTACAGGACGGATGGAGACCGTACCAGAAGTATCCACCAACCATCCGCCACAGACGTGGAGAGGGGTGGGTGATGGTGCAGGGGATGTTGTCAGTATTAACAATTGATTACCCACCGGGACCCTTGAGGAGTTGTTGTTGTTTTTTTTTTTAGCTTTTTTTTTAGCAGACTCATTTTTTTTTTCATCGGAGTTGGCAGAATGATTATGCAAAATTGCTCAGCATTCCCTAATTGTCTATATCAAAATTTTCCATCTTTAAAATGCGATACCTTTCACTGCAACAAAGTCAATTTTTAACTAAAATGGCATGGTGAATTCCAGAACTATTACTTTTCAGAACAAGGTACGTGCGGCTTTTGTTTCACGTGGTCCGATTAGCATTTCCAGTTGATGAGGTAAGCACTTGGCACAAGAGAAACACAAAGCTCATTGCAGTAGGAGTTTGATAAGGGGTTGTTGTTACGGGACGGTAGATCAATTACAGAGCCGAATAGAGAAAATATTGAGAGGTGCTCACTTTCAGCCATAGCTTACTATGTGGAATACGACGGTCACCGAACAAGTCCTTTGATAATGATTCAAGAAAAACCGCTGCGGAATGAAATACGATGTAGATGTGGAGAATTCACTCACTGCCAACAACTGAGGAGCTGAGATGAAATTGCTTCAGTTTCATTCGATTTAAGGCTCTAACAAGATTTACACTCGATACTTCCTTCTGGCATGATTTACTTTAGATACGTTCACTTGACAAAATTTACTATAGATACGTTCTTCTGACAAGATTTACTACAGATAATTATGTTCATTTAACAAGATTTACTGTAGATAAGTTCTTCTGGCAAGATTATGCTAAGGCCACCGTCACTTTCTTTCTTCATTTGGAGTTTAAAAATTGTTACTATCAATATCTTAGATTTTTTAACTACGTTTCATGCATTTTTCTTCTTACAATGATGTGGTCTGAAATATTGAAATAGAGGGGTATGAATTTTTTTTTAAAACGACTCCCGTTGAACACTATTGGCGTCTAAATCTCCTGATACAGCGTAATTTTTCTTTAATATCTCTTTGATAACGAATAACAGTAATGTTGTTGTTGTTATTGTTTCTGCTCCTGTTGTGGTTTTATTTTGCTCGAAAACGAAATTTAACATGTTAAACCTTGTAAAGACAAGGCAATCATTCCTGAATCACTCTATAGCCAGAAATGTGAGGACGTTTGACCTTTCCACCCACTCCGAGCATTCATCATGTTCTTTTTCCTCGGCCACAACGAAGCTCCTTCCGCGTCAAGAGCACGCGCGCCATGACCAGCAGACGCCGAACGGAATGCAAATTTATTCATAATTTTAGCCAACAACAGCATCAACACACGTCAAGTTAACCACCGACAAACGACCATCAGCAGCCCATTTGTGCAAAATAACAATCTCCTACAGTTTTATATCCCCTCTCAACGAGTGCCCATGTGTTATTTTTTGTCGTAGTTTATGGCCCAGAAAACATCTCTCAACACTAATCCACGGGATGGTGCACCAATGGCCGAGACGCGTGGTGGTTCAAGAGCCGTGATTTCTGACTGAAAAGTCAACATTTGAAGTGCAGAGTACAGCGGCCATCATGGACTTCGAATACCCGGCTTGTTTATGATCCGGACCCTGCGTAAACCAAGTGCACCAAATCAGTTGTCGTGGAAAGTCGACAGTAAATCTTTAGCGTCTAAGTGTCTGTCGGCTTTGACGCATGTGGACGTGGACAATGTCTACGCTGTCCGCGCAGGCGTACACGAGAAGACTGGACACTCAACATTAGGAGTTCCTCTGTACGGACTCTTGGTCATCTGATATCATCATTTTCTGCACGAGCGGGCAATTCCAACAAAAGCAACATACTTTCGTAAATTTGCGTGTCTAGCCAGGAAGGGCACCTAATGCCTCATCATTGTCGGCGTTTTATTGCTTCCTGGAATTAATTTACGACCTTGTGTATTGGAAATTAATTTCGAGAACTTCTCAGGGAAAAAAACAAACAAACAACTCCTCTCCCCCACCCCCTACCCCCCCCCCCACCCTCATTCTGCTGGTGTTGGAAGCTCGTTAACCTGAACTCAGACGTTTGCAGCTGTTTGTTAGGGGACCGTAGTGTTGTACATAGAAAGGTATAGCTGAGCAGTGTGGAACACAACTCAGTATTTTCTCTATTTGGATTTTCAATTGGATTTACGCCCCCCCCCCCCCCCCTAACAACAGCTTTGCTTGAGGCCAGATTTCACGAGGCTCCAACAGCTGACTGACGAGAAATGCAAATGAAGATGGCAGGAGATGCGGGACTTTATACAGCAACAATTTAAATTCATAAAGCTCAAAGTGAAAAGTAAAATCCCCCTCCCCTCCCCCCCCCCTTTTTCACTCAGTCCCCAAATCTTTTTTTCTTTTAAAACTTTATTGAGACGGCGCTCACTTTGATGAAACTACTTGATAAGTGCCTCATTGGGACACACGTGTTGGGGATATGATACTGGCATGTAGTGCATATCTCCCATTTGAAAATGATTTTAATGAGCCTCGGGGACAATGGGGGCCACAAGACAGGAGTTATTTATACTAGCAGTTGGATGACAATTGTGCCATATGAGAAACGCCTTTGTTTTCAATCGCATTCTCATGATTTGGTTTTTTACACAATAACTGGGTAATAAAAAGATGCGAATTATGGTTTTTATATATCTGAGGACGTATGTGTGTGCACGTGTGATGTCAATAGGCAAGAAGAACATGTACGGGGGGATACACTGATAGACATTTGAATGTTGTAGATTATAGACAGCTGTTGTATGTGCCCCGGTGTAACGTTGATAATGCTGCTGTATGTCAACCAGAGGACAAAATGCTGGATTATGGCAGCTATTGTAGACTGGGTGCAATAAGATCTCCGACAGCGACATCGCCACATGTTGTACTTCGCAAACTGATCATTTCGTAATTATAAGGTCAAGATAAAGAGGCAAACATGGACGAGGAAGATCTCGTGATTAGTTTCTCTCATTTTGTCTGTCTCTCTCTCTCTCTCATTTTCTCCTCCTTTTGATTTTCTTCCCTTTCAACCTTCTCTTCTTTTTCTTCTACCTCTCCTGCTCCTTGTCCTTTCAGTTTCTCTCCCTCTATCTCTATCTGTCTATCTTCTTCTTCTTCTTTTATAGTTGGTTCGTCTATAACTATAAGACGATTCCCCAACTGCACTATAGTATATGCGACTCAACGTCGCTCCTCTGAGGCTAAAAACAGGGTAAAATCTTACATAGATGTTAGGACCATTTAAAAATATATTAGTTGTATAAAGTCTTTTGTATACATAACTCTGGTATAAATATCTCTTGGTTTCCAGATTGTGCACAGACATACAACCCGCACTTTAGTTACAATGGTAGCTGCAACGGATAATAATGTTCTTAAATTCATTGTCGAAAGTCGTTGCAGACGATAGTGTTTGGACTTCTGCCGGGAGGTTGTTCCACATCCTGATGACATTAGGGTAAAAAGAATAAAGATGGCTGTTAACCCGTGAGCTTGGGATGTTATATATTTATATTATTCCTTCTGTTGCCTCTGGTGTTAATGGTGAGGTGGTTCAATGGGATATGGATATTTCCTTCCCTGCCTTAATAAAATATTTTTACTTTGTCTGTCTGTCCGTCTGTCTGTGTATGTCTGTCTGTCTGTCTGTCTATGGCTGTCTGCCTGTTAGTCTGCCCGTCTGTTTGACTGTCTTTCTGTCTCTCTCTCTGCCTCTCTCTCTTTCTATCTCTCTCTCTCTCTCTCTCTCTTCTCTTTCTCTCCTACCCTCCTTCCTTCAGTATTTGCCTCTCCTATTTCATGCACAAACCCACACCATATGGGAAGGCGCTGAGCTGTGAGTGGACGCTGTCGGAAGCCCAGGACAGCAGGACAGAATGTACCCTAGTGTATAATCTCCCCGTCTGATTTATCACCGGAACCACAATAGTCCGGATTAATACTAGAGTTACCTCCCCTCCCCACTCCTCACTGACTGGCTTTGCCATGCTGTTATCAGTATGCGATAGACGGCACTGTGAACAGAACTAGCCCATAAACCACAGTTAACTTCGATAGACTCAAGTGTCCAGTATGAAAACAGTGTATCTCTAGACACCTTCTGTTGCTTCAATAGGCCCAGAGAAACTATGAATCATTATAGTTATCAACACTTGGGGTCCAGCTTCTTAAATCTGAATATGTGGGACATTTCTCTGTATATTTTATGGTGGTTGTTATCAACTAGAAACGACAGTGAGTTAGGGCTACTCTTGAATTCAGGTTGTAGAAATATCTCTAGTTCATTTTCACAGATTATTTCATTGTTGAACCGACCCGAGTGGTAGATGTAAAAAATGTAAACATGCTGTGTGTTTTTTTTCCTTTTTAAAGAAATTATGTAGTTCAAAAATAGAATCAATGAATATTCGTTGTTTTCCTTAGCGAATTGTTATCTAGTCTCTGAGAGATCTAAAGATAGGGCTGTAGAATTTTCATAGATATAGATTGTTATCTACACTAAACATGCTTTGAGTTTTTCATCGTAAAAAAAAAAAAGGAAGAAATTACAGAAAACCACTTTTCGTGTCACACAAACGGAGTCATGGATAGTGTGAAAATTCGTAACTTTTATGTACATTTGACTTGAAGCGAAGACTTGCCTTAATTTCAATTCCAGCCAAGAAAAGATATAATTTTGGATGCAGTTCTCAGCTCAGTTAAATTCAATTAATCTGGTAAAATTCACATATTATACACATGTCCTGTGTGTTCGCCAAAAAAAAAAAAAAAAACACCAAAAAAAAAAAAAGAACTGGTTCATACAGCTGGGATTTACATGACACTTTGAGAATCCTTTCCTTTCGTCGTGCAAAAGTTTTTTTTTATTTTTTATTTAGAGGCCCCAAGTGGTGGGGACGTTTTTTTTAAATTTTGCTTTGTGTCGCTGACAGCTCTCCTCCTTCCCTTTTTTTTTTTACGATGACATGATGCCTGACGTCAACGCTTCTTGCCAGCTGATTTGGACTCTTCGACGTGCTTCCGGGTAAAATCAGAACATGGGAATACCTTACACCCTTACAATGATCTCAAATTGATTGTGATAGTTAAATTCTTGTTTAGCTTTCATTCTTTTCTCCAATAAAATTTAATTGTTTTCTAATTAAAACTTTGCATACTTTTCGCCGATATATCCGAACAAAATCTGGACTCGACAGGATCCTACCATGCCTTTGTGCAGCTCTAATACTGTTCTACTAGATCAAAGTCTAAAGGCTTTTGAGACAGTGTTTTAATATTATCCTTTCTCGGTTTTTCTCCTTTCTACAGACATTTTATTTCTGTTTGCAATGCAAGCTTATGAAACCGGCCCAGAAGAAAAGAACTGCAAGTGAAATACCATAGTAGTCACAGACGAAGTGTAGTCTAGAAGTGGAATTAATTACAGTAATCAAAGAGTTAAAAGTCGTTTTTTATTATTCTAAACCCTTAGTTATATGGGCCGAATACCCAAGTAGCCCTTCGCAGAAGCAAACTTTCGCGCAGCTTTTAGACATGTTTTTAATTACTGGTGTAACAGCCCAAAGAAACCACACACACAAACACACACATATACATACACACACATCTAAACATACAAACGCACAGAGAACATTGCGCATTCAACTTTATTATATTTTTTTAATGTAGCAAACAGGAATGTATTTCATGACACAAAAATGAATTGCAATCGGTATGGTGAAATAAAAAATGCAAAGTGCCTTAACGATAATGTTGCGTGTAACAAGTGTAACAAAGACATTGAAATGATCCCATTGTTTACAGCAATAGTGGTACACAATACATTTTGTTTCCTTCCTTCGCTGACTACACAGACTAATAAATTAACCAGACTGGAAACATGAGCTTCGGGCTGTGTCGTTTTTTACGGAATTTCCTGAGCGGCGGCCGTATAATCAACATGGCCGCCGCTCGGGAAATTCCGATTCTAGTTCTGTCTGCAGTAGAAAATTCTTTTTATTTGTCAAGATTGGTTGTACATATATTAATTTCTTGGTGCGGAACCAAACTTCCGCGTTCAGTAGTAGGCGCGTCAAAATGGTGTCATTCAAAATTGTAGCTATGCTGAAGCGTCGGTCGTTAGCGTAAACCTAATGTGGCGGATGGTTCATGACCTTTCGCTGTTTTGTGACGTCACACAATGGGATCATCCAGTCTGGGTATTTTATTAGTCTGTGGCTGACTATAACAAAGGCATGGTATGGTAGTGTTGTTCTTGTTTACAGAATGTTCGTGACTTAGGGACAATATAATTTCATTATTATTGCACTGCTAACAACAACTTAGTATTTAGAGCAGGAGTCACCAGAATTTTTTCACAGAGGGGCGGATAACTGACAAAGCGCGGGCCGCATAAGTAATTTGTCCACCCCGTAGCTCTAGATATCCCTGGTTTTATCAAACAAAATCAAGTACATTGGCGGGCCGGATCCGTAGTTTGGTGACCCCTGATTTAGAGCATAGTAAATTTTGTCAGACTTTCCTTTCTCCTTGGCCGTAACTTCTTTACACACAGGATAAAACGCAAGAAATGGGCCTGAACGGAAAGTTGAAGACTGTACGAATGAAGAGAGAGAGAGAGAGAGAGAGAGAGAGAGAGAGAGAGAGAGAGAGAGAGAGAGAGAGAGAGAGAGAGAGAGAGAGAGAGAGAGAGAGAGAGAGAGAGAGAGAGAGATGGGTCAAACAGTACGAGTTACAAGAGACTGGAAACGAGTCAAGGTTATTGTCTCCACCTGTCAAACAATAGTAGTTTCCGCTGACTTCCAGTCAAACGTGAGTAAATCTACTTTGTCAAAGTTTCAACAAGGATAACAAGTTTAATGCATCCAACCTTTAAAAGGTTAGTAAATCCAAAGACACAAAATACAGTAAGATGGGACACTCCCCTCCTCGGGCCTCTAAAGAATACATGCACATACTACGCGCTGATCGCCAGTGGGGCCCATGGCGCATGAAAAGACTGCTTGATATAATGATAAATTAATGATGCGGATTTGTAACTGGAACTGAAAAAAAAAAAAAGGCCAAATGTTCCTTCAGCGATTGAAGTTATAATTACTAAATAAGAGACTCCAATCAAACTGAACAGTGAACAAATCCTATATTTTCCCTATCTTGGCTTTATAAAATACAACATTGTTCATGACATCCGCGCATTCCCGGCTAGGTGGCGGTGTCAAATCTGTGCACGCAAAACACGCTAGCTCTCTCAAATTATTGTTTCTAGTGTCTTTAGTAAATGTTTACCAGCTACAGAAATACAAAAGATGGAAATGATATTCAACTTCACATGTCACTCAATAAGTTATTTGTAATTCATCGATTTGTCGGGCTGTTGGATTACTCATCAATGAATGCATGTTCAAAACTATTCATCGGATTCAACCAGCCAATCTGTCGGTCTGTCATGATTTATGCATTTATCAAATTCATCAATCTATCATCAATAAATTTCAATCATTCACAATTCCTCCCAGTCTGCAAACAGAAACGACATCAAAATATTATTTCAAATCAAACCAAAGTCGCAAAGCAGTGCTTGACCATAAATTCCTAATAAATACGTGTTCATTTATAGCAATATTATGGTGCAAACCATGTAAAAAAAAAACAGCAAGAAACGATTGTTATTTATTATAATATAATGTTATACAAACTTAACAAAATGCTTGATGACTGTGGAGATTTTGTGCATTTAAGCTGTAACAATTTTTGGGTTGAGTATTAATATCACACGATCTGTTGTAACATTTAACAGAGTGGCAATGACTGCACATTTAAGCATAGTGTGATCTTATGATCTCTAACTTTTAATACCTCAAGTATTAAGTAAGAAGACAGCACTGCCGAGCCCCATCATTTAATTCCACGAATGCTCCATGAAGTTGTATTTCAGTGGCAGCATTGTTCAGGACGGCTGAGCTTCGTATTTTTTTTTATTAATGTGTTTGGCGTGAATAATCACCTTTCTTTCACTTTGTAAAGACTGTAGATGTATTGCACATAAATAAGGGTGGGCAGTTTATTATATCTTATTTCTGTCTTATTTATAGAGTTAGTAATAAATTATCTGAGGCACAGAATGCCGAGATGAACCATTCCTTCTCCCACTAGAGCTCCACAAACTGAGCGCGTATAAATACGGTGAATACTACTGTTTCTTGTTCAATAATGAAGGCACGAGTGTGGTGCAAAGTGTTGCTACGTTGACATCGATTATACGCGCGCAGGTCCACGAAAGGAATATGATGAATGATTCGTCTCGGCATCCTGTCTCCATCAATATCCCAACAATATTCAGTTGAGTGTTTAAAGAATTTCTAAGGCACGTGATATAATACTAGATTTGTATATAACTTTAAAATTCGTTGTTGTTTAAAGTTTAGAATACTTTCCATCAACAGCTCAAAACATATGGCGAAAAATGATTTAGAGAAGACAGAAAGGTTCTTTTGTGTTGATCAATAGTTATGAAAGTTGTTACAAGACGAATTCTTATAGAGATTGCAATTTTTTTTGCTTCTATTGGTAAAGTAAACAGATGTAACTATCGACATGGCCTTGGCGGAGCAACCATAGGGTCAGGTTTTGAAGGAAATGAGAATTTCAGAACGTGGCAAATCACAAGAAAAAAAAAAACGGAGAAGAATGAGAGATCTATTTCTTGGTTTCAAACTTCTAGAATTTTTTCTTTCTCCTGTAAGAGGCCCTTGAAAAAGATCATGACAAGAGAAAAAAATATTATGTACATCATATAAATGTCAGTTCTAAATGGCAACGGGTTTAGTAACCTTGATGTCATGACACGCTCATCATATATTAGTTGGCATTTCAAACGGCCCATTTTCGAATCAATTACACGACATTGTAGTCCTATAAACAAACAGTAGCAAGCGCTGGCATCTTCTTTGTATATAGGAATGTTCACTTGCATTTAATGTAATATTTCTTCTAGAATGTTGTAACAGGTGAGCATAAGTGTCCATCACTTTCCTCAAAAGAACATCAAACTAAAAAAAGAAAATGACTTGTGATCCTACTCCCAATGTTATTGCACCATTTCCCATCGGCTCTGACTCAAAATACATTTTCACAGACAAAGCAACGTGTTCATGAAATGTGAAAAATAAAATTGTAAAAATTTTAAAAAGTATGACCTGTAGAAAAATTGTTTGCTAAATTAACATAACAAGGTTAGGAGACGAAAGGTTAACTGAATTCATGAATTCTGTACAGATCATTGGTTAGGCACTGGAATTGTTTTAGGAGTTAACTTTTAGGACAGAGTTCAGGCTTCTTGGATGGAAGGATACGGTGAAACAGTGTCACCTGTCTGGTGTGACCCGCCCCTGGGGCGTCTGGAAGAATTAAATTTGGACATGACATGTTCGTCCATTTCCGGAGAATGTTCGGTTTGATCAGAGAGGTCTTCAGGCTCTGGAGAGTGAGCACTGATAGCGCCCCTATAATGAGCGTCTCTATTGGAATGTATACTGTCATGTCTGAGGTCTGGTGAGCCTGGTGTACTCTCTGACATGCGCGTTCTACTGGGGTCAGCACCGGTGATTTTATTTGGAGAACACCGAATTTTGTTGTCCGGGATTCTATGTTGCCTTTCCTCCGTTCTTTCATAGCTTTCATGTGTCTCTGATTCACGATCTCTCTGCGTGTGGTCCGTGTCCTTACATTCTTTCTTCTTAGTATGACTAGAACAGGCACGTAAACACCGACAGTGAGGCGGTGCATCTTCACCTTCAGGTCCCTCTTTCTTATGTTTCACACGTCGGTTTTGGAACCAGATTTTCACTTGTTTCTCTGACAGATTAAGACATGTGGCAATTTCGATTCTTCTCAGACGCGACAGGTACATGTTTCTGCTAAACGCTTTTTCTAGTTCCAATAACTGGGTACTGGTGAAGGCTGTACGCATGCGCTTGGAAGATGGCAGATCATCTGACGGCCCATTTACACCTGAGAACAGAACAAAAATGTGAAATATTATTTACGTGAAAGCACAATGTGAAGAGGGAAAGTGCATTCACTCCCATGCATTCAATTTAGCTGACATCAAAAACATATTAAAATAGAAACACAATTGGCAAAAGCTACGTTAGATAATTATTTGTGGTAATGACCCAGGGGTGTCAAAAGGCATTTCGTGAATTTAGTTCTTGTTTGTTCCAACTCCACTTTTGCACAACTGGGAAATTCGATGTTAAACGTACGGCTGTAGTATTATGATGAGGAGTTTGAATAATCGGAACTGTGAAACAGCTTGATAAGTGCCACAGCGCATTTTAAAGTAGTGTCAAAGTGTGCATTTGTTAGACTTCTTCTACATACTTAAAGATCTTCAGTTTTTCAGCAAATGGAGACATAAGAAACAAGAGCTGAAGTCGCGGTTTGTTTTGGAAAGTGAATTTTAGTCCGAAATTGTTTTGTTTTATGTTGTTGTTGTTGTTGTTGTTGTTGTTACTGGGTTCCCCTGTCCACTGTGTGTCCAAGAAATGTTTTCAAAATATTGTATGAATTAAAAAAACAAAAAATAGTTGGTATAATTTCTTTCTTTCTTTTCTTTCTTTCTTTCTTTCTTTCTTTCTTTCTTTCTTTCTTTCTTTCTTTCTTTCTTTCTTTCTTTCTTTCTTTCTTTCTTTCTTTTTTTCTTTACTTCTTTACTTATTTTATTTTTCACATACATTGGTACTATATTATAGTTGGCAAATTCTATGGACCGTTCACTTGCCTTTGGGATAGAAATATTTTTCTATTCTGACTGTTAGATCAAAAGAGTTTGTGGGCCTCTGATTTTTGTCTCAGGATAAATTATGATTGTGAGTGCTTAGATACAGGGGCAAAATCTTAATTTCAACACTGTTTGTCCATCGATGCCTCTGCTGAATTTGAAAAGCTCCACACCATTAAATTTACGAAACCAGTTCATTTTGTGTACAAATACATAAACTGTAATTGTGAACAATCTCCTTTCAAAATTATTACGAGATTATGAGCTCAATATAAATTTAAAGGCATCTCCATCTCCCTTCCCTTATATTTTTTTTTTGGTCCTTGTAATTTTGGGTTGCACATGCGGTCTTAATCTCATAGATTTTAATCTGTAATATAATAATATAATTGGCCAGAAACCCACCAAGCTGAACTGAAATGAATCTAATAAAAAATATTTTTCTTTCTGAATTATTCGTTTGAGTTATTTGAAATAATGCTAACGATGATAATTAAGAAGAAGAAGAAGAATCTTTCAATTTTCACAGAAATGGCTTTTGTTAAATGGCCAAACATCTGAATAGGTTACTTACTTGCTTCACATTTGGGCCTCTTTCTGTCTTGCGCCGGGGGTGGGGAAGGCGGTAGATAACTCTGGGTTGTATGAGTAAGCTCGGACTGTCTCCCTTGTGTCAGGGGCGGCGACTTGACGTTGACTTGAATTTGGCGGGAGTATGGAGAGGCCGGGGTGTAGACGGGGGGCATAGCTGGAGGGGAGGTTGACCTCAGTAGTCTGTGGCCAGGGATGACGGGTGAAGATGGATGTGACGTCATGACGTGTGCTGACGTCATCACTTGCGCTGTGGTCAATCCGTGAGCAGCAGCAGCGGCGGCAGCCAGATTATGAGGGGATAATCCTGGGGGCGTTGCAGGGGCGTGGACACAGAGGGGACAACACAGGGCCCCGAGGAGATCAGCCGGGTGTCGGGAGTAACAAGCTATACCTGGCGTAGGTATCGAATGATGATGATGATGATGCTGTGACTGCTGGGCCTGATGAGTTCTGGCCAGTAGTGCAGCATGAGGTGCCAGCATAGCTGAGAGATGACTAGGGGGACTGCCAGCTGGAGGCGATTCTTGATCCGAAGCTGTCGGTTTCTTAACAATCAGCGAATCCACATAGAAAGAGCGAGACATGGTCAGGGGATATTCACAGTGCAAAGTCAGGAGAGATATAAAAAGTGTTTTTTTTTGTGTGTTTTTGTCAGTAGATAGTCGGATCAATTAATCTGTAAAACTTTGCATGCTGAATGCAGACGCCACTACACACTTTACTTAAGAAAAACAATATTAATTAAATAGTTTCTTGTGTTTTCCTTTGCCACCTCGGGTTGGGTCATACTCTGAATTAGGTACTCATACGTTGGCTCCAGCGATGTAGCAACAGACTTGAAATAAAATGTGCATTTTGTTTTTAAGTATTTTCTTGACTTCGTGTTAGCTCGGCAATTCACTCTGCCAGAACAGTTGGATGTCCAGTTTTAATGCACGTGTAATACAATAAGACAGAGATACATCACGTTAGAGCGTAAACATGTACATCCAAATGTCCAGAAATGGAATAAATGTCCTGAAATTGTCAGTAGAACATATACTGTCTCCAGATTATCAATTAACTACACAATTTTAGTCACCGTCGTTAGAAGCAGGATACTATTTAGTGTGAACCGGCACGAAGGAGAGGTCGAGACCTCAATGAAACAGCAGACTCTGAGGAGGTGGAAATTTATACTCTTCTGTCTGGCATTGTTACCATCACACTCTGGTGGTGATTAGGGTGTGTCCATGTGGGGCGAGCGCAAGAACTGGGAGGGGGAGATGGGCAATTAAGGCTCCTTCCACCGACCGAAGATTTGTCTGAACTCGCTATCTCATTCGTCGATCAGGCTTCACTCGTCAACCGATCGTTTTGTTCTTTTTAAGGAGGGGTGAAAATGTTGGGGGGTGGCGAAGCAAGTAGCATGAAGTTGTGGATGACGGGTCGTATGATTTGTCTCGAGTGGAATACGACTTGTGTAGGGTATTGGGGGTGGGGGGGGGGGGGGAGGTCTAACGGTTTATGCGGAGGGTGCTGTCAATGAGCTCTATAGTCACGCCTCACCAATCATGTGTTTGCACAGCGCGCGTGACCCGGTATGCATTGCCACCGACAAACTCATTCACCCAAGACCGACACGGCTGGGTTTCTGGTGCGCGTGCGGTCCACGAGGAGTTTAAAGTCGTGCGTTGATTGGTACAGTTTGGAAATCATTCCTGAATCGTTTGCTACGTTTGCCCTGCCCCCCAACCACTATGTTAAAGTTACGTTAATTAATATTCATCGACATTTAAGCCAATGAGTGTCAAGTTCGTGCCTCATTAGCATCATAAATAAAACTCTTGACAACATATTTTAGCCATCTCATGATGACTTTTGATACACGTACGACTGTCGACATGTCATTATTGTGTTCTGAAAGGAAACGGAAGGGTAATGAAAAAAGATGAATCCTTCAATCAGATAAAGATAATTCACTAAAACGTGAAACTTGATATTTGGAACTGCAATACAATGCAATATAGAGTGGTAAATGCATATATTTGAAAGGAGATCTTCTATCTTTGAAAAGCTCTGCGAATAGCTTTTTAAGCTATTATCAGAAAGTCTTCTGAAACTGAAAGAAAAAAATAATGTTATTTGCGACATACTGCTACAGTCGTATACAAAGATTATAAAAATAACTGTAAACTCACTCACTGTTCATTGTTTGTATGGAACATGGGTTGTTGTTTCAACAATTGCATTTCGCCATATACGTAAAGCGTGAGGGGTTCGTTCGTTTCCCAGCGTCCCGTCCCTCTGGTCAACAAAGAAGATTCCACTACTGTTCCCCGAACAACCTCCAAAGTGCCAAAAGCGAAACTCTTAGAGTTCTATTTTTCACCCATTTAATCATAGCATGATATCGCATCACCCATTTCAATCATCGCATTTCCGCTGTATGACGAACAGATGACGTTGAAATAACGAGGACAGTTAAAGGATGTCCCTGTTCAGCCCCAGTGAAGTGGACATCGGCAGTGCCCGTGGCCATTTCGCTTTACAAGGCTGACTTTTGTTACGACAACGATAATTGGATAACACTACGTCACGTGGCTGGCATAATAATGCTCCTGATCGGTCAAAATATAGCCTTTGGCTTGAAGGGTCAATTGGTGTCTTTACCACGTGACCTTACATGATTTAGGCACTAATTAACTGTTTTGTGCCACACACGAGTAGAATACTAAATTTGTTCACATGTTTGTGTCGATGCTGATGGCTCCGGCTACTTTTGGTCGCCCATTCCAGATATGTAACACGAAAACTCTTCCGTTCCATTCCAGGCTCTGGTGTTAAAACTTGATGGACCTAAATGATTAAAAGCTCAAGATGATCTATTTTCTGAGTACTAATCAGTTGTTGTCCATTTTACGCAGCAAGCATTCATTTTTTTATTTTTTTTTATTTCAGACTCGCAGGACTTTCGAAAACTGAAATCATGGATCAGTTCATACAAACAAACAAAAAACACACAAAAAAAAAAACCGTATCCCTTCTGGTAACGATAATTATGGTACTATGAACAATGGACGTACATTTCTTTTAAACTGAAATTTCTCATGGAACCGAAGCAGTCCCTAAAATTGTAAATGAGGGATATTGGACATTTAAAGGCATTGAATTTCTCAGAGTGTTCAGAAGGAACTGTCCTTTTGTAGATAATATACGTATTGCAATATTCCATATCTGAGAATAATATTAATATGTAAGGAAAGAGACTGTGCCAAGAATGGGGACCAGACCAACTACTTTATAATACAGTGAAAGGAAAGCCTCGCATAAGAAAATAAATATGACCTAAACAAGAATTTTTATTGCATTTTTTGGGTATTATTTCGTACCCCAGGCTTTGCTACATACATTTGGAGGGAGTGGGGGGGGGGGGGGCAGATTTTGACTTGGTTTCAAGCCTTTCTGCGTCTCCACAGATTTTCTGTGGTTTTCATATTTCGTCAACTACTTATTGATACACGCTGTCGGTAGCATGCAGTACTACAGATTCACATACAATAATGGTTAGTATGTGGGATTTCTGTCACGCACACGACACCACACGAGACAGAGACGAGAGAAGCTACTCAAATTATCAAATAGTGAATCAATGGACTGGTGAAGACTTTATGGTCCCCCTGCATTGTTCGTCCCTCTGTACCCGGGACAGTCTGGGCTCTAATTGGTGCACGTGCGGAACACTATGAGTGACAGGTCGTGTTTATCTTGTCATCAGATGACTTTAGTTAAAGAGGACTTCATATTCCATCACTACATTTGGACTCTAAATGCTCTCTTCCCTGTCTGTGAGTTCAATTAAGTCCGCCTTGGTAATATAACACTGTACGTCAGTCGAAATTGTCAGCTTTGGAAAATTCGAATTTGTTCATTTCAAAAGGTCACATTGTATTTAGTTTTTCTAGATTCTGTTCTCCCTCCGGTGATTTTCTCTTCTAGACACAACAGAAACAGCATCATCAGTACTAAGAGATTTAGATATTGAGAGGTCAGATTTTGTTCTTTATTACTTCGTAGCTGAGAAGTCATAGAATATCATAAAAACCACAGAAAAACGGTGGGGTCGCAGCAGGGCTATAAGCAAAGTCGCGGGGTTTTGGATACAGCCTTTTCTTTTTGCCCAATTTTGACTTTGAGAAGTCATAGACATAGTTAACACTTGCTATTATAGACGGAACTCAGCAAGTGTTAACTAATACGTATACCGCGTCTTAAACAAATTTTGAATGACGATCCGAAAGGTCCCGTAACTGATGCAAAATTTTACTTACCCAGTTTTGGAAAACCGCTCTTCAATTATAAATGAATAGCCCGTGAAGAGGCTATTTTACATTAATTTAGCGTAATAATGTATATACGCAGGTTGTTTCTTATTTTCATATAGCGTTTACTATACTGTATATTGGCAGGCTGTTCTTGCTGGGGAAAACTACACCGAGCTGAATGCTCTTGAAAGGCATTCAAATAAAACCCATGACAGCCGAAAGAGGATGAAATATATGGGAAAATCAATCTTTTGAAAGGAAGCGCATGTCCGTACAACGCACACAACTCGATGTCGTAGAACACAAAACGGAATACTATATTACTGACCTTGTTAATTTGCATAGTTTTTAAAAATATGATTCGGCTTAGTAGCAAAACAATCCGATTTCTGCTCGGAGATTGCATGATCTGCGCGAATAATATACTTGAGAGTACGTAGATCACCAGTGGCTATCCCAGCCCCTTTTCGGCTGATTAGCCAATCTGACTACCGCCCATTGATACAAACTGACACGATCCTCACGCCCCCAGGTCCATCTGACTATTCCATGCGTTGTCACTTTAAATTCGTGAACACCATACCAAGTTTTGTTTCACCAACCCTTCACCAGTCGCGCTTTCGGTAAACATGTTGTACGGATATGCCCTGTCCATATCCATCCAACATGTTGTACGGATATACACTTCCCTTTTGAAAAGTAGACCCCTTATCAATGGCCACGTTATGCATGATCTGAGGTTCAGTTGTAAACCCTGCATACACATTTTGAAGCTTTTTGCGGTTTAGACAGTAGCCGGTGCCAAGCGTCAGCAAGTCCTGACATTGAAAGGTAGTATTGCTTGTAAACCGAATTAAGCTACTTTATTCCCTTTTTCTGAACACTGTGTTATTCACTTGTACTTTATTTGACAGCCTTTTTCCTTCCCAACAAATCCTTGCTGAAAAGAATGGCGCATCGGGTCGTTTATGACACAAACTGAATTCCAAGGGAATTATACACTTTGTGCCACTGACTGAATTACACAGAAAAGAAAATAGAATTGAGGGGGAATAAAAAAAACTGCAGGTGTTAATGAATTACTTGATGAAACGCCAAATTTAAATAGCACGACTATGGAAAATGCACTTTTCGCCTCATTTACCCAGCTCGTTGCACATTTAACTGGTTCTAAATCTCAATACAGTCATATTCCGTGTATTACTTAAGAGTCCTTTACTGCATTTGATGGCGGGATAAACGTGCAAAAGCTTTTTGCAACTGTCAGGTGCACAGGGAACTTGAAAGGATACACAAAAGATGGTTGTCGCAGGTAGCTCATTTCAAGTCCCCAAAGCTGTACATGTACCCACGCTAAGCAGTCGAGAGTACTCAACCCTGACCTTGGGTGATGTATGGAATTTGTTCACGGTAGCTAAGTTGTAATGCGACACTTCAGCATGGGTCCCGACCACGAAACACCCGTCATAAATAGGCAGTTCAGTGTCTTTTACCCGCGACAACCACCACCACTAACAAAAGGGATACCTGGAGCTCTCATGAATTTATCGAAACATAATGTCGTGCGGATAAGATCGCTCAAAACCACATGTATCTACTCGGGTTTCTTCCACGGCTTCACTGTTACAAAAGAAAAGTCATTATTACTCCGCTAAAGATCTAGTTTGCTATTTAATTTCCATGGAATTGTGTGCTTTTATTTTCACACATCATTCGACTTTGCAGTATAATTACGTCATACTTAAATATGCGAATTCTGGATTTCCTGGGACACCTGCTTTTTTTTTCCAGTGTGTCTTTAACGAAGCAACCAGATTCTCATCAAAAGAAAGCGTTTGTCTGTCTATTATGACTTGTCTGTGAAATCTAGACACTCTATCATCTTGTTATCTTATGACGCTGCTATTCGCTTGTCATCAGTGCCACCCGACTATTTATTCCAGTCTGGTTGTGAATGGCAAGCACGTAGACTGGAGCCTTGTGTAATGCCAATTAAATAGGGAGAAAACTTCTGACAAAACAGATCAAGTGTAACTAGCAAATACCATGTTACGACCCTCAGTAGCAAGGACGCTTAGTGCTCAGGCGACGACTCTGAAAGTCGAACAATGATGGGGTCACATGCGAGTAAATGGTCGAGGGACTAATGGGGTTCATCCTATTACGGACAATAACCACTTTCTTTAGCTACAATTTCCTTCCCGGCAATCGCCCATACAAAACGTGTATGTGAATCCACGAGGGTGACTGGCCTTGTGCCCTCTTCCTTTACGCCCCTCTATAATTTGCCATTATCTGTTGGCCACTCGGGTCTTCAGAAGAAGATACGTGATGGCCATTGTGACAGGGGGTCGGGTTTGAAATGAAGAGAAGGGAGAAAAAGAAGAGAAAGAGAAACACAAGAACTGCTTCACCCAGGCGTAGCCACGAGTGGCTGCTCTCCGCAACAAGGAAACAATAATCTTGGCCGTGTTTTATAAAAAAAACGAGACAACGCATGGAGTACGAGATCTGCCAATGAACATTGAAAGACTAGTGTATGGAAAGTCAATTTCAAGGCATCATTAGCTCTCTCAATGCATGGAACGTCAGTTTCAAGATAATGGTAAACTGCTCAGTTATGAAACATTTCCCTCTACCATACAAATTAATTGATCTTTCAGAGGGCAAACATGATGCTTCGTATGGTGATATCTGTTCTTTGGGCATATAATAAAATTAATATGGTATTTTCTGTGCAACTGTTTGAAATGGATAGACCGAGACGCTTTTCTTCATTCTTAGATGTTGTGCCATGGCCACTGTTCGTCTAGAAACTAAGACCACAACGCTGCTGTCAGCGACTATCTTCCCAACAGGCTTAGGCCCTGTAATCTTTACTCTGTTGCAAAGCCTGTGGAATCTTATCCACTACCCGTCTCTTCCTTGCCACATGAAGAGTACGGCACACAGCCGGCTTGACTCAGTGCGCAAGGTCTCTTTGTCCGTCAGCTGATTAAAGACAGTTTTGCTGTTCCCCAACTTTTGAGACAGACGTGTTTCAGTGTGGCCACTGAGTGAGATCCTGTTTGAACTCTAAAGTATACATCTCACACTAGAACCAATCCAGACACAAGCATCATCTTGACTCCATGCACCACAAGCTTAAAGCCCCGTCCATCTCATTCTCTGATTGTTTAGCGAGAGTGTGAGGCAGTGGTTCTTAGCCCTTTTCAGGCAATCGCCCAATTTATTATTGGGCTCCAAATTTTCTTTCACCGGCCTCTTCTCCACCCCCCCCCCCCAAAATCCATACCCACACCCCACGGATACACACAAGAGCGTAGACTACACACACGTTAAGATGTTAAATTTTTCAATGCTTTTTTAATGTCAACAATTGATGATACATGATGTAAACACAAAACATTTTTCATGAAATGCACTTAAAAAACGATAGGCCTTTTCTGTTCATGAAAGGCATAAATACGTGTGCTGTTCAACAAGTCAGTGGCTGTCATGCATTTGCCCCAAAATCGCCCTTCATCTCCCTCCTGGGACGCACTATTGTCCACGTTGAGAACCACTGTCCCAGGGCAATCACTTGAAGCTAAAACATCGTCCTTGCAGTTGTTTATATCAAACGCGTCTAACGATTCCCTACCTGACCAAATCCACAAATTTCAGCTTTGAAGTTTTGCTACCGTTATCGTGGTGTCAACAAACCCCACTTGCTGTGTCGACATCAAAGACCGAATACACGTGTCGTTGACTATTTGAACTTATCTTAAGATGAAACAGTGAAGGAGTTTCGACTACATACAGGTTTGCAGGTTGTGCTTATGAAACAGAGGATGAACTTTTTGTCCGTTTATTTTTCTATTGGTGACTACAAACACTTTACACGTGACCACTCTAATTCTAAAACAATATTGTTAT
Source organism: Onchidella celtica (assembly GCA_963931925.1). NCBI lineage: Eukaryota > Metazoa > Mollusca > Gastropoda > Systellommatophora > Onchidiidae > Onchidella > Onchidella celtica. The sequence goes on from OZ007573.1 coordinate 56,482,413, forward strand.
AAGTACGTACGTTCACAAAGTTTGTTTTTTTTTGCGCTAGGGGTTCATATTTTAAAGCTTTTTTAAGACTCCAGAGCTCCTCCCGATATGAATGGCAAGCAGGTAGAGTGAAGCCTTGTGTAATGCCAATTAAATAGGTGGAAAACTCCAGAAGCCACGTCAGTTGTCACAAAATGCGACCTGTATAGTTATCTCCCTCAGCTCTCAGCTAATATCTTTAGCTTTGTTTCTCCCATACCAATTAAGTGAAAAACAACAGACAGTTGTCCAGCAATGGGAGCAAATTTAGACAAAGTATCCTATTTTAAACGTATTGACTTTCAAACTTTAAAATGTGGAATGATTTCTCCAAACTTTCATGTGTGACAACTGGCGTTTTTCCCCTGTAGTCTTCAATTATCATCATTATCATTTTCAAAAGATATTAATAATTCCCAAGAGACCTCTAGGACCATAAAAAATCCCGGATTGACACTGACGAATATCGTGACTCAGAGATATTTGTGTCGTTTTTGTTCATTACCACCGCGGCCGACGGACCAGCGAATTGTATGTGTGTGTGTTCATTAGATTTAGTGATGAGGAATGTGGGGGGGGGGGGGGGGGACATTTGTTTGACTTGAAAATCATCAAAATGTATTAATCGTTCTCTGGTACAAAAACTTGAATTATTTTTTTTTAAATTATTCTGTTAAATGCCTTTGTGCTCATACTGAGATACAGAAAATGTATTTTAGTTCGAACTACTCTGAAGTTTCAGACCAGATGGTCTTGATGGAATAATGCAGTAGAACAGCACATTCATTATAGCTCATGACTATGACATTGAAATGGATTGTGACTTTTTCAGAACCTTTTATGACAGGGCGCTCAGGGTTTATGACAGGCAGTGATTGCGTACTGATTTCAAACTGATACATTAGTGATTCATTTAACTGATTCATTTACTTGAATGACGTCACTAAAAACATACTTGACGTAGACAAAATGACAATAAAAAGCCTCCCTGCAGTGATGTTGAATAGGGTGCGGTTAACCTGCTCTGTGCAAGCCCGCCTCTCCTCCACAGTGCTATGTTTTAGAGCATTTTTAAGGTGGCTGTAATTTTGTTTCCATAACAATTAGTCATGCGAGAGAATCGGAAGATTTTGCCTGCCTTAGGCCTTCAGTAGCCGATTTGGATCGGCCAGCTGGTTGGATGTGACGTCACAACACTGAGTTTCAGTGAGAGCTGGCGCTTCAGCCGACTAGTTGGAGTTCATTGAAATTTAACAATTTCGTGACGACACATCCAACTCGACGGCCGGCCGACATCGGCAAGTGCATGCCCTTAGACTGATGGCACACTCAGTGCAGTCTGTCGCGAGACGATTTTGACTGATATCGCCAGGTCTCTTTTTCTACCAGCTGTCTCACGACACTTCTGGCGCGCCCGAGCCTGTTGAGAAATATCTGGGTGGTGTGCAAGGTTCTGTTTAAGTTCATAATCCGCATCTCGCACTGAAAGTGAGGCCAGACAGACTTGATTCGCTATGCCATGCGCCTTTAGATTTGTAGTCACTAGAGTTGCTTTCATTGTTGTCCTGGGGCGTTGGAGTTACATTTTGAAACTTTATATTAATGTGAGAAAATCATTATAGTTGACCAGCCGATTATCGGTGTTTCTGTTTGTGATTTCGTTAGTGTAATTCCATTGTGTGAGACTGCAATTTTATTTATTTGTTCATTTACTTATTAAATGTCTTTTGCTGTGTCGTTTTTACTATAATTATTAAGCTCCTTCTTATTTTTTATTTTCCTCAGTATTTGCATTGCATCCACAGAACAATACGTTCACAGCTAAAGGGCAAAAAAAAATTTTTTTTTGACTATTACGGATGTACTTGACAGACGAAGTAAAAAAAAAAAAATTCACGAGAACAGACAGAATTCTGGATTTGAAACTTGTCAAGACTTCTTCTCTGTTGATCGTCTTTTGTTGCACTTTCCGCACCTGAACTTTCATTCAGAGGCTTTGGGGTGTACGAGAAATAGCTTTTTGCAGTCAAAAATAAAGACTGAGTCTAAAATGTGCACGCATCGTTTACTCATAACCATAAACCCTTTAACCTTTACCGGGAGTCAACTTTCAACAAGTAAAACAAAAAAGCCACAAACTTTAGAATTATTACGCGAAAACCTCTCAGCAAGGAATGAATTGCAGTCAAAAAATCGAGGAGGGTTTTCAAACAGTGAAAATTAGGCCCTTGGCGATCAGGATTGAACGTTTTTATTTCGTTCCAGATGAGGCACCACGTGCTGGATCGAAACTGCTCGCTGTCTGCACTGCACAGCACCTTCTATGCATTCATTGTCATTATTAGTACTAGCACCCCCGTTCACGCTAACCTGCACACCGTTATGACTGTTTGTTCATATTTTGCGTTCTCAGTGTGAAAAGCGAGGCGAAGAATATACTTTCGATCACACTTTTTGATTCTACTCGATAAAAATGTGTCTCATATTAAGTTGCGGTTCAAAAAAAGCGCAAATAAGTCCAACATAGATGTGCCAGCGTAATTCATCGTACACATTTGAAGCAGTACATATTAATTTCTTAATTTTGGTCACGTAATCATTAAGGTTTAGTTGCTTACATATTCACCCTCTTGCTCCATTATATTATTATTATTATTTTTTTTATTATTATTACTAATTAATTAATTTTCTATCTTTTTAATGTGTTAGTCTCTGTAATTTTCTCTGTTACTTACATCTTTCCCCCACGCCCTCCCTTTGTCCATAATTCTATTTACTTCACTCACTTACTAATTCTTTCTTTCACTCGCTCACTCACTCGCCCTCATTCTTTCAACCACACCATTCATACCTCTCTATTTGCTGAATCTCCAATTCCCACATTTGTTCATCACAGTTATATGTTTATTTTTCTGTTCTCTCGCTCGACTGTTAAAAGGGGGGAAAAAAAATCATAAAACTATTTTTATTCCTTTTCTTCAAACCCAAAGCGATGCCATTGTGCGCGAAACGGCAAATAAAAGGGCTCACCCCCCTCCGTTAGTTGTCGAATTACCGGTAACTCCAGTCCAAAAGACATGCTTTTCATTGAGAGTTGTGCCCCTTAGAGTCTCGCGGAGCGTGCGAGGGCCAATGTTTTTATACAGGTGCAACAATGGAAGTTTTGGTGCCCGGTTTGTGAGCGCCCGAGATCTCGAGGGCGGAAAAAAGAGGGTGGGTCCGCGACTGCAGGGGAAGGAACGGGACGGCTGGCAGTTAAAGCGGATTATAACCGGTCGGGGGGCGGGGTAGACCGAGATCTGGAGAGGCGAGGTATTAACACATGTAATTAAAATCGGGTGCTATATTATTTGTCGTGTGCGAAGTGATAATATCAGATGATGAATAATAATGAATAACCCCCGCTTTTTTGCTATGCCTCTTTTTGTTCGCCCGGGTTGAAGTTCTTTTTTCCCCCCACCCCTTGTTTCCATTGTTGTGGTCGGATGTTAGAGCGGTGTTTTTTTTTTCCCTTGCTCTTGGACAAAGCAAGAAATACAGAGAGAGAGGGGGGGGGGGAGGGGGCTTTTCAATTTGTACCCCCCCCCCTCCCCTTTTATTTTATAAATTCTTTTTTTTGTTTTCATTCCTGAAAAGGCTCAGGTCTTGGGTTTGACTGAAGATCGCATGAAGCTTTTCGATTCTCGATTTTCTTTAGTGACGTAATTTATTCATAGTTGTTATTAAGAATTGCGCAGTCGTAGGTGAGCGAAAAAAAAAAAAACTACAAAAAATAATTAAAAAAAAAAAAAGATCCTCTGATATCGTGGGAACTTTCTTCCAGGTAATTTGTTGTCTCCAATTTTCGACCGGGGCAGGGCGGGGGGGGGGGGGGTGGTGAGAGGGAGAATGAAAATTTAGAAGCGGATATCATGTCGCGTGTGTCCATGTGCGCGTCCGAGAGCATACATGTCATGCACGTGAATGTATGTGCGCGCACGTGTGTTTGTGTGTTTCTGATTGAGTGTGATGGCCTTGTAAATACTGAGCTGTCACTGGGAACTCTCACACACACACACACACGCACACACACACACACAAACACCACTGGAAGACGGACCAGTTTGCTGACATTTTGCAGTTGTCGCATGGCTTTGAAAAAAAGAGTGTTTTTGTTGTTGTTGTTGTTGTTGTTGTTTGTTTCCGACCCGATTTTGTTATTCAATACATTTTTTATTTATTTATTAGTTCATTTATTTATGACATGTACTGATGTATTTCTAATTATTTATTTATTTCTATATATTTATTTATCTATTTATTATTGATGTATATTTATTTATTTATTTATCTAATTTATTTAATTATTTATTATTTAAAATGTATCCATATCATCCCCCACCAGCAATCACACAATGTATTATTCTTTAATAAATATATATTATTACAGTATTAATAAATATTCAAATATTATTTGAGTTGTGAACTGCACCTAACAGGCTGCTTTATAATGTGCTCTGAGATAGAGAGAGGTGGACAGAGAGAGTGAGCGAGACAGGGAGAGAGAAAGATGCAGTGTAGTATGTTGAGCGCTTCACAGGCGCCCCGTTCTGCTCTGTGGTTGACATAATAATTGCTTCTGTAAAAAGCATTGAGTATTTTAAATGGATATGCGCTATGTAAATGACATCCATTATTATTATTTACTTATTTATTTAGTTACTATTTTATGATTAACAAAGAGTGAAATAAGACATTAAAAAGTTTCTAACCGTATTCCAATTGCCAGAGTTTTAACCATGGTGTCTTTCTTTCTGTGTATAATATGGAATCTCTTCAACAAAGATGGTTTTGTTTCTTTGCAGTCTTTTTCTCTTTTTATTTAAAAAAAAATCAAGTGCACTGTTATTGTTCAAAGCGGCTCTTTGCCTTTGATCTGTCAGGTGGTTGACATGTTGTTTCTGTAAAGCACATAGAGCATTTTAAATGGATATGCGCTATATAAATGCTATACATTATTATTATTATTATTAAAAACGTCTTGAGAGGTTAATTATTGGTGAAAAAAAGATTATCATTTAAGTAATGCATTTTTTTTTTTTATTCAGCGGGTTGAATTACATCTGAAAGAAGATATCTTATATCCTTCGGCCGCAGTTGTACTTCAAAGTGCAGGGAGACGCCAAGCCTGTTACAGGAACTATTTTGTATTTGTCCTCACGATTTGAAAGATAGATAATCCCGTTTGTTTAATGTTGGATTGCGCAATTCCCCCCCCCCCCCTTGATGTACCGGTTTATTCATGCATAAATCTCAATATGCTAAATTTACATATTTATTCCAACAAAACAGGTGATTTTTTTTTTTGATTTTTGAGAGTTTGAAATATATTTTTCTTCCTTTTGTAATAGAATAATGATTGCCTATATTAAGTGATTAAAGCAAGCTAAAAGTGCCGATTATAGGTTCGGGGAGCAATTCTGAGCCAACACGTGCACTTTTAATTTCTCAGCATTGATATTTTGTCGACAGAATTCTCAACCATTCAGTTGTTCAACAACGACACTTAAACTACAGAAAACCAGCATTAACCAGTTGTGTAAAGTTTTATTGTCCACGGGACCGCGTACGGATTTGATGAAAGTGATACAGTAAACCATCAAAACTAGATTGCCATTAATTGTGTGCTATATGCCAATGGGACTAAAGGGAGCATTAGAAAATGTAAAGAAATAGAAAGAGATGTGAAGGAAAGAAAGAGCAAAATATGTGACAGAAATGAAAATCCGGGATGAACAGAGAAATCCATGATAAGAAGAAAGTCTAAGAGAGGTGAATGAAAATTGGAAGGTATTGACTTGTTTTGAAAAGAGAATGCCAAATAGAGAGAGGGGGAAAAGGGTGTAGGAGAATGATGATGGAAATGAAAGAGATCTGATGAGGATGCAGACGGTAAGGACAATACAAAAGTGAATACTCAAAGGGTGCTACAGAACAACAAAGCGAGGCACATGAGGAGGGGAAAGGGCAGGGGAGGGGAGGAAGAGGAGAAAGAGTAAGAGATGAGAAAATAAGAAAAGTTATAAGAGAAAAGGTCGCAGGCCAAAACATGGTCACAGAGCAGTGGAGAACACAGAAAGAAATACATCAACCTTGAGATCTCAACATCTACGCACCATGACCTAGATACTGACAACAGCTATAGAAGTCACACAAACAGTACCGCCTGGGAAGTGTAATTGTAATCCTACGCTTACGCAAAGCAATACTGTCTTTCACAAGGCAAATTTTACTGGATATGATGGTCACGTTATATCCACTTACATATCCCATACATACAGACCGTGTCAAATTGGGTCAAAAAGAAAAAGTTGTATGTAGCGAAACCCCGCGTAAGAAATAAAACCCAAACGATACAAAGCAAACTAAAGAGAAGACAGAAAATACACAAAATTTTCGGCTTTCGCCTTTTTCAAATGAAAAAAAACAACAACAATCGAACAATAAAAGATTTCAACAGGAAATGTATAGACAACAATCAAAATAAAAGGAACAGAGAAGCACAAAGAGGTATGCGACCAGTAGTAAGAAATTGACGTGAGTGCGTTCAAAATGAACGCGTTGAAATCTCCTATTTCTCACGGTTCAAGCATCTGGGGAAATGGGTTCACGGGAACAGTTCTGAAGCACTGAAGATATGAAATTACTTGGTTTTGGGAAAGAAAGAACTGGACATTAATTTATGTCAGAAATGAAAATATTCCTAGTATGGTTATTCCAGAGTTATTCAATGTAGAAGGTTTTTGTTTTTTCTTTTAGGGAGCCCCTAACCATTAATTTATAACCCTCCATGGTGCAGAAAGGGCCGGATTATGAAGTTGCTTCCACAGATTGTTAGATAACCAACACATGTTCAATGTTCGGCATGATCCAGTGATACAGGGTAGAGTGCTGGGTTCATAATGTGGTTCTGGGTTAAACGTTTCTAGGCAAGGTGGGTTTTCTCTAGGTTGTGGGTTTTATGGTTATCTTTATACAGTTGGCGACGTGAGTACAATATGATTTATTTGTTTATTTCTGTGGATTTGGGGGGGGGGGGAGGGAGGGAGAGAGAGAGAGAGAGGGAGAGAGAGAGAGAGAGAGAGAGAGAGAGAGAGAGAAAGAAGTGCGTGAGTTATTGTGTGGGTGGGTGTGTGTGGATGTGTGAGTATGAGTGGAAAGGGGGGGAGACAGACAAAGAGAGAGAGAGAGAGAGAGAGAGAGAGTGGCGGATAGAGAGAGAAAAAAAGGAGTAGGTGGCTGGACGGGAGAGAGAGGAGAAAGAAAATGACTGATAGCTATTTCACCCCTGCTCCCGATTCCATTATGACATGATTACCTGAACAAGACTAGGTGCTGAATAAGACAGTTGTAATTAAAGTGCTCCGGAAATATTATTATTATACAACAGCACAAAGAGACTGTCTTGTCATTGTCACGAATTGAATAATATTTCCGACGGTGAGTTAATATAGTATACAGTTTTTATTTCATCAGTTTTATTTATTCGCTGATACATCTGTCTGTTAATACATTCAGTCATGTCGCAATTTCATTTTAAACATGTAAAAATATCAATGCTGAGAAATTAAAAGTGCACGTGTTGGCTCAGAATTGCTCCCCGAACCTATAATCGGCACTTTTAGCTTGCTTTAATCACTTAATATAGGCAATCATTATTCTATTACAAAAGGAAGAAAAATATATTTCAAACTCTCAAAAATCAAAAAAAAAAATCACCTGTTTTGTTGGAATAAATATGTAAATTTAGCATATTGAGATTTATGCATGAATAAACCGGTACATCAAGGGGGGGGGGGGGGAATTGCGCAATCCAACATTAAACAAACGGGATTATCTATCTTTCAAATCGTGAGGACAAATACAAAATAGTTCCTGTAACAGGCTTGGCGTCTCCCTGCACTTTGAAGTACAACTGCGGCCGAAGGATATAAGATATCTTCTTTCAGATGTAATTCAACCCGCTGAATAAAAAAAAAAAATGCATTACTTAAATGATAATCTTTTTTTCACCAATAATTAACCTCTCAAGACGTTTTTAATAATAATAATAATAATGTATAGCATTTATATAGCGCATATCCATTTAAAATCCAGTCCAGGATGTATAATAGACCTACTTTTATGTCGATGGATCAAAGACAATCATTTTGCTTACGTGCTTGACTGCGAAAAGACAATAAATAACATCTGGCCTGGAGAAAGAGGCCATTCATGTGCGCCATACCTGCCGTCAATAAACGAACATTTCATACAAAAGTTCTTAAAATTGTGGAATCCAAAATTGCAAGGGGCAGATACCAGTAAAAGTTCACTCTAATTCTTGGCTCATAATTGAAATAATGAACAAAATGTGCGTAAAGTAGTTATTGCAATTATTATTGCAGTGCATTTTCAAATTATGATTAAGATAATTATTTTAATAATTATAATAATAATTCTCTTTTGTTTATGAATTGCATTCTTCTTATCCACACAGATCATAGTTAAGTTTGTCACTGTGATCGCTATAGAAAATCAGAGAGCATGACCAACAACGCCTTGCCTGGTTTAGTGTGGCGGTTTTCTGTGCCAACAGTGTTAAATTTTATCTGTTGCTTTTCTTTCAATACCGTTCATGTATCACAGCTTCCTCATGCCATGGGACTTTGTGGAGCCAGTTCAAGGCAAGTTGCTCTCTCTTTCTCTCGATCTCTCTCTCCGTCGCTCTCCCTCCCTCTCTCTCTGTCTCTCTCTCTCTCGAGTTCATTCTCTCCGTTTCTACCGTTCTCTCTCTCTCTCTCTCTCTCTCTCTCTCTCTCGAGCTCATTCTCTCCGTTTCTACCGTTCTCTCTCTCTCTCTCTCTCTCTCTCTCTCCCTCGAGCTCATTCTCTCCGTTTCTACCGTTCTCTCTCTTTCTCTCTCTCTCTCTCTCTCGAGCTCATTCTCTCCGTTTCTACCGTTCTCTCTCTCTCTCTCTCTCTCTCTCTCGAGCTCATTCTCTCCGTTTCTACCGTTCTCTCTCTCTCTCTCTCTCTCTCGAGCTCATTCTTTCCATTTCTACCGTTCTCTCTCTTTCTCCCTCTCTCTCTCTCTCTCTCTCTCTCTCGAGCTCATTCTCTCCGTTTCTACCGTTCTCTCTCTCTCTCTCTCTCTCTCTCTCTCTCTCTCTCTCTCTCTCTCTCTCTCTCTCTCTCTCTCTCTCTTCTCTCTCTCTCTCTCTCTCTCTCTCTCTCGAGCTCATTCTCTCCGTTTTAATTTCCTGTAATATCAAAATCCCGTTCCCTCGACACCCCATCACAACTTCAAAACATGGATTTTTTAAATGTACCTTCACATGATTAAGAGATGGTAACGTCGCATCACCCAAGCTCGCCTTTGGCTGTCTCTGGTTAAGACCAAGTGTTATGATAATACCCCTGCTTGCCTCCATTCACTCGTAATCACAGTTACAGAGAAAAGGCGAAACCTTTGAAAGAAAGACATTATTTCAAGTCTGAAATACAAGACGGATTTTTAAAAAATAAAAAAATCAATGAAATATGATGAAACGTTCCGTATATCACCTGGCCGTGCGGACGAGAAGACCATAAAAATGTTTTTTGGAATAATTGCATTTTTTTTTTTCATTATTTGTGTTTTTGCGTAAATTATGTGCTTGCGTGTATGTGTTCGTGTGTGTAGTGCTGATCTGCGATTGTTTCCCTCCTTTTTTATTTTGCGTTGATCAGAAATTGGGAGGGGCAGATAATAACACAGTGCATGTGAGTTATTGCCCCCTGTGTGTGTGTGTGTGGGTGTTTGTGTAATACGCTGTGTGCGTTTTTGTATTATGTTAAAGATGCGCGAATCAATGCATGTGTGGGCAAAGATATCACTTGAGCTCTGAGAGTGCAATGAGCATCAAAGGCCGAAGAAGTTTCAAAGCCCATGACAAATGGCAACATTGGAGGATCGAGATGAGACGGAGAGGACCCTCAAACAGAAATACTGAGAATAGGGATTATTGTAGGACCCTAAAGGCAAAAACCTGAAAGGATGAGATGGTTAGTGACAAAAATAAAATGAAGTAAACCGGGTGTGGGGGAGGGGGGGGGGAAGGTGGAGATTTGATTCAAGCATGATTGCCAGAAATTTTAATGTGAACGATTTTGCGAACTGTAACTGATATACATGGCATACTTAGGTGTATTTACTTCTCATACGATGAAACTTCCTTCTTTTATCTTTCATCATCATCATATTATTATTACTATATCATTATTAGTTGAAGTATTATTAGTAGAAATGGTATTAATTCATTTAACCATTAAAACTTTCTACGTGTGCTTGATGGCATTCTTTTGTAGGAATTAATTCATTTCACTGTTGCGACCTTCTTCAAATGGTTATGATTATTGAACTAAAACTATTGGGTATTATAGGTTAAAGCCGCTGTTAAATGTAGCGTTCGTTGGCCTACAGTGGAATAAAGAAGAATATTTCAGGCACGTTTTGTCTCTGGCAGATTATTTATAATTTACCTGTGACTGAAAAAAAAAAAAAATAATAATAATGTTGAATAGAATTCTGGGGGGATATAAGTCCATAAGAAAATCAGCATAATTATTATAATTCATTATTATTATTATTATTATTATTATTATTATTGGCTCACACTGAAATACGATTTGCATTGTGTTCATTCAGTGCCCGACACAGTGGTTCCAGATAATTGAATAGATAAGTACAGAATTCAAAGAACAGTATAAAAAGTAGATAAATGTTTATATTATGTAGATAAGTAAAGGGATTTAAAGTGAATAAATGGATAGAAAAAAGAAAGTAATAATATAGACTATAAAATTGTTATTATTGTTGTTGTTGTTATTATTCTCATTATTATATTATTATTATTATTATTAGTAGTAGTAGTAGTAGTAGTAGTAGTACATGTATCTACTATTTAGATAAATAGTTATCGTGTCCGAGAAAACTGTCCTGGCCAATACTAACTAGATAATAAACAAAATCTGTTACACACATTCAATTATAAATCGCCTCATTATCATTACTAGATTCTGGGCTTTTTTTTTCTTCCCAGAGAAGACAAGCGAGAATAGCCCGGCCCAAGGAAAAATTTAAAATCTGCACAATAGCACTTACGAATTCACTGAAGAAAATAGCTCTTTTGAAAATATGGCAAATGAAACGTGTCTGGATAACCGATCATTGCATAAAAAGTATCGAAAGCGCGAAAACTCCGAGCGAACATTTTGCAGAAAGAAAAAGGGCGAATGTCACAGAGGAAGAAACAGCGTCGTTAGAAACAGAAGATGTAAAGAGGGCGAGAACAGACATGGCAGCTCGAGCGGCGAGCGAGAGCAGACATGCTTGCAGCTGTGAGTGCATTATGTGAGCCCCGCTCTTCATGAATCAAACCTGCTCAATACGCACACGGCGCATGTTTACAGCCAATGCATTATGGGAAGGTTCCGGTGCTTTGAAATTTCCGGCGCGAATCTTCCAGTTTACACGTGTGAGAAGCAGTATCTGAAATACTGGCGTTTCTCAAACATTTGTCATGCGAATTTTATATAAAAACAATAGTTTAGTATTTGGAATACACAAGGAGGAGAATGGATAAGGTGCTGAGCGAGAATTTGTTACATAACACCGTGCCCCAGAGACCGTCATCTGTTGTCGCAGAGGTGCTGATTGAGTTACGTCACTTCAAAGATTTCACACTCCTTCGCTAGGGCTCTGGCGTCGATAAGAAAGTTTGAAGAACAATGTTAATGGTATGTTAACTAGAGAACGGTCACATTCGTGATCCTGGGGGAACAGCCGAGACGTTGAATCCAACCGGGGAATACGTTGACGTCTTCTCGTCAGTACTAAGGAGTGGGACAGCTCGGAAAAATTTGAGACCGCTGTTGGACAACGGGTACTCCTAAACTGTAGACAGCTGCAATGGTAAGGGGATGTGGACAAGGTCCCCATGGGATAGGTGGATGGTCAGAGGAAATTGTATGTCTTGCAGGATCGTCTTTCTTCCCTCCTCGCTTCATTGTGTCTGAGCACGGCAATTCCCGCTGGGAAACACGGATTCACCTAACCGTGGATAGTGCATTCGACTGGTCTGTATCGCCCAATCTATTTACAAATGGCACAATGTTCCCCATAAACTCAGACACCAAGAAATCACTTTAGCACTCGGCATCTTTCTCCTGCTCTGGCCCCCCTACCGCTTCAACTGTTTATGCCTCGATACGGCCTTCACGCCAGCTTCCGACCATGACAAAGAGACCCAAGGAGAAGACACTGGATGAAAGGCCAGTTCGTGTACTCGACATATTGTCTCATCCAGGACTCCAACGTCTTATAATGCCTGTTTTTAACCCCCTCCACCCAGTATTTTCCGTCCTTTCCCACCCCTCCCTCCACCATCCATCCACCCAACGTCTGTTTAACGGGAATGAATTATTCATGGTGTGATTCTAACGGAGCTGGAGCAGCTCAAGATGAATGGCTCTTCGGCTCCTACTCTTCTCTTCTTCAATGATCATTGTTATTTTTTTTTAAGCTGGCAATTTCCTCTTTATTTGAGAATTCAAATGGCATGTTTTGTTTTAAAGGCGTTCATTCGTCTTTGACGGGCTCTTTTGCTGAGACAAAACTTGCGTCGAGGCAGGTTGCCAGTGCGTTTTCTTTTGAACTTGGCTGCTTATCTTTAATTTGCTGTAATAACGAGCAATACATCTGCATGGCACAAGCAGGTGATACATGGCCTACCACTTGGGGCCCATTGAGCACGAGAGACATTTTTTGTGGCAGGAAGCGACAGAATAGGTTGGCTTACATGTCGACTCAACTAGATGCACGTGCAGGGCTTGGAACAACTGGCCAGGGACGCCTTCCCCCTTGTTCCCCCTCCCGTTAACTGCACAAATTACCGTGTTTACATGAATAGACGCCAAGTTGCCTCATACAATCACCAATTTCAAGCACAATGCTCTAAAACTAAGGAACTGGGGAAGTTACCGACGTACAACTCAAGATGCATCAACTCAGTGGCCACGTGCAGGCAATTCGTTATTCGCTGAGAGTTTGTCAAAGACTTCAGGCACTGTCTCTCCTCACCTTCTCAGACCAGGAACAGCAGGGCCCGTTTGAGTGATTGGATGTCATTCGTCATTTCACATAATGCAAACATCGTTTTTATATAGATCCAGTGTATTTAAAACCCTGTCGAGTCACGGGGTAGGGCCTTGCAGGGTTTGTATGAACCTGCTCTAGCCTTACAGTCAATTGCAGGATGCTTGAAAAAGAAAAGCAGAAGAAAAGGACAATTATCTTTTATGTAATGTGCAAATCGCTATCCAAAGTGGGCATCAGTGTTTCTAAGATTTCTCCCTTGCCCTTCATCCCATCTGTTGAAGTGATAGAGGGCTTTTAATAAGGGACCAAAAACAGCAGTGCAAATAGGAGATGTGAGCAGGCAACTCGCCGCTCTGGTGCTCACGCTGAGATGATTACTTGATGGGGTTATGAATATAGCGTGCATATGTGCGCAACTGGAATAGTCACGTGGAATTACGAGAACTTGCAAAAAAGTGCATGATGCCAAAAGCATGCAACTTTCCGGACAAAAAGGGGGTAGCGAGGGGGATACCCCGTCATCACATTCAGGGCTGGGATTATCCCTTAGGTATGGAAAAGGCACGGACGCCGTGCATGCAGGCAGCACTAGTGATTAGAAAGCAGAAGGTTTTTCGGCTCTTTGAACTTTTTTTTTCCATGGACCCTACTCCCCCCCCCCCCCCTCCCTACCCTCACCCACCCTCGAAATAAAACCTTCAACCCCCATATTTCACCTCCTCCCTCCCCCCCCCCCCCCCCCCTTTTCTCAAATGTGAACTTTGTACTTGGGGATCTATGAAAGAGCAGATTGCACCAACAAAACAAATGGAATCCCCCCCTGACTCTGTTATACCCCCAAGATGGCCAGATCTGTTTAGGTCACGGTGACCTCACTCATCTCTGAGATTGTACATTATTGCAGGTCATGGGACCTTCAGAGGAGCTTTGTTCCTGGTTTCAAGTTTAACACTTTGTCTTCCTTCTGAACGGAAAAAGATGAAGAAGAGAAGAAAAAAAAAAAACACCAAAAAATTTTTTTTTAAAAACGGGAAGAAAAATGGACTGGAGTGAAGCTGCATCTTGCCCTTTCATAATTCCCATCCCATGCAATATGTTCCGTTTCTTTTATCAATTTATACATCAAGTGAAACAGCCGCCCATATGTCAGTGAATGTCGTCTTTGTCCATGAAACCTTTTTGGACATTTATTGCGAATTCCCCATTGTTTAGAATTCCTAATGTAGGATTTAAACCTTTGTTTGTTCCTTCCTCTGTTTGTGGTTCCTAAGAGATCTAAGTCAGAAGAGCAAAGAAACGTGCAGGTTGCTCACTCTGGTGTTTTTTGTTTTAACAATGCAATCAACTGTTCATCTAGAAGCTTTGACAAGCTGCATGCATCAAGATCTGAACCGATGACCCTTTCTGTCTTTCTCCACAACCTGTTCTATTTACTCATTGCATATGCCATTGCTGTCCTTAATGCTGCATTTTTACCCTTTCTGTGGCGTGAGTGCACTATCACTTTATTCAATATATCATCAGTAGTTGGGCGTTTGTGGTTTTTAAACCACAACTGTAATCACCACTGATGCATTTATTTCTACTTTTGGTACTACTTTTTGTACTACCGCCTGCACCAGTAAGACGACTACCAATTTATTGTTATTACTACTTACCTCTAATAATATCACTATTTTGATATAACAGTTTCTACTATTTCTACTACTTTAACTATTACTATCACTATTACTAATAGTATTACTATTATCTTTACTACTCTTACAAAACCATACTACTACTACTACTATTGCTATCTTGCCAGCTATTTCTGTATAACCACAGCCATTATTGTCTTCATATTATTTTCTCAATACTCTATTAAAACGACAATATTATGTCCCCACTTTGTTTTTCATTTGCAACTACCAGTCCAGCGACAAAAAGTTGGTACCTTAACTTTACTAACAAAGGACTGAGAGTTACTGCTGATTCTGTACCAGCTACCCAAACGATTATTGTCATTTAATCTCTCCATCAAAAGACCTACTACTGATTCTGTACCAGCTACCAAAACGATTATTGTCATTTAATCTCTCCATCAAAAGACCTACTACTGATTCTGTACCAGCTACCAAAACGATTATTGTCATTTAATCTCTCCATCAAAAGACCTACTACTGGTTCTGTACCAGCTACCAAAACGATTATTGTCATTTAATCTCTCCATCAAAAGACCTACTACTGGTTCTGTACCAGCTACCAAAACGATTATTGTCATTTAATCTCTCCATCAAAAGACCTACTACTGATTCTGTACTAACTACTGACACTATAATAATTATAAAACTTCGTTAATAAAAGACTTTACTCCTGGTTATTTACCAACTACCAACATTATTGTTATCACTCTCTCTCTAAAGTATAATCATTTTGCAATGCAACATTAATTACAATGTATTGAAGATCAAAGTCATAATTATAATTCTGTCGTTATTTGTGAAGTGACAATAATAGTGACTGCTAATATCATCACTACAAATGGACACTGTTGTGATAGTAGTTTTTAGTCCTTTGCAGTTCTACAACATCATCATTTTTACTTCAACTGGTGAAAAAAAAGAATGATCAAGTGTTACCATTAGTATTTTGGGTCACATTTTGTGACGACATGATCTCAGCATCATTGGCACAGTTAGTACTAATTCTACGGTAATTATTCTACCACGGCGCTATATGAATTAAAATGATAGTAAAGAGTGCAGATGTTGCTTTTATTACCAGTCCCAATGGTGACTTAATGATGCCTTATTCCTATGCCCAGATCACAGGCCACCAATTGTAGGACTCGGAATTACCAGCTTATTACTTTGAGAACTGAAGCATCCGCCGCCTGAAATAACAGTTTTGTTGCAGACTCTGTAGGATGTCACAAGAGGCTATTGACAAGATAAACCCTGCTGTGGTAACCATCGTTTAAAGTCACTTACCATGTCTAATGTTCGAACACGAAGCTTTTCAATGTCCTCCTACAGCAATCAAAACATTTTGCTAGAAATTTGAGAACTCCTCACTCTCGACTTGCAACGAGACGGCTGCCGAGACTACTGACTTGAAGAGGCTGCAGTGGGTGTTTCACTTTCTACCCAGTAATTAGGTAACTTTTAATTGTGGAAGAGTACCAGTCAAATGCATTACTGGTGCCTGTCTTCATCTCTGTCGTTCTTCGTTTAACGAACAGTACTTCAGATGAGTACTTTTCTCGTCACGCAACATGCGCTAGCAAGAGCTCTTCTATTTACGGATAGGTGGCATAATTCGGCAAACGCCACTGACAGAACAAGTTTCCACCCTCCGTCGTCCCCTGGGGGAAGAGGGGGAGAGAGGCTTACATCTGTCTACTCCCAAAGCAGTTTTTGCATCTGCCTTTTGTCTTGTACTTGTCTTTGGTACTTCTCATTGACTATTGTCGAGTCAGCGCAACTTCACAGTCAAAAGGGCCAAAATGATTGGTAAGCCTGCAAATTAATAGGCTAAAATTTAATATACTTAACACTTGAAACCGCCCAGAAAATAACCTAAATTGAACAACTGATGCACAATATAATAATACACTTCCAATTTAAAGAACAGCCGCCATTTCGGCTTTCCAGAATGTACGGTCCAGACATTATCCAACAAGATCTTATTTTGTTCTTATTCAGGCTGACGGGAGGGGTACGTTGGCTAGTGCAAGATTCACAGTATAATTTACTGTCACGTAAAGCTGAAATGTGGCATAAAGAAAAAAAGAAAGTATTTTCAAAAAGCCTATCTTGGAAAAAAACACAACACAAAAACAAAAACAAGAAACTCCAAAGACAATAAAACAAATTAAAGTAAACAAATAAAATTTAAAAAATAAATAAATAAATAAATAAATATATAATAATAAATATGTTAGCCCTGAAAATAACCGGTCTGTTCAAGTTAACTGCTGTTGTTGTTGTTTTAATTTTGTTTATTGCATTTCTGTACTTAGTTCATTGCTTAGTCTTATATCCCTCTAACTTTAGACGTTTATCATGGTTTACCTTAAGAGCAATGTTTATCGTCGATCTTGCTTTTTCCTAGCACACTGTGATCGTTATAGTGTCAACTTGCTTTCTCCAAACTCAAAAACTCAAACTCATTGTCATCATTTTAGACTTCCTGTCTCCCTAATACTCTTCCAGGAGCTCAGTGCCCAGCTCAAACCAAAAATGGTCTTCCTAAACTTCGTATCTACTAGAATAAGAACGAGCGGCCTGACAAACAATAATCAATGTAGAAAATGAACATGCGATTCAGATTATGATCAAATTCTGTTGTAACCAGGTACTGCCCTTCCTCTTCTATTGCTTCTTTTTCATTTCCTTCCTTCTTTTCTTCTCGTGTAGAGTTCATGCGTTTTCCTTGTTCTGGTGTCTGACTTGACAGTATTTAATCTGTTGTGGCTCAATACTAGAAGGGTAGTGACCACTTTTCAGATATTTACGCGAGTCAATCACACTGAAAATTATCCAAAACTTTCTGAACCACATGCAGTAGGTCCGTTTAAAAGCTAGGTTGCCAAGTTGGCATTAGGAAATGTTCTTTACCAATTTTATATCCATTTTTAGAGGCAATACTAATAGGTCATGACGACCAGGAACAAAAGATGAGGGTGACAGATTTTGCCAGGGGGAGAGTTCAAAATCATAACCAAAATGTCCTCTCATCTCAAATAAGGGGTGGGGCTTGTGTGAAAACCCCCACAAAAACGTGGAGATGGGGGAGATAAAGTGTGCTTTAAAACTGGCCCGAAAGGAGGTGGAAACTGAGCAAGCACTAGAAAAACAAAAAGAATTAGAACAGAAGTTCTAGAAAACATGTTCCACCTGCAAGTTGACCTGCCATATGGTGACACATACAACCAATCTAATTTTTGATAAGAGGTTTTAAAATTTCAAATACTCATATTTTTGTTACTATGTAAATGGCCGATGGCTGAATGTTTCACTTTAATGGCAAAGAAAATAATTATTGGCTTAAACGAGTTTTTTCAACGCTGTTGCGTTTGTATTTAGTTGGAATAGCTATTTTCGTAAATGCAATGGAGGTGGGGTCTGAGACTTATAGTTTTCATTCAATTAGAATACTATGGTCATTTGTTGCTGTTTGTTTTTTTTGGTGGGGGAAGGAGGGAGGGTATTTCTGAGATCTACACAGTGGTATTGCTATTTTACTCCAAGCCCTCTGCTTGGAACACGAACTTCTACATAGGTAGGTATCCCAGTATTCACGTCCAAATAGTTTCCATAAGTATTCTTTGTTATTGTTGTACTGGCAACGTTTTGCCGAATGCTATTTATTTATTTTCATCAAATTCTATAAGCAAAAAATCTAGGAGTACATGGTTCAGGAAAGTGTGTGAATGACAGACTTCCATTTTTATTCATGCCACGGTCACGCAGTCAAATAGCAATTAATCCCCCCCCCTCCCCCAACACCCCTCTCCCCCCCCCCCCAAAAAAAAAACAAAAAACACCAACCCACCCCATCCCACCCATGTGTTGATGATGTTGTGACAAAACATTTAGAAGTTGTATCTTACATTAAGAAGGAAAAACCGTAGAACTTTGAGTTATTTAGATATAGAACTGTGTAATGAAGCACCCTTTCTCATGAAAGTACGCTATCTTGTGATCTCTTGATTTGACTCTGAAGGTACTCTGTGTACAGACACGGCAGGTTATTTGCCTGAGCTAAATGTTTACGATATCGCTCACCCTTCAGGCCTCTAACCAGAGTGTTTGGGAAGTCTCCCGTGTAACTAAGGGCGGCCAATTGGTGTCGACTTTTGTGATCAGATTTGGAACTAAATTAACCATCACTAATGTGACCCATTCCCAACGTTCAAGTGGCCTGTTTCCTCGCAGGAACATTCAGCGCTCACACCCAATCTTACGGTTTTGTGGCCTCCATAATGACATGCGGCGAGCAACATATTGAGCGCTCGGAATAATACCAGCCCGAGAAGTACAAAAAAACATTTGTTCCCATTCAAACCACAGTGTTTCTGAGAGTTTAGTGACTGATTTGAAACCTGTTTTTTTGTCTGGAGAATCTGTTTGAAACATGCCCTGGAAGAAAGAGACTCACGTACTGTGTTAATGCATTGTTGGATTCAATACTAGCATCGGCTGGGCTTGAGGTTTTAGAACAAAATTATGTTAGTAAGGGGCGACCGAATTAACAAACTGAACGTTTGTTAGGTCCAATTTTTTTGTCTTTGCGATTAAATGGTCCACGAAATGTTTCATGGGCTGAGTTGGATTTTAAAAAATGGAATTTGGTTGCCAAAAACACATGGAAACAACATTTGGAATTAATGACATTTGTGTCACCTTTTTCATGCTTCAATATCCATGTAATGTATGGTCGTAAAAAAATGAAAACAACAAAAATCTAACACCTGATACTTTGAATAGAAATAGGGCACATTCTATGGCAAATCTTTGGCGTCATTTTTGTCATTTAATTTCACCACAAATCAAGATTACTAAAGACCACGGATATCAGAATGATTTAGAGGTCACGACCCAGACATAATTAATATTATTTATAGGTCATACATTTCTATACCTAACATGCCTTCCTTCAAGCCTTTGTGCTTAAAACGCAACACAATGAAAGCAGTATGGGAAGCGATGGATTTTCTAAGGAGAGAGGGATGTTGTATGTTACTATGTTGTCTTTCTGCCAATATTGCTGAGACTCATTCTCAACTGAAAATTAATGCTAATCTTTTTTTAATCACATAATAGTATTACTGTAGAGATCTTAGTCTTCAAAACCGTGGTTAAATAAATTTCACTAAAAAAGTTTCGTGGATGAATCGAATTCTATATCAAATTAGCTTAATACGGCTCAATACATTTTTAAAACGAAAACAAAGAACTCACGTACATGAAATGTTCATATTGTAAAATATATAACCTCCAGTATTTGAGAGTGCTCACATGAATCTCAAGACAACTTATCTTCCAAAAATCAGAGATCTGATGACTGTATTCTCCAATTTTTACTTGAATTAAATAATTATAATCGTTTGAAGATGCCAAATTCCATGCAGGTTTTCTCCAATCTCGTAATGTGTCTTTTATTTTAAAAACGAGACAGGTTTTAATGCTATGTCTCTTCTATTGCAATATGTCAGACATCACTGAATGGCTCTGTCAGTGAAATTGGAACCAAGCTGCACTAAATAACAGTTTTACTTCGTTTCTTGCCATGAACATTCAGCATTTTAATTACACATAATTTCCCTCACAATTTACCTGATTGTTAGAAAAGCCCACCGGTAAATAAAAATAAAAAAAGTTACAGTTCCTGTTAAACGTTGTTTTTTTTTTTTTGGAAACGGATGTAACTTCATATTAGAGCGGGTAATGAACCAGAATAAAGTGGCATTTTTGTCTGTGGTTAGCGACTCTACGACAGATGTTGCCGCACTGCAAAAACAGCTGGGAGGCAACAGGAAGAGTCCTGAAATTAATTAGATTTGAGGTGAAATTGTTGACAGACTTTAATGCACTCATTGATTGTCTGCAAACTAAAGCTGTTCGAAGGAAAGAACATTTAATAAGAACTTCTCTTCTAACAACAACTAATGAATGAATACGTCCCAGCCTGAAACCATGAAGCCACGGCTAAGATGAGTCAAGTCAAAATTGGGCAAAAAGAAATAGTTGTATGTAGCAAAGCCCTGCGTGAGAAATAAAACCCAAACGACACAGAGCAAACTAAAGAAAAGACAGAAAATACACAAATTTTCGGCTTTCACCTTCGTCAAGTGAAAAAAATCGAACAATAAAAGATTTCAACAGGAAATGTCTAGAATCGAAGCGAAACAGGTTACTTAACTGCGAGTTTTTGCTTCGTTAGCAGCACCAAAGCACGTCCGTCTGCCAAATGCATGGAGCTACATACAACTTTTTCTTTTTGCCCAATTTTGGCTTTCCTTATAGCCCTGCTGCGACCCCACAGTTTTTCTGTGGGTTTTTATGATATTTCGCCAACGGCTAAGATGATAACGTTATTTCTCTTGAGGACATTCAAGTATACATTTCTTACTGTACTGAAGGGATATAGGTTCTCTTTTAAGATGAAAACTAAGATGAAAATTAATAGTGCTGATGCTTTTTGGATGGTTAAATACATCATTTATAACGGCTGCACCCAAAAGTAAAATGAACAGTTTTGCTGGGCATGTTAGAACTAGTTCGCTCAACAGTGTCATCATTGCAATGACCTAGTTTTATTTTTGTTGTGTTGTTGTTGTTTAACTCCCCTGGATATACTCACTGTTGCATTCTCATCACACCATCTGTTAACTAAACCCTTGAGGACACGGAGGTAGCTGGTTCAGTATAGGACACCACTGAATTGCTAATCTATGAGATACAAACGTGTCGCTGGGAACATCATTCTGTAGGAATAAAATATCTTGCCACCCAGTCCCTGGAACTGTATCAGAGACTTCAGGATTAATTTGTTGGAATTATATTAAGTACTGTTATAATACTTTGCAAAATACTATGTTTCCTCGGTGAATGGTGGAACTGAGGAAATCTTGTGGTCAGAATAAGAACTAATTACCATTGGTGGTGATTGCCCTGGCAGATGCTGAGAGATATTCAAATCAAAGTTGATGATGTGGAACACCCTGTGTTCTGGTTGCAAGACAGAAAATTATGTAATATTTTGTTGATGTTGTCACCTTTGTATGAGAGCCTTAATGTCTGTCTGGAATTGCACATATTTTATGATTGCGTTGAAAGATTTATATTGAACAAATCAATAATAAAAAAAACAAAACAAAAACACTCGTGGCATTTTTAACTAGACCTATCGCCGCTCAGGCAGCTCAGATATGCTTGAAATTTTCCAGGAGCCATCCCTTTGGCCTTCAAAATATTCGTTTTTAGATTAACAAACTTGAAATGGTGGGGAGGTATTTTTTTAGTTTGCTTTGTGTCGCTGGTTTTGTCCCTTTATCTTCCATCCCTTCCTGCCATGCATTCACTATTTTAAACAAACCACACAGTGCACAGATTATTGTATTTCATGACAGTCTTTGAATGGAATGTTGGCGGGGTGCGCAGGCAATTAATGCACCAAGGGAATTCAATAAGCCGTATCTAAAAACCAACAAATAATTATATAACAACAATTGCAACACAAACCTAAAGGACGGTGAAGCAGATCCATTTTGACCACACAGAACTGAAACTAATAAACAAATTTGTTCCTGGCAAAGCTGCGTACCTCAACTAGTATAATATAAATAATACACTTCGAAATTACGGCTTATTTTATCTTATTTTAGTTATCTATTATCACCGTTATTGAATTTTGGCAGTTTTAGGGACAGATTTGAAATGTCAATCCGCCTGTTTAAGATGTGGGAAATGGTTTTGGCTCTTTGTAAATGTTCATTTCTTCATACCGAGACTGTTAAATCCAGGTCTCGGCTCAACCGCATTTTTTACTCCTCTATGTCATTGTTACCGACGTCACAATTGATTCTCCGACAAAAATCTGGCGATTTTACGTCTTAAAAGAGTCTCTTTTGAACCCACAGTATGCATTATGCTAACACTGGATTATAATCTGTATAAATTTCACGCCCCAACGCATGACAATGTGTAATTTGGTCTGTACGAAAATATTTTGCCTTTATCGGTATTTTCTTTAAGCGATTGTACTAAGGAAAGGAGGGGAAAATAAACACCGCTTTTCGCATGGAAATAAGCGAATTGGATCATCATAATGAGAAATGGTACCTTTTGAACAATGTTGCTGTCAACACACGCAGCCGGCTGTCACATTCTAAAAAGGCGACATTAGTGTGTTTGCTTAATGAACCTGAAGGACTAAGATTTTAATTGCTTTCGATGTAAAAACTGTCTAAGAAAACACGCAAGTCACTAGTCATTATGTTGAAGATGAGCACTATCAAAGCTTAGTCGGGGAAGGTCTTTGAAGTGAAATCAGGTATGAAATAGTCCTTTTCAGTATGACAAACATTGAAATTAGTCACCGTTGTCGGTCGCGTGCCGTCTTTTACGGTACTTGATCGACGCACCACAGCTTAGAGTCTTGAAGTACTGGTGCATTGTTCCTACCATACACGCGTAACCACTATGGTACCCACCGATACGCACGTGCTCCACTAGAAACAGACTCACGTCCGCACTTCAGAACACTAACATTTAAGAGCCCAGCAAAATGTACTGTTTGAGAAGCAATATCTTGAGAGCTCTCTCAGTAATCTATACCGCATTTAAGCAATTCACAAAGTCAACGACAGAAAATCATAATATTATATTGACAGCTAGCGATTTCCGCACTGCGCCCGCACATGAAATTTGAGATTTCACTCGTACAGCGGCCATAGAATGTGTGATTTTAGGCTTGTCCTTAAGGGGAAAAACCCAAATCTGTTCATGCACTAAGTCAGTCTTGTCCAAACGGATATGCCATTGTTACCCAATTTAGGTGGTTAGACAATTTAAATTTGAAGACTAGGCTAGTTCTGAAAAATTGTAATCTTCTGTCCTTCATATTTTGTCTAATTTTGTTTTCATTGCCACCTCTCTCATCCCATCTCTCTCTCGTTCTCTTTTCTCTGTCTCTCTCTTTCTTACGCTCTCTTTTTTTCTCTCTTGATTTCTTTCTCTCTCCCCCTATCTCTTTTCCCCTTTCTCTCTATCTCTCTCTCTTTCTATCTCCCTTTTCCATCTCTTTCTCATTTTGACCTCTCTTTTTTCTCTCTATCTCTTTCTCTCTTTTTTCTTTTTCTCTATCATCTCTGCTCTCCTCCGTCTCTCTCTCTATTTCTCTCTCACTTTTTTCATGCTCTGGGATCACTCTCCACCCATGCCCCCCCCTCGTGCCACCCCCCCCCCCACCCCCGCCCAATACAATAGCAGGTCAGTCTCTTTTGTCTCTCTCTCTCTCTTTCTTTTTTCTTTTTCTCTATCCACCTCTGCTCCCCTCCGTCTCTCTCTCTATTTGTCTCTCACTTTTTTTCATGCTCTCGGATGACTTCAAACCAATGCCCCCCCCCCCCCCCGCCAATACAGTAGCAAGTCAGTCTGCATGCTGAGTTACGCGTGGACACAAGTTCACAATCATTTTTCCTTTATCAAACTGATACAACCTGAAGGTCACCTAATAGGTAGAATGCACACATCCACCATCTTGTCTGTCCAGACCCACGCTTCGCCATGGCGATGGTGGAATTGATTTTGATTCTTTAGCTGATTTGCACCGTGAGCACTTAAGGCGTCGCGAACCAATCGGCGGCGAGTTTTAAAAAAGTTCACTACTGTAAACAATGACACGTGTGTATACGCACATGGGAGATGTTCGGTCAATTCTTTCACTTCCTTTCTCTTGTTTGCACGGATGGTAGGGAATCTGACCAGCTTGGATCTTTCCTTTCCACCCCTGTCATAACAGTCAACTGCAATGCAAACCATCAGGCATTTTAACCTCTTGGACACATCTCGAAGCTACACTCATCAGCTGATCCACCGGCCATCTTGTTTGGCGGAAGTACAAAACAAAAACACTCTGTGACGTCATGCAGATTCTACCTATAGCAGCTGTCGGTGCATACAGTATGATATTTGAAGGATTTCTTTAGTCTTATTAGACAGAGTAAATTGCAGTTCTGTGTACGAATGGAGAGTGTGGGTATATAATTCTCTCTGCATCTGTGGTTCTCGGCATCATTGAGTTTGAATGTTAGTGTTCGATCGAGGGAATGAGGTTTGAGGCCATTCATAATGTAGGTGAGCTGCGAAAGGAGGGAGGGGCTGGGTTCACGGAGAGTTCGGAGATACTTGCGCTTTTCAATACTACAGTACTGAAGTTAGAAAAAAATATATATAAATCTGGCTTTCGGGTTTATTTACTTTTTTTTTAAATCACTAGATGAAGTTCCCGGCATTATCCGGGATAAACCTGTGAACCCACCCTTCCATCTCTCCCTCTCTCTCTCTTTTTGGTCTAGAATTCCCATAATAATTTTACAGTCTTACTACAGATTCTATGCTCACCAGAGCACTGCGCACTCATTTCTGGTAGGGAAATTGCGCGCATCGAATCGAACGCGTATTAGTGCATCGTTTCCGATGCGGTGGGCTTACCACCTGGAGCCAAAACAAAGATCGTTGTATTTTGTTTTTTTACGACTTTTAATTTAAAAATACCTGAAACTTGAATCAACACAATCGGTCGATACGAAGCGATTGGACTGGATTCGTTGACACTTAGGAAAATTAACTTTATAGTTGTTGAAACTGTCATTTAAGCTCTAGCGTTGAGCAAGAAAAGGGGTCAAAATTGCACCACAATAAATTACTCCCGCCACTATTTTTTTTTATAATAAGATGTTACTGACGAAACAGTCAAGTCTACACTCACTGTTCTAGTGGTCGTTCTCTCGTACACGGGGGGGGGGGGGGGGGGCTCATGGATGGCCCCTTTTCAAGACCGCCCAGATACAACCCCATGGTACACTTTGATCCTCTCTCTAGTTTCTGTCAGCAGGAACTTTCCCCTTGTAATAATTATACTCTTCCCTACTGAGAGTGAGTGAGGGATATTTTTTGGCTTCACTGAAAGTATTTTTTTACGAGCTGCAAGTTTATGAAATAATGACAGGCTGTCACCCACAGCCATCGTAAACCAATGGTAATTTAGGTCAACACTCGTTCCTGGCCTCGGAAAGCATGTCTGCCTTGATGGGTAATTGGAGCCAGTTCAAATCCATTAATTTCTCTCAGAAATGAGGCTTTAACGTCACATTTTGTCAGTTGCCGCGTTCCTAGAGGGAAAAACAAAAACCCAGCTTGTCAAGAGCAAGCAGGTCAGAGGGAGTTGGGTCAAACAAAGTAATGTTCCTATAGTTATCAATTCTGGTGCCATAGAAAGTTATGCTAGTAGAGAAAATATTCATTTAAATTGCGGGATTGAGTATAATTTCTAATACAATGGACGACGAACATTATTTTGTAACAAACTTGTAGCTCTGAAATACTCAATGTCAAAATATTAAAACTGCCGGGGGAGATGAGTATTAAATGTTAATCTAATGCTTGCATTTGCTTCCTATGACAAATATACACATTTCTCTAATAGAATTGTACAACATGGTATTTTAGCACATGTTTCCTGCCACTCTGGTCTATGCAATACCCACCAACAACCCCCCCCCCCCCACCGCCGCCCAGAGACAAAATACATGTTTCTCTAATAGAATTGCACAAAATGGTTCGGTTTTATGGCATAACGATTCCTGCCACTCTGGTCATACGCATCCCCCCCCCCCACCCTCTCTGAGATACAAAATAACTATTAATAAAACAACAATGTTGATTTTCCTTAGAAAGCAGGTCATATACCTCGGAATCCTTTCAGATTTCAGGAAATTTGATACAGGAATTTTTATATTCAACTCAATGGATTATTAGTTATCACGGGGAAAAAAGAGAGAGAGAGAGAGAAGAAAAACGATACCAGTGCCCATATTTTTCTTTAACCCTAATTAAGTCGTCAAAAGCTAAAACTACTTGATGAAAAAGTCCATAAACCGCGAAATGATCGGTTGTCATGTTAATGGAGAGATGCTTTGTGGAAACATGCAAGTTCTCATCACTGACAAGGGGGGGGGGGGCAGGAACGGATTCAGCCCTTTAATTCTCTCATTAGGATAAAGTTACAGCTGGGCCGCATGTCAAGCCACTAATTCACCAATGGTTTTCAAGTCTGACCATTATAACTTTTCGGAGACTAGCGGAGACTCAAGAGACTTCCAGATTTTCAGCCTATGTCTATAGTGTAGTGAACGGTATCACTAATTTTGCACGCGTTGCTGTAGATGCCATGGTATTGAAGCTGTACTGAATGTGATTACCAAAGGCATGAATTTTAGAGTTACATATTTATTTATTTGTTTATTAATTTTACTTATTATTGTTTGGGTCTTTATTTTAGGAGGTTCGCTGCCCTTGGTATACACCCCACTTTTCTTAATTTTATTTTTCTTGTTATGTTGGGGATTGATTTTTTACAATTTTGCCCGGGGCAGCGGCCTTGTTGGCCTGCTCTTCTTGGTTTCCGACGACCAATGTATTTTTGACGTTTCCAACGTGCACTTGGGCCCTCCGAGTTTTTCGTCCTTATCCGAGAAGACTAGGTGCTCGATTCTACCTATCATAGGATGAGGGACAGGAATTTTTCCCAAAAAAAATTCCCGGATCGAACCCGGTACCTTCGGCATGAGAGGCGAGTACCTTGCCTATGGGCCATCGTGTCCCTATTTCATATGTTTATTTCATTTCTCTTACTTAGTTATTTACTCAATCTTCATGTAAATAATGCCACATGACCTACATTAAGGTTTCAAAAATATTTGACCTACTCTAAATTCTAAGAAAACCACAGCAATTCTCTTCAGGTTGGACTAGTTTAACTGATATTAATTTTGCCATGCTTCCACTGTTGAAGGCAGACTTTTTAATTCTATATGCGGTAAAGCTGATTAGCAATAGCAAAACTAAGCAGGAAACATAGATTTGCATTGTTAATTGGTATTCTGACAAAATGGAAGGCACTGTGCTTTGAACTCAAATGAAAGAGGGAGAGAGAGACAGACAGACAGACAGACGGGTAGACAGATAGACAGACAGACAGACAAACAGACAGAGAAAAAGTAAGAGTATTGAATGGATTATGGAACTTAAGACACCTCACTTTCAACTCCATTCCTCGTGTATCCTTTAAGACCTGATCAGTTTCTCCCCGAGCTCCATCGAAAGTAAAATGTTATTATACTGTGCGCTAGAAAGGACAGAGTGACAACCAGACGTAGTCACTGCTATTCACTAGATAATAGGTCACTCTTTCATCCCTTGCATTCTGCCTCTGTAGAAACCGCCAGGGTACTGCGACAGGGTACAGAAAAACCAGGCAGGTCAAATCAGTGTAATGTGTTCTTTCTCACAGGTGGGTTCACGAGTTCACGGGGTCATGAAAATCGCATCACCTGTCAGGGATCTGGGGTGTACAATACGCCAGTGGAAGATTGACATGTTCAAACTTTTCTTGCTAATAATCTGAAACGTTTCATAGTTTGAAAGAATGGCAAGGATGTCGACTTATCAAACATCTTCAACTTATCATCAGGTCTTTGGAGGCAAAGGCGGCTTCTGCATCAAGCAGGGATGTTTGTTATTAGGCCTTTGCCTTAGGAGGTTCACTGCTCTAGGCATTTACATCTCACTTTTCTTGTTTTTTAAATATTTTTCTTCTTCTTCCTATTCTGTGTCTTTTTGTGGCAGGGATTAGTTTTTTAGAATTTTGCCCGGGCAGTGGCCTTGTTTGGCCTGCTGTTCTCGTCTTTCAACGTCCAAAGTATTTTTAACGTGCACACGGCCCTCTCACTTTTTCGTCCTTATCCGAGAAGACTAGGTACTCGATCCTACCTACCATAGGATCAGGGACAGGAATTTTCCCCCAAAAAAACATTCCAACTTACCTGCACCGACCGGGGATCGAACTCGGTACTTACAGCATGAGAGGCGAGCACTTTGCCTCTGAACCTACAAGAGAGAGAGGGGAGATTTATTTGTGATGGAACTTCAAGGATCCAGTATAATTATGTATTTATCTGCTCTAGATATTTCTTTAACTGTGTATTAGGATTTTTGATGGGTTCCATAAACTTAGTTTCGTTTCTAAATCTGTACCTGATTTTTTTTTTCCTGCTGTACCACAGACTAATAAATTAACCAGACTGGAAACACGAGCTCAGGGCTGTGTCGTTTTTTACGGAATTTCCCGAGCGGCGGTCGTATAATCAACATGGCGGGAAATTCCGATTCTAGTTCTATCTGCAGTAGAAATTTCTTTTCATTTGTCAAGATTGGTTGTACATGTATTAATTTCTTGGTGCGGAACCAAACTTCCGCGTTCAGTAGGCGCGTCAAAATGGTGTCATTCAACATTGTAGCTATGCTGAAGCGTCGGTTGCTACCTTAAACCTAATATGGCGGATGGTTCATGACCTTTCGCTATTTTGTGACATCACACAATGGGATCATCCAGTCTGGTTAGTTTATTAGTCTGTGTGCTGTACCAAATTGTATGGCATGCTAATTTTTAGGCACGTCCAATACATTCTTTCTATATAAAAAAAATGTAAAAAAAAAAAAAAATCTTCCTGGTCCTCATGTTCGTTGAATGATCTTTCTACCTGATCAACAAATGCAAAGAGAAAACGTCAAGTGTAAAACAAAACATAGACGAGAAAGCTGAAACTGAGCGAAGGAGAAGGAAAGAAGAGAAGCAAGACGTAGCAGAAAAAAAAATAATAAAGAACATTAAAATTTCCCATTAATCTGTGCCATTACATTTTATTTATTATCTCCCTTATTTAAGAATTATTTCTTTTTCTTGGTAATTTTCTGTTTACTGTTGATACCAGAATTGCATTTTTAAACAGTTAATATTCAAAGCACGGTGCATTTGGAAATTTCATCATCTCATGGTGTCCCTCGGTTTGGAGGAGGGCGTATCTGCATAATCATTTGTGTCTGCGGAGACGGCTCAGCAGTCCAAGTTAGGACTTGCAGAGTTGCGAGCATGCAGGACAATTGATATCTGCTGCCGTCGCGCGGATGGACTCTGCTTGCAGTGGTGACGTTCTCTAGCTATCTGGGCTTTGTCTAAATTTGGAAATTAAGAATGAACAAAAACACATTCACACTGACATGTTCTGTAATTAAAATTTATGAAAGGTCTAGACTTTAAGGGCTTTACTTGGCCAACTGTAACAAGTTGCACTAAGTGCCATTTTCAACATTTTCATTATCTGATTCAAAGGAAAGCTGTTTGGCCCAAATACACGTTTATTTTTTTTTCTTTGAGCTTTAGAGCAATTTTTGAACGTTTCCTTCACCTTGTCAAAGATTTAATGTCCTTAATCAAGCAGACTTTTGTTGGCTGTGTGCCCTGTTTGTTGTGAAATTTTGTGTACAGCGGTGATCAGACACAAATTTTTCTTATTGTAGACCTCCCGTGAATTGTCATACTCCAAAAATCATCATGTGTGAAAATCTGAGAGTACACAAATTTCAGGGTTTTGAGAACATCATCATGCAAGGCACATGTTTCTGAAAGCAATGTTCTTTATGCTAAATTGATTTGGTTTCTTTTGCCAATCTCGGGGAGTTCACGAACTCTCAATATGTTGATTAAAATTTCTTTATCTTTGTTTTCTTCGTTAGCTTTTCCTGGACTGGGATGGGTTTTCAAGCGAAAGAAGATTCTCCGAGAGTGGAAGATCGAAAGAAAAGCGGTAATTGTTGGAATTGCAAGCCGCCTAGTTCCTGAAGAGTTTACCCCCAGTTGTGATGGCACGCGATGCATGTAGAAACTTCAGCGTCATCCTGTGAACAGAATACCATAGGAAATTCGCTACCTTCTTTTCAAATAAAGCAGAAATATGATCCACGCAATTACATCATTGTGTTTTGCAAACGTCTGCACTGAGGTAGTACCCAGGAAAAGAGTCTGTCAAGCGTAAAAATGTTTACTCGCACCGTCGGGATTTAGATGCACTCAAGGGGAGATAACTAAAAACGGTGCATTGTCCTCCAACAATGACGTACCCTGACTTCTGCGCACGCTTCCCCTCGGGGATGTGACAACTCTTTGGTTGATCAGTTCTGAAAGCAAGGAAGTGACAAGATACACTGTCAAAATTTATCAGCTGCTGGCAGATAGCCCCTATCTAACTCTGTTGTTTACATTTGACACCTAAAATATTTGTCTCCCCCTAACACCCTGACTTTGTCTGTGACACCCGTTATCCGTCTAACAAAAGGGGCATGGGATAGAACTGAATACATCCTTTCAACTTCACTATCTATTTCTGATAAATCTATATGACCAGGTTAGACAAACTGAGATAGAGTCTGCATGTTTCAACTGTTTCGTTCAGGTCATCCCCCCCCCCCACCCCTTCTTTACTGAAAG
>OZ007573.1:56516182-56793682 GCA_963931925.1 Onchidella celtica
GTTGTTGCGGTTGACAGTTTGATTTTAATATTTAAAAATAATTTCACTCTTTTTTTTTTTTAATAACAGGCCATTTATATTAGGTCTCCTAAGGGTTAAAATACGTGAAATGTAAGCAAATACAAATGAAAATATAATACTTCAAAATAATAATAAACTCTTCACAGAACAACATCCACTTAATAACTTGTGTACAGAAAATACCGGCTGCGCGCACATAATTCGGGGTATCAACAAAAAAAAAAAGTGTAATCAGTACCTTACACTTTACAAACAAGTTTAATGTTGTTCGCAACTCTATTGAACTTCCTTGTCATCTTTGTCTGGCCCAGAACTGTCATCAGTTTAAACACATACGATAACTCAAGTAATCACACGTTTGCCCTCTTTATTTCGAATTATAAATCTTTGACACTTTATTAATAAGTATTCAAAGTGTTGTGTACACAGTTTTCAATATTCTACATCCTTACATTTTACATGTATTCAAAGTTAATCAGGATATAACTAGGACTAGTTGTTGTACTGGAGAAACTAATCAATGCACTGTTCAGCATATTTAGCCTGGCGTGTGTGCTGAATTGGAACAAACTGAAATGGAAGTTTGCTCAAACTCGGTGCACAGACTTTTGAGATAACATTGATATTAAGTCACTCAAGCTAGCTGCTGTGTACAGTAATTGGCGACACATTTTCTGTAACTGTTGCAAGACTTCTACACTTACGTGAGAGGGAGATCCAGCTCGCTGTTTCAACAGTACATGTACTACTATAATAATTTCAAATGTTGCTCTTTGCGGAGTACGTTTAGCTTTGTCTGGGATTTTCAAGATGAAGGGTTAAGTTCTTGTGCCTGGTAAAGATTAAAGTTACCATTCTGGACTATTACGCACGTTTTGGCCCTTCGGGCTTGGATCATAGTTTCCAAGAATGAATGCTGTAAACTTGCTGGCTTCTGGCCTTAGATAACGTATAGTGGTAATATTTACAGTTGATCTTGACCAACAGTGTATTAAGAGAGACGAAGAACGAAATATTATCGTATCAGACTTTACGATTGTATTCAAAGAAACGGCGCCCCGTTTGTTGTGGCACAAAGAATATAGAAAAGACTGAACATTGTACAGATTGATGTGTCCAAGTAATTAATCGCCGGAACTGAGACAGTAAACAATGTCTTTGGTCACAAAGTCATTTTTAGATGCTTACATGTTCACCTGTTAACTCCAATATAATTATAATATGATGTCTTTTCACTGTTACATAATTATTTGAAATTAATACATATTTTTAAAAAAAATAAATCTGGCGTGGTTGCTGATAATGGACTCACGTGAAAGACTAGCACATAATATTTTGTGTAATGTCTTCAAAATAATGAGTATTGTCTTTGAGAAAGAAATACTTAATTGTGTCTGACGATAATACACCTCAGTCAAGTGGATAAAACCAAAGACATCCAGCAACATAGCGTGTTGTTCAATTTGGAAGTGTTCTGAAACTAGTAGCTCCTCTGTTACCGACTCTCTTTCTACCCCCTCCCTCCCCCCTCTCCCTCTCTTTCTTTCTCTCTCTCTCTCCCTGTC
Organism: Onchidella celtica; assembly: GCA_963931925.1. Taxonomy (NCBI): domain Eukaryota; kingdom Metazoa; phylum Mollusca; class Gastropoda; order Systellommatophora; family Onchidiidae; genus Onchidella; species Onchidella celtica. The sequence continues at coordinate 56,517,769 of OZ007573.1, forward strand.
TCTCACTCTCTCTCCCTACCTCTCTCACTGCCTCTCATCTCTCTCTCTCTTCTCATCTCTCCTTTTGTCTCTCTCTTTCTCACTCTCTCTCTCCCCCTCTCTCTCTCTCTCTTTCTCTCTCTCTCGTTCGGTTTCTATCAGCCCCATCCCCATCTCTCTCTTTAACCCTCTTTTTCTCTCTCTCCTCCGGTTTCTGTCTGTCTCCTCTCGCTCTTTCTCTCCCTCCGCCTCTCTCTTTCCCTCTCTCCCCCTCTTTATCTCACTCCTCCGGTTTCTGTATGTCTTTCGTCTCTCTCTTTTTCTCTCTCGCTCTCCCTCACTCTCACTGGCTGCCCCCTCTCTTTCTCTTTATATCTCTCCACCAGTTTCTGTCTGTCTCCCCCCTCTTTCTTTCTCTCTTTCTCTCTCTCTCTCCCCTTCCCTTCTCTCCCCCTCTCTCTTTCACCCTCACCCTTTCTCTCTTTATCTTTTTCCTGCGGTTCCTGTCTGTCGTCTCTTCTCTCTTTCTCTCTTTCTCTCCCTCTCACTCACACATTCACTCCGTCGTCAAACAACCACAAATCCCTCTCGCCGACCAAGATAACAACGGACAAACCAAGAATTAAAAAAAAAACGGCAACGAATTTGGATTTGTACAATCTAAAAAAAAAAAAAAAACTTGAAGAAAAACAATGATTAGATAACAAACCGCGCCGTTTCTGATTGCCCAAGCCGTGAACTGAAGGCGCTGTTCGCCCACATCTGTCTGTCCTTGTAACAACACCAGCCCCCATGCCGACGACGCCGGACACAAATCTTGGACGTCACATTCGCCCGACTCTACCCAATCATCCAATCATTTATTACAGAAACTGGCCGCTGGTGGCCGCTGGTCCTCGCGGACGCTTTTTATTGGCAAAAACTGATCTCGGTGTCTTGAGGCGAAATTGGTTTTCTCCTGTCAAGTCGCCCGCTTCCTTCTGGCCTATTAGCATCTTTACACTTTGATTAAACATTATGAATGTTTCACTAGAATTGTTCCGGGAAAACTCTGTTGGGGCCTAATTTTTTAATTGTCCGTGATGTCTGAAGTTATTTTCGGTGGTGTCGTTAATGAGCTTTACAAAGCTGGGATTATTGAAATAAAATGAAAATCGAATAGCGTGATATTCTACTTCGGCTAACAGAGTATTTACAATGTAACACCAGCGTGATTTACTAATTCTCATCCATATCGGTACTGCAAAAATACCAAAAGACATGCCTAAATGCTGCTGTAGTCAAAGATGAACATCAGGTGGAGGGCTTCTTATACGGATAATGTTGATATTAATATCAGTTCTGTCAGTAGTTTCTGAGATGGGTCATTGACCAATATTACCGCTTCACAGGCGAGTGGTCGATGAGAGCTTCTGACTGGGTTTCCTTCTGTCGTATCGCTCTGTTACATTCTGCCTATCGCCTTGCCTCTCCCTAATACAATGTGACCCTTATCGTGTCGACGTGCTTCCTGTACGCTCAAACTCAAAGTCCTCTGCAGAGTCATATTATCCTCTTTCCCATAATTTCTCAAAACAAAATGTGGCAAAAAATTAAAGTGAACAGCCCTCGAAATCTTCACCGCATCAGAGTTGTTACCTGAAACTGTAATATAAAAAATAATGAAATTGTGTTCAGCTCTCACCGTGTATTCAAAGAAATCTGTGTTATCTTCCGAATATGTAAATTATTATAAAAAGGATACTTGCTTATAAGAAACTTTGCTGTGTTGTTTAAAATGTGTAAATAAAAATGAGTAGCTTCAAAGCAATGTTTTATCACTTAATTATTCCCGTTAATATGTGAGAAAACAAGGGGAAAACGTACAAAGGCCCACGTTTTTCTGTGTGTGTGCGAGTGTGTGTGTGTGTTTATTTCTTAATTCATCAATATTCCTTTTTCAAAATGTAATGTCCCTTGTTGATTCTGTTTCTGAGAATTATTGTGAACCCCGGAACCGCTAGAGGAAGATCTGATTATAATTATGAAACGAGAAGGTCAAAGGTTTATCATAGCCCAAAACAATTTACTAAGTTCTTTGCCTTGATTTGAAATTCTGAGAAATGGAAGATTATTATGTATATAAATATATCAGATCAATGTCTGATTCAGGCGCTTTGTTAGGGCATTGATGTCTTCACATGAGGGACAATTTCCATATCCAGGACCTTTGTTAATTCAATTTACGCATGCGTGCAGCTGCATCACCCCGGTCCGTTATAATCTACCCCATCATCACCAGCTGTTTCAGTTGTCCCCCTTCCCCCTTTGCCTTATAGGGGACAGAGGTGCTATCATCATGATATCATCGCTTACCTGAATGTTTTGTATATCGTCATAGATACGCCTCAAACCTGGTCCTTTCGGGAGGTTTAAAAAAATAAACAGGCGAAAAAAGAAACAACATGATGAACAATCTTACTGATGCCATTTTTCCATGTTTCCATGTTCTATTATTACTAGATTTTAGTTGGGCCGTCAAATCGATGAAATCACAGGTGATTTTGATATTGAATGTTCCTTTTCGACCAGCAATATGTAAAGAATGGCAAGGAAGGAAAAGTCCGATCATATTTTTCGTGTCTAGATCTACTCGACGACAATGCGTCTTTTTTTTTTTTCTGCGTCTAAAAAATATTGTAATATAATAAAAAGAAAGACAGAATTTTTGTCCTAATTGGATGTATCCACGTAATTTATTTTTAAAAATTTAAGGCAGTACACAAAATTTCATAATTGTTGATCACAAAGTCACCACGTTTTAGGTATTTACCTGTTCATCCTCCAGCTCCATTAAAGCATGATTAGGATCGCGCTTTTTTTTGCCTTGTTTCTCGGGGTTTGTCCCCCTGCAAGTTTGTGGCTGCCTGGCTGACTGCGCACTGAGTCAAGTCTGTCTTGTCGCAAAGCGCGAAGTCTCCCTTTCCGACAGCCGACTCAAGATATCTTTGGCCTGCCGGAACTAACGAGACAAATTAGTTTCAGCCTCCTGGTGTGTGCGGGCCATTTTAATTGCACAGCTCGCATCTCAGACAAAACGGACTTGACTCAGGTGCACTAGATGTCAAAGGAAAACTGGATTTTTAAATCTTTTTTTAATTAACCTCCATACATTCAAAATGAGGCACATTTCGGCACTACCTGGTTCGAAAAAAATCATGAAAAGGCTTCATAGGATCAATTTTATCGATTTTGCATTTTCAGTAATTTTGAAAAGTTCAACTTCTTTACTATTCCTTTTCCAAATGATAATCCTGTTTGAAAAGGGTAAATGCCTCAAAACTGACTTTGAATCGAGTCATCATCAATAATTTTGACTAAAAGCTGAAACTTTAAAAGCATTCTTCTCAAAACTGTGGTTCTGTCACTTCTTGTCTCCGAGAGCTAATGAAGTTATAGCTGTTTTTTGTTTTTTTTTACCAAATGAAAGGACTGAATATTCTATTTGGTGATACCAATATCTCCATAACACTAAAATGCGTGAAGTGAATCATTTTGTCTGACGGCTACACAGTTTTCTCAAGGCGAACTGAGTGATGGTTTTTGTAGATACTATAGATGTGGGCGGCAGAATACAGCATGTCACAGAACACGAGACCCACTGCATTCCTCGCGCCACCATTTTTCTGCTGCACTCAAAAAGCGAAAGTAAACACAAAGAACCGAAGGAAACTACAAATTCCAAGTTTGCAAAGGAATAAAAAAAAAATGTAATCCTCAAGAACGGTGGCTGTTTGGCTGTTGGGCTTATCTGAGTACAAGTTTACCTCGATACGGCATGCCGAATACTGTGTTATTGTTTGATATTGCTAGCATAATTATTGGTTGAGATTACCAGCACAACTAAATACTTTACAATCGTTGGTCCCACTAAAATCTTGTGTTCAAAATCACGGGCGTCAGTGATCACATAATTCAATAGAATATAGGGATACCAACAAATTTAATAAATAAAGGATTTAATGAAATGACTAAAAATAGAAAGGAATAAAATCAAATGGAAAGACCGTCCCGTGACGCTATCGTACTTTTTGGGTTTTTGTTTTTTTTTCAAATCCTGTAAATGCATTTATGCTGGGTATGTTTCCAAGTGGCCTTTAAGGCCTACAATCAACCTAAACTAACTTAGTAACTAACTGCCTTTAGTCAGCAAAACAAATTTACTTTCAGTATAACACAAAAACAAGCATTCAGTTGCTTGTTTGATGAGGAAATTTGGAAGTGTAACTTTCTTGTGTCGATGGAAAGCGGACCTTTTAATTGTTGCAAAGCTGTTGTTATAAGTACTTACGCAGCCCAAGCCTTTTGCGCTAGGTGCAGATATGCCTGCGTACCTATCCTTAACCCCGTCCTTATCCTTAACTCTCAATCTTACCGAATCCCTAACCCTGCCCTCTACCCTTTCAACCAAAATGCGGCAGGAAGACAAAACGAAACTCAGAAAGAATGATTAAGTAAGGCTGTTAGGATTATTGCGGGGGGTTGGAGGGGGTGGGGTGGGGGGGGGGGCTGGGGAGCTCTCTAACTCTGAAGTCACTAAAAGCTTTAAAATGCGTACTCCTAGCGCAAAAAAAAAAAACTTGGAGGACGACGTACTTGTAGCAACATTTATGGGGCAAAGCTGAGCTTGCAATCACTTTCGGCTTCAAAATAATAACAATAATAACTCATGTAGACACTCATGTTTATATCATGAAACCCTATTCAGACCACTAGTTCGAACCCTTTGATGTCACAAAACACTCGCTCGTGCTATATGATTCTTTTTCATTTCTTTCAAATCACTTAAGTGATGTCGCTGATTTCCATGAATTACCGCTCTCTATTTGTTTCAAGCGAGATTCCTGATTTCATGATGATATCGATGGCCCTATAATGAAACCGCACAAGCGCATTAGCACAACTGTAAGTGACAACTCTTATTTGAAGGATGTCCTTTGAACTGTTTGTTCTTTGATTAAAGAGACAGTAAAATATTTCAAATTTTTGTTTAAACAACTAAATATGTTATTTAACATAATAAGGAATATATTTCATTTGAACAGTTTTTTTTTTTTCTCTCATGTAATAGTCTTAGGCCTTTCGCATTTGAGAGCTTTCATGAAAGAACCAGCGACATACTAATTAATCCGTGTGCCAATAATAAATTAATTTGAATATTGTAGCAAAGTTTCTTGTGTGATCTACAGGTTGTCTAAAAAAAAAAAACGTGTATGCAACAAAAATGCAAATTTGCGGTTTACTTCAGACCATTTTACATAGAATGTAACAAGTACTATTGGCGATTCTAGGTCTTACTACTCGTTATTGTTATCATTATAAGTTTTATTATTATTGTTATGATTGTTATTACTACTATTACCGACTCTAACCCATCGAATTGTAAAGTGAGAATAGACAGTTCCATTCATAACGTAACAATAATGCCTTTTTATGTTTTTCTTTTCTTTTCAGGATTAGTTTAAAAGTTTATAATTATAAATGACGTCTTAAAATGCGACTTTTTAATTAGGAACCACGTCTTATCAGTGATTATTATGAATCAGACTTGCTGCTACCACGACGTCGCCCACTCCTTCAGAAACAGTGGCCAGATTTAGCCACACGCCGGCAGATTCTTGCCATATCAAAGTAAAAGGAGTTGTCGACGCTGGGAGTCGCCGAGAGGTTTATGCCAGCGCTGCCCAGAGACACAGGTATGTCGAGGTGGTGAAGGCTGGTGTTGGGTCGAATAACAAAATTGAATCATGCAATATCGAGTGTTCGCTAAATACTATTCGAATATTTGACATTTTCGAAAACTGGAGCGTTTTCCGTACAAAAAAAGATATAGTTCCATTCGAAAACGCCATTAAATGATCATGTTTCTAACTCGACACCAGCTGAAGTATTGTATTTCCACCCCCACCCACCCCCCAATTCAATAATCCACATTGAAAAACGGCCAGCTAGCATACTTACGTCAATCCGATGTAGATTTCTGTGGGATATGGAGGAGAATCAAAAGAAGAACTAGAAGAAGAAGAAGAACAAGGCAAAAACCGACAAGAAGGAAGAAAAAGATGCCAGAGAAAGAAGAGGTGGAGGAAGCGGAAGACTGAGAGAAAGAAGAGGTGGAGGAAGCGGAAGACTGAGAGAAAGAAGAGGTGGAGGAAGCGGAAGACTGAGAGAAAGAAGAGGTGGAGGAAGCGGAAGACTGAGAGAAAGAAGAGGTGGAGGAAGCGGAAGACTGAGAGAAAGAAGAGGTGGAGGAAGCGGAAGACTGAGAGAAAGAAGAGCTGGAGGAAGCGGAAGACTGAGAGAAAGAAGAGGTGGAGGAAGCGGAAGACTGAGAGAAAGAAGAGGTGGAGGAAGCGGAAGACTGAGAGAAAGAAGAGGTGGAGGAAGCGGAAGACTGAGAGAAAGAAGAGGTGGAGGAAGCGGAAGACTGAGAGAAAGAAGAGGTGGAGGAAGCGGAAGACTGAGAGAAGAAAGACAAGAAACTTGGAAAAACAGGTGAAACAGAAGAAAAGACAAATAACAACAGGAAAAGTGAGGTGTAAATGCTGAGAGATCCCCTAAAACAATGACCTCAAGCTCGGCTTATTTTCGGGCGAGTGTGTAATATGACTCTGCAGAGGAGTTTGAGTTTGAGCTTACAGGAAACACCTCGACACGATAAGGGTCACATTGTGGTAGGGAGAGGCAAGGCGAAAGGCAGAATGTAACAGAGCGATACAACAGAAGGAAACCATCGTACACTGTTTATACATTTTTTTTAAAAAACAACCCAACTCACAGACCTTAGCGTCAAATAATAATTTCGAAATATTTCGAACGAGTATTCGACGTAGGTCTCTGTTTGAATATTCGAATACTTGTGTCGACTCCCCCAACACTAGTGAAGACTGAAGCACTGATTTAACTGTGCGTCATGTCCCGCCTGTGTATGGATAGGCAGGTCCCAGGGCAGTCCACGGGGGGGGGGGGGGGGGGTGGGGGGGGACGGGCAAAGGAGGGTGGAAATTGCAAAAGTGTAACTTTTTCAGAATGCACCCAAAATGACATTTATCAACGGGATTTGATTCTGAAGTCTGAATATTTATTCTTTAACGTTGTTGTAGTAACTGACTCCATAATATGCTAATCACCAGCTTAATAAATTGTCTTAATATCAATTTAGTTTGTATCAATATGTACACCGGGTTTTACACTAAAAATATTCCTGATTTGCTTGAAATGTAGTGAAATTTTCAACAAGGCAGAATGTTAAGTCGATAGTGAAGCCCAAGAAAGAAATGTTCATATTGCTTTAGCAGACCGATGAATCTTATGATAAACAAGTCTACATTCTGATAATAATGTAAATGTGGAGTAATGAAAGTAAATAAGAACACTTCTACCTGTCACACTTTCTGTATTTTCTCATTATGTTTTCAGATATAATTATAATGAACAGGGATGAAAGAGAGCAACGACAAAGACAAGGCAAAAATGTGGCCTTTCTAACATTGGATTCTTTGAGCAAGGAACATTTGATAATTGAATGATCTTGTAAGAAAATGAGGCTGTTTAAGGACTTTAAGCTGTTTGTTCTAAGCAAACTAGATGAAACTCAGTGTGAACGTTCTTTCACATCAAAGTCTTTGGGATCTATTTCTTTACTGTGTTGTAAAAGCTATCTTTCTGTAGCTTGTTTGTCCTCGAAATCTGTTGATTCGCTAGTTGCTTCCTTGTAAACATCTGGCTTGGTTGGCTGTCTCGTTGGTTGATAGACTGGTTTGCTGATTTTTGGATTGTAGTCTATTGGCTATTTGGTTGGTTGGTTGGTTGGTTGGTTGGTTGGTTGGTTGGTCGGTTGGTTGGTTGGTTGGTTGGTTGGTTGGTTGGTTGGTTGGTTGGTTGGTTGGTTGGTTGGTTGGTTGGCCGGTTGGCCGGTCGATTGGTTGGTCTCCTTGGTTAATAGACTGGTTGGCTGGTTTTTGGATTGCAGTCAACTAGCTACTTAAGTTGGTTGGTTGGTTGGTTAGTTGGTTGGATGGTCGGTTGGTTGGTTAGTTGGTTGGTTGGTTGGTTGGTTGGTTGGTTGGTTGGTTGGCCGGTCGATTGGTTGGTTGTCTCGTTGGTTAATAGACAGGTTGGCTGGTTTTTGGATTGTAGTCTATTGGCTACTTAAGTTGATTGGTTGGTTTGTTGGTTGGTTGGTTGGTTGATCAGTTGACTGGTTGATTAGTTCGTTGGTTGGCTGATCAATTGAAGGTAGGTTGGTTGTTTGGTTGGTTCGATGATTGACGGGTCATTTGGTTAATTAGTTCAATGAATGGCTGGTTTTTTAGGTAATCAGCGAGTAAAATGAAGCTCCGATGAAGATTTTGAATCATAGGTCGAGAATGTTTAAAATAATTCCTAGTCAGACAACATAATTACATCAGCACTTCTAGTAACACCTCCATTATGACGGCAGCACCAGCGCAGCCTCAACTTCATAATAATAAATTGTCTATCTGTTGACCCTCTCCAGTGGCAAGGTATAGAGGATGACACTGTTGACTCACTTTGGGTATTAATATTATCTGCCCCAGAGACCATAAATACGACAGCGCAGATCTGTGGCAGGGGAACAGCACCAAGGAAAGGTGCGAGGCGAGACCAACTTGAAAGTAAATTAGTGTAGGCCAAGATAGACCGACCCACAACTTCGGTAGGGAAACAGAGAGATAAATGGCTAGTCCTCTGTTGATGTCGCTGAGCTGAAAGCCACTCATTATTTATGGGAGCTTCACAGTTGAGTCGTAAATTTGGTGGTTAAAGGATAAACTAAATGCTTAGCTGTCGTGAATAGTCCCTGTTAGGTAGGGATATATCCCCGGGGGTTATGATAGGTGCTAATAGTTGTTTCAATCGAATATCTAATGATTGTGCTATAACACGAGTGACTTCTTGGCTGGTGATCTTGAAGTGACGGAAACTTTGGTGGCCGGGGGGAGGTGGGGGGGGGGGGGGGAGGTGTATCAATGTATCAGTCATACTTTTGAAGTAGTTTTTTTCAATGTTTAGTGGAAAACCTATTTAGTGTGTCTGGGCGGAATTATTGTTCATAGCCCCCTCCCCCCCCCCCCCCCAAATAAAAAATAATTGTAGCGATATAATATCATTTTAATCGTTTATGTAAAGATGCCAATGGCTGGGCAATCGTCACAGATTAAACAGATTACTCTGGTGTCAGGCTTTGGACGTCAATAGTCAAAATATGGCAAAAAGAGAAAGAAAAGGTTGTATACAGCAAAACATTTTCTTCAGAAATGATGCAGAAACGATAGAATCAAACGCAAATGAAAGGAAATCGATCAATTGATCTTCATCCGGACAAAAAAAAAAAAAGGATAGGTCTTAATATTCTTTTTGATGTGTTTTTACTTTGCTTCAGGTTTTGCTGCGGCTATCCAAGTTTTCTTTGGCTTAAATTATTCATTTTTCATTTTTTTGGTAACTCATAATATGGACTGCAATAGCCGATGTACAGCAAAAGTCAAATTCCCCACCCCAGTTGCTAGTATTGGTTGATTCAGTTTTTAAAATAAACTGGAATGTATTTTAGGGTGTTAATGGGTAATTTTGACAATTTAAAACATCTCTCATATAGAGTTAACTAACTAGACAGCCTAAGAAATTAATTAGTGACACTGAAAAAAAAAATATATATATATATTACGTGACTGAACCATATGAACTGAAATTTATCAGAAAAAACAATGCTTTCTTTTGTAAAAGTGCCATTTTCATAGTCTGTTCAGTAGAGACATGTCGTGACATTGTGGTAATTTCATAAACTTTCTACTGAAATTCTATGCCAACTTTTTACGCGATACGAAGTACCCAAACCTGATGTCCTGGCATAGTTAGATTAACACTTTTGGAATACTATTTATCTTAAGGACGTTGTTACTTGTACGTACGCACCCGAAGCGTTTTGCTCTAGGAGCCCACCCGTATAATTATGTACCCATCCCTAACCCCGGCCTTATCCTCAGACCCAAATCTTATCGAACCCTGCTCCCTACCTTTTCAACCAAAAGACAGGAGAAAAAAAAAAAAAAAAAGAAAATCTGAATGAATAATTAATTAAGACTGTTGTTAGGAGTAGTTCGGGAGGAGCTCTCTAGCTGTGGAGTCAAAAAGGCTTTAAAATACGCACCATTCACCCCGCACCCAAAAAAAAAAACCTAGGGGTACGTACGTACTTCTAACAACATTTTTATTTCAAAGGCTAATCTGGTGATCAAATTAGCCAGTGGTACTGTTGCTGTTGTCATCTCAAAGAAAATTGCACGGTAGGCCTACAAATACAAATAAGCATGTTTTTGTTTTTTTAATCTACACGAACATACGTTGTTTTGGGTTGTTGTTTTTTAAACCACACCCAAAATAATTTAAACAATCAAGATACACGCTTTTCTCATACGTACAACACAAAGCATGTACGATACAACACTAAGAAAGTGGGATAATACATCAAACTTGCACCTGAAGGTTATGAGTTTCGCTGTTAATTTACGTGCACTTTTAATTATAACATCAGGATGTAGAGGTGAGTCATTGGTCTGCTTCTATAATACTTTTGAGGTTCCAATAGTTCATTCATTATCCTTCATGATGAGTCACTCAAGTCGTGAGCGATTTCTGAAGTATTCTGTGTATGTACTGACGTCACAGCAATGACGTCAAAATCCTTTCACGAGGACCCATGACATAAAACAGTTGATGACAATGTTATTTTTCGGCTTTACGAAGTTAGTTAAACCAATAATAAACGTCATTTTATCACACTGACATTACACGCATACCGTCAGCGTCTCCATGGCAACCAGATCACGCCACACCCACAAACAAAAACAACATGGTTCCCTATATATCAGGGCCCCGCGTGTGTACCTAGCAGCACCTATGTATACGCCTTGCTGTATCAAGCTCGTATCGGAGCATCCGGCCAGCCTCGTTCCCGCCCTTGGAGAAGCAAACAGAGGAATGCCGTGAGCTCCAGGGAACGAGCGGTGGTAGGGAAGATAACGAGGGCTTTGTCGGCTCGCCTTCCTAGTCCCTGTGTCAACTCAAACTGAGCCTCTGAGAGAATACCTCCAGCTTTCTCCTGCTCTTACCTTTAGACCTGACTCTTCCATCCAAATCTCCCCCAACTCCTGTCAACTGCCATAAATCATAATTTGGGGTGGTTATTGAAATCTGCCTTTTTTGCTGCACAATATTGAAGTAGATGTAATTAAATGAATAAGAAACACTCTAAGAAAAGTAATAACACTTTTTTAAAAAGAAACCCAGTCATAACGTGTGCCACATAGTGTTTATTGTTACATTTCTCATGTTTTTTTTTTGTTTTTTTATTATTATTTTCACTTGTGCACCTTTTTTTTTTTACACAAAGATGTAATTATTCCCTAACGTACTACTTGTTTTGAGGTGTCAGTGATACAAAATAATTATGCAGACATGTTGGAACCCCCGCACACGATACATTTCACGTCAAGGTATCAAAGACACCGACAGAATTGTACCGTAGACGATTTGTCAATTAATACAGCAAATCCTTGACAGCAAAAGGCACACAGACTACATGTGCACCCACTCGCCATAAATCTATTTATTAAAACTCATAAGCCTATTTAAATTCGTAAAGGGCCTCTTATATCTAACCATTATCTGTCAATACTTTTAACCCCGTAACCCCAGTTAAACAAATCACAAAAAAAGGGGCCATAACTTTCGTTGCTTGTTTTGCCTTTTTTCTTTTTCTCTTTTGGCTCCCGATATTGACGTCGGTCTCTCAGTTTTGAGTGACACATGGTGGCGCCACTCCCTCTGGCGAGCTGGGATGTTGACACACGTTACAGGAAAACAGTTACGACATATCGAGAGATATCAAAGATATTGAGATTTGCCAGTTGTATATTAGCGTTATGTCCCCCTCGTGTAGGTTGTTCCGACGGTCTCGGCGACTCCCGTGTGGAAGAGATTCTTAAAATCAAATTAGGGTAGCGCGCTGATTTGTTACACTGTTTCTGATAAGTTCAAGTACCTGGTAGTGTCTTGCTGGTTGGCTTGGATTGTCAAAGAGGACACCGCCGAGGACGCTACAAGTCTCGGAGCGCCATAGGATGGCCACGACAGGATGCTATACCAGGGCCGATTCAGTGGATTTGAACCCTGCTTTACTTTTTTTAACTAAATAAATATCATGTATATTTCTGATTAGAGACTCCACGTCATTTTAAGTGCTGAAGGTATTTGATTTTGGAATCACGATCGTGACGGATTCGAATAGTGAATGGCAAGAAGATGTAATTATTTTATCAAAGTTATTTTGTGACAATTGTACTTCAAATTTTTATCACTGCCTTGTGGGATGCTTTTTGAAATGTTTAATTTCATAACGAAGTGACCGGTGGACTAGATATTTCAAAGGATTTGATTGGTACAGGATTTAGAGCTGCTCTTCAAGTTGCCAGCTGGGAGTACAGATTCCTGAGAAACCACTTCTGAACAGAGCCGCTACTCAGTTTGGACACACGTACAAAAACCAACATAAAAAGAAGCATAGGTAAGGAAACCCGACCAGGATAAACAGAGTCGACAGCACTTCCTTTTGGGAATATACCAGGTCGAAAACTATAGCAATGACATCAAGAATCGCAGAGCTCCGTAAAAAAAAAAAAAAAAAAGGAAAACTAAAACTTAAATCCGCTCAGTAATAAATTTCCGTCATAAAGTAAAATTCGTCAAATCTTGTACCGTCATGTCAAACGCATGGTTTATGGCCGTCTCAAGTCCTGTCTATAAGTTGCTTTCTAATTTAAGTTTACACAAATCCTGAATTGAATGGCTGTGATCCCAGGACAAACAATTTTGATTGAAAGCTCTTATCGACTAGCAAGCTGCTACTGTTATCGCTACAATTCTCCACTTATCTTTTGTGGATTTGCGGTCCCGGTTTTCTGTATCTGTGCGTCTGGGCCTCGGCCCGTTCCCCCCTCGTCATTGCCTCCAGCTTTTGTGCGTAGAAACGCCGGGAACACGTTGCTCAAACAGAAGAATCTGATAAGTAGAACAATACAGGCCGGGGAAATTACACGGGCCAAAATAGAAACACGGCCATTTCATGAAGTTTTAACCACACACGGACATGAACTGGGGTTCTCTGAAGGTCCAGATATTGACGCGTGCTGATATAGAGCCTGATCAGATTTTGGCTTTCTAGAAAGCGTACACGGTTTTTACTACCACGATAAAGACAAAGCCACAATCTCATTTTATAGGTATTCTAATCAGACTGACACTTTCTAAGAATAGAACAGAAAGATTAAAGCCCTACCATTGTCAAATTCCAGGAACAGCTATTCATTTCTAATTGTATTTACCAACTTTGTTTCAAAACTGAGTCCTCTTAGCCGTTTTATTTTTATTATTCTTTTCCTGTTTCTCTTTGTCTTTCCGATTTTCTCCTCTAGCCAGCATCCCGCTTTAGGCAGGAGAGACCCAATATTAATTGCATGTGTTATTCCAAGTATCTGAGAAACAGAGAATGATCAGCATAAAAACAATATCATGTTCTTGCCAGTGTCTGGAGGGTTTCCATAATCAGTTTGAGGAAATGGTCAAGTGTTGTGGAGCAGACAAATTTTGGTTTAATCCATCGACTATAAGTGATTCCCTGATTGTTGGCCTCATTAATTAAAAGGAAGAGGACATGAAAAATAAAAAAAATAAAAAAATAAAAAACTCAGACTCTTGCAAACAGAAGCGGACCTACATTTTTCGGTCCCTGAATCTTGAACTGTCATGGGGCCCTTTTGTAGCCAGTAACAATGGGACAAAATACAAAATTCACTGATTAAAAAAAGTTTCACCATGTTTAAGCTTTATTAGTTTCATAGCAGATCCGCCACTGATTGCAAAACGGTGTGAATACTGGCAGAGGTTAAGAAAGGTAAAATAAAATGTCTTTAAAAAAGGCAATCCAGACCGTACTTTTCACTAGTTTCAGAGCTGATTGGGGAGTTTCGGTCAAAATGATTAACAGATCCGGTGCGCCAAAATAATTATCTATAAATGCAGGGTGAAATCCATTACTTGGCCGAGAGCTGTTATAAAAATGTCAAAAAACTTCAAAAGAGTTTATTTTTTTCATAACATACACAGCACAGTCACAGAAGTTAAGTGGTGATTCCCAGGTAGAGTTATGAAATTCATAAACTCTCGGTATCAGTACGTTTCTAATACATACAAACCTCCCCTTGTTCAGTTAGCTGCTGTAATTATAGGAAACAAATTACATGAAAAATATTGATGACCATAACAATCGACGCCGTGTGATATTAATATTAACCTTAAGTCCTCTGAAGTTACGTAATCACTTTTAATTACATTAAGATGTTCGACGTCATGCCAGGATCTGAGTACTCATTCAATTTTATGGTTTCCCGATCTCAGTTAAGCCTAATCAGAATACGACTGAAATGCCAGTGGGGTTTTTTTCCTCTTATTTTTTTTTTCCCCTGATCAAAAGTAGTACTCACTGACCATCTCATTTTTCAGCTTTCGTCCTCAATTCACCAGTAAGATTAAATTTCTCTGTCGAGCGAGTCGATCATTGTGTCTAGTTCCGAGAAACCGTGATCACTTGCGCGAAATGTTTTCAATTCGGAACATTCATGGGCGACTCTTTTTTTTTTATTCACAGTGGCAAGGCAAATCATATCTCAAACATAATAGGCTGTGGTCTTTTCATAATTAATTTTAACCTGTGTTAACTCGGGCAGTGATTAGAAAATTTGAGTACAGCGCTGGATCCAATTTGTTTATGACTGTTAATTTTATTTATTTATTTATTTATTATTTATTTAATTATTTATTTATTTATTTTATTTATCTATTCATTCATTTGACTATTTATCCATGTATCTGTCTATCTATTTACTTATTCAATATTTTTATTTATTTATTATGCCTTACTCCACTTATTCATTTATTTATTGTTTTCCCCCTAGAACAATGTAGACAGAGATGAGCAACCATCTCTGAGAAAATTCCATATTGGCAAAATATGAAAACGAGATTCTCTGGAATCAATGTCAGATCTGAAGCATGGCTTTTAATGCCGGCGCGTCTTATGAATCTGTGCTCTGGGGAGGAGAGGAAGCTGGGTGGAGTGCAAGACGCCAGACCTGGAGCTTTGTTCATTAAATTCCCGTCTACAATGTTGGAGAAATGTCGCAATTTATTAAACGGTTCCCGGGACCGTCGCGTGGCCGAGACGGACGGACATTTATTACTCCCGGGCTTGTTGATAAGGACAAGAAGGAATCTTAGAATTTGCAAGGACCCGGATTGGCCCCTATAACACTTCAGATTAATGCAGAAGCCCAAAGCAAGCTGAAGTAACCATCATTGAAAACTTATTTTTCAAGCGCTTCGTTTTTCAAGGAATTTTGAGTAACTTCTACGTGGCTATTAATCTTGACTGAACGTGTAAGTAACTTGAAGGTGACTGCTCTGTTTGTGGTACAAGTTTATAGATGACTCCGAGTACTTTGATGGAGTGTAGTAAGTCTTAACTTAATGATAATAAATGATATGGAACAGGAAATTTGTTTCCGCCAATACATCAGTGACTCTTCGGCTTGTAAAGTCTTTCACTATAGAGCGAAGAGATAGCGACATTGGCAGAGAATGGATATTCATTGCGGCTTTAGAGGGAAAACCAAACTTTCGATATTTAGGCAATGAAAGAGGCGACAGCGCTTAAGATTTCTAGCACAGTCACTATACAATGTCAGATAAATCTGTTGGTTTCAGATAGTATGTTTTTCTTTTCATCTATTATGAGTTAATATCATATTTGCAAAATTAAAACTGGATTAAAACTGTAGCATCAACCAAATATCGGTTAGTATTTTTACATCCGGAAGCCAGGGGATATGAATAGCAAAAAGAGAAAGAAACGAAAGTGTTTGCTATGCCGCCATGGAAAATCATTAATTTCATAATGATTTGGGGGAATTTTTATTTTATTTTTTGGTTTTAGCAAAATCCATTATTTGCCCGAACAATAATGTGTATGGATTAACAATGTCAGCAATAAAGAGGATAATAAAAACCATTCCTAATACAATGAATAAAAATAGATAAATAAATAAATATGAATAACCAACCCTCTGAATGACATTTTAATTGTTAGATATCGATTATGATAATATATATTGATAAAGGTAAACGATTTAGCAAATGTATGTGCATATCTTATTATCCTGACACAGGTGAGATAGTCATTAAAATGCAATATTCATACATAAGTATTTAATTAAGTGATGAAATACATTGACGGCCAATTCAATTGCACAGATAGATAAATTCTTAAGTTAATATCGTCTTCACACATTCTGTCATGAATGAAAACTTGAACAGATACGGCACACAGCTGAATTAGACTAAATGAATAATTCAAAATGACAAAGAAGAATGTGTGGAAGGCCTCGTGACAAATAATGGTAACGCGGTTTTTACGGTGGTTTCAGGGGAAGCAAAACAAAACAAACAAACAAAGCTGCATAACTCTCAGATTTAATCATTATTATAATTCTTATTATAAAAAAAAATAGTGGCGGGAGTAATTCATTGTGGTGCAATTTTTGCCTTTTTTTTTTTGCTCGGCGCTACAGCCGAAATGACAGCTTCAGAAATTGCAAAATTAATTTTATTAAATGTCAACTAATCCAGTCCAATCGCTTTTGTATCGACCGATTGCGTTTATTCAAGTTTCAGGTATTTTTAAATAAAAAGTTGTCATAAATGTGAAATACAATGATCTTTATTTGCCTCTTTGTAGTACCGGAAACGATATTAATGCGCATTCACTTCCGTGCCCACAATTTCCCTACCACAGAATGATGAGTGAGTAGTGCTCTGGAGTGCATGGAATCTGTAGTCAGACTGTAAAGTATGGAAAGTTTTGTAGACCAAAAAGAAAGAGAGAGAGATAGAATGGTGGGTTGACCGAGTTATCCCGGATAATGCCGGGAACTTCATGTAGTATTTGAAAAAAAAAATAGAAAAAACGAATAGTTTTCAGAATTTAACCCCCAACTTATATCACAACGTTTGGGTTACAAGGGGCTACAAGTATGCCAAATATCTTCATTGCTTAAAAGAGTGGAGTTACCATAGTTTACAGTCTATGTCTATAATGAGTAGTATAACAGAATGTTAAAATTATTTCTTTTTTCAAAATCTCAACAAAAAAATCAAACAAACAAACAAAACAAACAAAATTGTATAAAGTCATGACTAAAGATGAAATAATGTTACTGTAGGAAAAATTATCCATGGATTAGAACATTTCTTGATTCCTTCCAATGTGTCATCCTTTTTCTTCGTTTCTTTTGAATACTCTGTTGGCAATATGCATGTCATACAGTATCAGCTTTACGTATCGCTGTTGTTTTCATTTTCCTAAAATGAACCACGTGTGTGGCACGTGTTTCGATTAAAGGATAATACGAAATGTCAACATTTATTTCAGATATAGTAAAGACTGTCCAATTTCCCAAAAAAAATCTCCTGGCGATGAACATCAGACTAGAACATAAAAATACAGTCTTTAATTGTGCAGTTCTCTTACTTTTTACATCGTTTTAACTGTAGTTTATTTATTCAGTGGTAAGATAATTATTCATATACTATCTGAAGCCCCCGACATTGTTCGGGATTTCTCATCCTATATCGCTTCCTCCCCCCCCCCCCCCCTCCCTCCGATAGACTCTATGAAGCCAGATTTGTCCGTAAATTTCCAAGTCCAAATGATAACAATCGTGAATTAGTTCAAATCTGTTATTGTATAATAATGTATATACTTCAGTGTCTGTTGTGCCACCTCCCTGAGGTTTCACTAAGCGTTTTCTCGTTCAAGGTGAATATAATACACATCTTGAGAAGAAGTCTGAGTAAAAATTATAATAAACCGAAAGTGGACAATACGCAAGGTCGAAATGAATCGAAAAAATATATTTTCAAAAAATATAAAAAATTGACTCCCTAGTACCAGTCATTATCAATGGTTGCGTTATGATCTGAGTGTCAGTTGTACTCAGTGTGGAAAGCTTTGACTTGTAGCGGTTTAGTCAGTAATTGGTGCCAAACATCGGCAAGTCCTGAGATATAATAAACTGGTCATAGCTAACCTATTCATTTATTTATTTATTTAATAATTTATCTATTTGTTTATTTATCTATTTGTTTACTTACTTATTTTTTCATCAATTTATTTATTTACTAATTTATTTATTTATTAATCTATTTCTTAACCCATTTATCTTACTTTTTTTGTGTATAATTAATTAAATTAACGTCTTGAGATTTTCTTTTCTTTTTTTCTTTATTTTGAAAACATAAAAACGAATAAAAACTTAGTTAACATTAAATTTGTAATGTAATTTTGGTGACATGTAAATTATTTTCTGCAAAGGTTAAAAATTCTACTTCATATCTGATCTCCCCTCTTCACCCCCCCCCCCCCACCCCCTCTCCTCTTTCCTTTCTAAGTTTCTGCACTTTTAAGATTATTGGTTCTTTATCTTACCAAATGACAAGAACTTCATCCTTACCATTATCAATGTCGGCATTATTTATTATATTTACAGACATCTCAGAAGAGAATGATGGAATTTGTTTACCGGTTTGAATTAATAAAATCAGTTTTTATTGAAGCACTTAATTCTTAACCTATTGATGTCAACAGAATTTAACATGATTTATGTAATTTATAGTAAACCATATTAATCGCTTTCATTATCATTTTTGTCAACAACAACCTGGACAGTGCATGCAACTGGCAGAATATAACACAGACCTACTGAAAAAAGAAAAACCATGCACAACAACCGAACCAACAAAGAAAATGTGGAATAACCAAGACTTGTCATTTCAAGTTTGTGATAAGCTAAATCTACTCATTAATTATTTACAAAATTTTATTGGCCTTGGGAGATTTTCTTTAGGACGTAAATTTCACGTTCGACAAGCGAAATCAATTATTGGCGTTTCCGGCATTGAAATAGTCACAGAGAAAGAACCGAAAAAAAAAATGATAAAAAAAAGAAAAATGAACATACAGTGAGAAAGAAGAAGGGAGAGAGAGAAATGTAGTTTTGCAATAGAATTTAGAGAGAAAAATGTATTTGCTGGACAAATAGCACTTCGACCTGCTTCGATCTGTAAAATGTTTCTTCACGGGACCCGAGAAAGTTACGAGTACACCGAATTTTACATATGAAGTTGACTGCTTGCCCGAGTCGTGTTAAATATTTATAACAGGTAGTATTTTTCTGAATTTCTTACCGGCTAAATTTACTTTCAGTTTTTTTACGTTTGATTGTTTGTTTTTGTTTTTTCTTTGTTGGTTTGTTCACTAGAAATGATCCATTGCCTCCTACAAAGATGGTTCAAAGAGACCTGCGCAATGAATCTACCTGATCAGAAAATTTGCCTCTTCGTAAAAGTTACTGTATAATTTTAAACTGCTAGATCTACACCACATTTTTACGTTACTGTAAAGTAATAATCTTTGGTAGGTAAAACAAACGCACACATGTAACAAGGGATACGCTAAACATTCTGTCTTTCACTCCATTTAAATCTCACTATAACCACAATGAACACTTTGATCCAAATTCTTCAAATGGTTTGTAAAACTGCTTTTGCTCATGGTGCGAATCCGGGGAAATCTGCGGATATTTTTGGTTTATTTTTGTCATTCATTGCATTTTTTTTCGCATTTGAATATTCCTTGCTATGGAGTGAAGTACTGATATAATTTTTTTTATTATTATTATTTATTTACTTTTTTTTTGGTTTACGGACAAAGTTTCTTAATGCCACTGGTTTATAATTACGAGATATAAAACAATAAAAACATTCGGGATACACGCCTTGTCTTTGAAATACGACGCAGAAGTTTATCAGCATTTTGATTTAATTTAGACATAGCACAGGCAAAGACATACACACCCCCGCGCGCTTGCGCACACACACTCACACAAACGCACACGTGCACAGAAAAGCAAATAAACATACATAGAACACTTGAGAGGTGAACATACGAATTTTTTAAAAAACATATTCTCGTTTTCGATATTGCTGTCCGACAAAGCAGTTTAGCGTGACGATATTTTTGTGAGTGCATTTCTGTATTTATTTATTTATTTAATTAATTAATTAATTAATTGATTGATTGATTGATTATTAATGAATTAATTTTTTTTATTCATTAGCATTTTTTTTTTTTAATTTTTTTACAGAAGCGCTTTTATAGTTCTGACAATCATGATTTCTGTCTGTGAGTGAAAACTTGTTCATTCACAAAAGTTTTACAGTACAGAGCCTACCATGAGTCCTTCGAATTCATTGAAATACAGACAACATAACATTTTAAGTCACTGGAGATGTCAGCTAACAGAACGATTGGAAGGGCATGCAGATAATTATTAGAAATAAGTAATGCGCGATTTGTCACCCCGCTTCATTAGTGAGCATAATAATTATAACCAGGAATGAAACGATTTGTTGGAAAGAAAAGGTAAAAAAAAAAATAATAAAGGCTGGGGTGTGTGGATATCGCATGTTTTTCTGTCGGCGAATTCTCATTATATATAATCATCTTATTTATTTTTATTTTTTTTTTTTATTTGTGCAAAATTGCGAATCAGTTCTTGATGGCATTGTTGAAGGGTGGTCGTCATGTAAGAGTGCCGAAACAGAACTATTGCTGAGGAAATGGGGCGTAGGGCAGCTGATTAAATTTATTCTCAAACGGTGTGGTGAAGCCTCATCATTAGCGAAAAAATGAATGTGCTTTTAAACGCCGGGAAACTTAGACACTATTTTTCTGTGATTTTGGTTAACTTACCAGTAAACATTCAAAGTCAAAATTGGGCAAAAAGAAAAGGTTGTATGTTGCAAAACCCCGCGTGAGAAATAAAACCCAAACAATACAAATCAAACTAAAGAGAAGACAGACAATACACAAAATTTTCGGCTTTCGCCTTTTTCAAGTGAAAAAAGACGAACAATAAAAGACTTCAACAGAAACGAAGTAAAACAGTTTACTTAGCTGCGAGTTCTTGCTTCGTTAGCAGCACCAAAGCACGTCCGTCCGCCAATTTTTAGTTTGCTTTGCATTGTTTGGGTTTTATTTCTCACGCGGGGTTTTGCAACATATAACCTTTTCTTTTTGCCCAATTTTGACTTTGCTTATAGCCCTGCTGCGACCTCACACTTTTTCTGTGGTTTTTATGATATTCAGTAAACATTCAGTCAGTTTACGATAGACCTAGAGGAATACAATTGTTTTCTACCGAAATACAAGGTGGTAGAAATGTTCTTGTTTTTAAGAATTTGATAGACCTGCTGAAGTTTATCCATTCTACTATAATTACAATATACAAGGAAAATTAGTTTTTTTTTAATGCTTTTTTCATAATCTATACTCTATATATTTGTGGACTTGAGATTTTTCGTTGCAAAAGGCTACTGAACCACTCAACACTCAGACTTCAAATCTTATATGGTGCATCAGAACGGATGTAAGGGTGCACAGTTTTCAATAGAAGTCTCAAATCGATGTAGTTTTTTTTATTGGAACTTTATTGTTTCGCCATCATTCAGATCGATTTCGAGTCATGGTTCGCCATTTTAAGGTTTCTTTATCACTTCCTGCGATGTGTTCACTATCAAACACACTAACCCGTGCGCAAATCATGCTGTTGTGCGGGATGCGCAGGGTGTCAACTCAAAAAGGCAGAGCAGTAAGACTTATTTAAAAACAAACAAAAATAAAATAAACAAATAGGAACAGGCCAGATGAAGCAGGTCCATAATAACCACTCATAACTGAAACTAATATTCAAACCGATTTATCCCGGGCAGGGCCGGGGACCTCAGCTAGTAAGAGATAATCTAAATCTACAAAATTTCCAGTGCAAGAAACAATCGGATACAATCCGACAATCAGTTCATTTTCCATTGTTGGTTTTGTCGTTGTTTTTTTACTGTTTCTTTTTAACGGTGCAGAGTTGATACTATCTGAATTAACATAATACTTTTGACCCCACAAGAAAAGCTGAGGCAACATGAACATAAGTGTAAATTATTACACTATTCCATGCCTTCATTTGCAAATTCGCGTGCATTCTTAAAGGGGACGGCGGTTGATTCACAAGAGTTTTTCACGGGCAAAAAAATCATTATCATATTTATAATATGAAATTATACTGTTTATTCAGTAACTCCAGAAATATTCACTATCCTGATAAAATTCTTACTAAATGACAATGAGCTACTGTTAGTAAAGTCACTGTAGTAAAGCAAAATTCCACCCGATTTCCTAATTTCAAAATTTATTTCCCCGATTTCCTAACTTTAGAATTTATCTTTCTGATTTCCAAACTTCAGAATTAATTTTCCCGATTTCCTAACCTTAGAATTTTTAAATTTATCTCCCGATTTCCTAATTTGAAGATTTATTCACAAGATTTCCTAACTTTAGGATTTTTTCCTCCGATTTCTAACTTAGGAATTCGAGTAAAAAAATTGAGGAAAGATTTCATAAATTATAGACTATTTATTTTCATATTCAACTCATTGTAAAATGTTTGCGTGCTCCTTTTACATTGGAAAGTTGCAATAAAAAATAATTAATATGGAAACAAAAAAATAATGCAAGATGATGGGGGAAAAAGGAAGAACTGTAAGTACCCATCTACACCAATCTACCAACCTACTGTAATTAAGAAAAAAAAATGATTATGTCTCAATTGGGTCAGTTCTCAGAATGTTAAAAATATTACTTTTGAACGAAACAGGTGCTGGTTGTTGACCTGGCAGGCTTCTGGACAACTTGCTAGATTGTATTGATGCTGGGCGGAGTGTCGGCGAATATTTCAAAAGATCGGATTTTTTATTGTTTTTTTCATTTTGTTTTTTTTTTGTCCTTAATGCAGGGTTTAATTAAACAGGCAGACAAAGAGGCGGAAAAGATTAAACGATTTTGGAATAATTGTCAAAATTCTTAACCAAAATATAATGGTAATGAGGACTGATGTAACAGGCCAAATCAGTTTTAATTACAATCGGTCTTTCTACTTTTTATTTTCCCGTTCCTCTTAATTAAACTTACTATACTTTTTGGCAAATGAGACAGCCCCCAAATTATTGGTTGGATTATCACGTGATCCGCCAGGGCAGAAATCAGGTTTTACGCATAATAGAATCGCGTGAATCTCCTCAATTCTCAGAATCTGCTGCGACGATTTTTCCACGATTGATTTCATGCAAGAAGGATTATTTCAAGGGCTTAACCATCTGCGGATTTTCAGTTTGTCTGCAGATCTTCCAAAAACTTCAAAGGGTAAACTGATTTCTAAATTTCTGGAGATATCGATGGCCAACCAGGTGCCCGACGAAGTGGATGATTTTACTATTAGATAACTCACTGATGTGGGCTCGACATCACACTATAGATCTATCATTTTATTTCAAGTTGGTCTAATTTGATCCTTCACCTTTAGTGGGTGCTGAGCGACTTCCACCTGTTTGAGATGATATTTTTTGATATTCAATTCTGTAGCGAAATCAAATGTTAAAATTAAACATATCTGACACATTGTCAGGAACTACAATCTCCAACACATTTGCAAAGCATCATCTTTTATTAATTTTTTGGTTGTAGCCAAGGATTAAAGAAATCTGTACTTAGGGACAGTTGTTGTGAAAACTGTTAATGAACACAACTGACAAAATACTCAAATAAAAAAAAGACAGAACAAAAAAAACCCCAAAAAAGCTAGAACAAAAAAAACACCAAAAAAGCTAGAAAATCTGTTGGTTCGCAGCACAGCTTGGAACAGATTTAGTTGTATGTCGCAAAGCTCCGCATTGGAAACAGACAATGCAGATACTATACAATAAACTGCAATAGATTTATATTTTCTGGCCTCTCTTGGAATTCATTGCATAGTTTTTCTGTCACTCGCTGTTACTCGTGACAACGCCTTCTCCGTGCTCTCTGCATCCCGCAGTGTCGAAACTCGTTGATTATTTATGGTATTGTTTACTTTTAAGCTGTTTGTTTGACTCGTTATTAACCGTTACAGATACTTTTTGTTTTCTACCTTGTCAGATTTTTGCTCCATTTCGTTTTCACATTTTAATGTACGGGGACGTTTTGATGCAGCGAGAGATTTGATGGTAACGTGGACATTTTAACCAGTGTGAGTCTCATTGTTTTTATCCATGACCACAAACTGATTGTGATAGCTAAATTTTATAGCGTTTAATGTTTTTCCCAATTGTTTGTTTCTAACGCGGGGCTTTGAGACATTTTATTTTTAGGGGGGGGGGGGGGGTGTGTCACATTTTAACTTCATTTTCTGGACTGATTGTTTCGTTACTCTGGTGTTGTTGCTGTTTTCGTTGCTTTTCTTGCTGCTGCTGCTGCTGTTGTTGGGAAGCTGAAAAACAATGGACAAATAGTGAATAATTCTGTACCACCGCACCAAAGGGTGGAGGCAAAGGAAAAAATGCTAAGATTATGTGTGATAAATAGACCCAGAACGGAACTGGTTAGGACTGTTTTCTTCGAAACTGAGTGGTCTTTTTTTAGCCTCAGAGGTTTGGGGGCGAGAGTAGATTTAATTTTATTAATGTGTGTGAGTGGGAGCATGGCGAATTGATCTCATGTTAATCCTGTCTCTAATTTTAGTGCAGCGCCTTCGAGCACATCATTGTGTGAGTGTGTGTGTGTGTGTGTATGTGTGTGTGTGTGTGTGTGGATTTGAGCTGTATGCAAGGTAATACATATTTGTTGTGGACATGGATAAAGATATTGAATTATTGCCTCAGTTAGTGCCGATTTCTGTACGACTATGGATAGCTAGCACAGCTCATACTAAGCATTTTCTGCTACAAATCAACGAATTTTTAAATGTTCCATGTAAAGTCTCTGAGTGATCTCATATGAATTTCTATTTAAGTACAAAACTTGTCAGTTATGAAAACCAATCAATAGGAAGCTTAATACTCATCGAGAGATCATTGTGACTTAAGGTGATTTTGATGCTGCCAGTAAAGGCTGATGATTGTGGGTATAAATTCTATTAGAAATAGTGGTATTTATTTATTTAACCATTTATTTATTTATTTGTTTATTATTTATTATATTTTGTTTAATTTTTGTTTAATTTTTTTGTTTTATGTACTTAATTCACCATAATATTCTTTAAACTTCAATATCATTAAATGTCGCAGCGACCTTCACCAATACTGTTATGAAATGTTTCTCAAACTTTACTCCAGGCCCCACTTCCATTCCCCCCCTCTCCCCCCCCCCCCCCCCGACCACAAAAAAACATGCGCACTACCATGATCGGACCAAGGTAGTCTACAAAAAAGATGAAAAAGATATTCATGTTTAAATCCGAACTGAACAAGGAAATCACCAACACGACATAGACAAACAACATTGTTTTTACCTACTACAATTAAATTTTTAAAAAAACTATGAAATTAAAATTTCTATGAAACCTTCCCACCCCTCAATCTGAAGTCCTGGGCCTCACCTGGGCGGGGGGCCCATTTTGAGAAACACTGCTGCAATCAAACTACAGGAAATAGTTTACACTGTTTCGATTTCCATAATAAATATTGTAATGGTTTTATGTCATTTTTTTGTTGTTGTTATAGGCACGTAAGCACCCCAAGTGTTTTGCGCTCGGGGCACCTACGTATACGTACCTATCAACAAGCCCGTCATTATTCTCAACTTTAAATCTTATCGAATCCCCAACAATGGTGCCTACCCTTTCAACCAAAATACAGGAGAAAAAAAAGAAAAAAGAAAATCTGAAAGAATTTTAATTGAGAGGCTGTCGTTAGGGATATCTCGGGAAGAGTTCTGGCCCTGGTGTCACTAAAGGCTTTAAAATATGTGCCCCTAACGCAAAAAACTTGGGGGACGTACGTACTTATAACAGCATTCTTTTTTTTCATTTTTTTTTTTTCAGTGTCTCAATGTCTACCGCTATGGATGGTCATGCCCCTTTCTATCCGACCTCCATGTACACTCGGAATTTCAGCAGCCCCGGGGGATCTATAGACAACGTGGGTGTCACCCACCCTCATGGTTTTCTCAATTCACAAGATTCTGCCTGCTACTACGCATGCACACAGGGTCAAGCTGGCTATGGTGGTCAAGCCATGTCAGTTGTAGAGGATGGTCAAGCTCCACTGGACGCTATCCACCCTGCATTTTCACAACATTTTGTTCAACAACAACTACATCATTTACAGCAACAACAACAACAACATGGCGGATTTGGTGGTGCCGGTGGTGCTGGTTCCCATAGCAACCGTCTTCAACATCCTTGTGTCCCATCGCAGCAACCACCACATCCATCTCAGCACCATCACCAGAACCATCCTCAACATCGTCATCCCCACCCCCATCATCAAAATCACAATAGCTCATCTCAGGCGACTATTCTAGAATCAGGGGCGGCCCAGCCTGCCTTGAGGGGGTCCCCTTCTTCAGACTCTAGCACAACCCCAGCCCCAGCGCATCTCTCAGCTATGGCAGGATCTCACATAGATCCCCATAACTTGGTTCCGACCCTGCATTCAGTGGACCCCCCGCCGGCGCATGCCCAGGGCATTGGACATAATTCGCCCCCTGTCTCTGGGGCCGCCACAGATTTGGACGCTTCCCAGCAGCAGCAACAACAACAACCTCTACCATTTCCATGGATGAAAACAACCAAATCCCACGCCCATCAGTGGAAGGCTCATTGGCCAGGTGAATCGCATCTAATTCCAATTTTCTTTTCAACACCATCCATCCATCTTTCCAGCCATCCATCCATCCACCCACCCATCCATCCATCTATCCACTCACCCACATATCCATCCATCTGTCCACTCATCCACCTGTCCATCCATCTATCCATTGCTCCATCTATCCACTCCACCCGTCCATCCATTCACCCATCCATCCACCATCTATCCAGCTGACCATCCATCCATCCATCCACCCATCCGGCTATCCAGCCATCCATCCATCCCTCCGTCCATCCATCCACCCATCCACCCACCCACCCATCCACCTATACATCCATCCATTCGACATCCATCCATCCATCTCTTTTCTTACTCTGTACATTAACTTATTTAGTTTCATCTTTTCACCTGTAGCACTTTTTGTTCCGTTCTGTTCGTTCCATGTCCATTCACCTTTTTAACTTCCCGCTTTCACCTACCTGTCATACATCGGCCTCTTCACCTCTCTCTATCCATTCTGTATTTCGAACTTTCGGACATAGAAAAATCTTGCATTTTTCTCTCTCTCTTACAATTTGTGTCTCCTCAGTTTTGTATTTACAGCCACATTTCTTCGTTTTAATTCGTTCTTCAGTTTTCCTCGAGCGTGACACAAAACGAAAAGCTTGTTGAAGCCTGTGGTATGTCTTCTTCTCTACACTTCCTTTTTTCAGTTCGTTTCTTCTCTTTTTCAATACCTGTAGGTGTTTGTGTTTATGTTCATCTTCCCTTCCCTCTAGTTCTCTCTTTCTCTCTCTCTTTCTTTTTTTTTCTCTCTTGTTTTCCTTTCTCACACTTTCTCTGTTTCATCTCTCACACTTTCTTTCTTTCTTACTTTATTTATTTCTCTCTCTTTTTTCTTTCAGTCTTTCTCTCTCTCTCTCTCTCTTTAGTTCTTTCTTTCCTTCTCTTTCTTTCTGTTTTTCTTTCTTTCTTCCTTTCTGTCTTTCTCTTTTCTTTCTTTCTTTATTTTCCCTTTGTTCATTTCTCTCTTTCTTTATTTATTCGCTTATTTATTTCTCCCTCCCTCTTTCTTTCTTTCTAATCTTGCAAAAGTACGTTACAAGCACTGAAACTACCCCAACTGCCTAGTTATACTGTCATTTCAATTTATGAAGGGGTGGGGGAGGGGGGTGGGGAGGAGTTATCAGCGTGTTTTCTTTTTCAATGTTATGAATAGAGAAACTGGGTTGCTGTGGGCGTATCGCCATGGCGGGTTCACGTCAAATTCATGTCAACAATCATCACATACAAAATAGGAACTCAAGGTATTGCTAACGTATTGGATACAGAAAATTGTGCAACTTTAATGAGTTGTCTGTCATAGCGGGCAAATAACGGCATAGAGGAATCATAAATCTAGCTTTATTTGTCAACAATGGCCTTTACTTGGACAAATCTTGCCCGAATCCTTGTTCAAATAAACACACCGTCGCGTATCTCAGGAGCCTTCGCTTTCTTGTGGCAGGGCAAATCTAGGGGACTGAACTCGTGTTACATTGATTCTGATAACGTGTTTGATTAATGAAGTTTGCTTCTGTGGTTTGTCGCCCCTTTCTTTGTCGGCATTCGGTTGTCGCTGTTTCTGTCTGCGACACTGTGACTGTCAAAGGGAAATGTCGAATTCAAGTCGCTTCATTCGTTCGTGATGCAAAAGCAGGGATAATTTATCAAGCAACTTTTACATGCTTGAACATAAATTGAGAACCAGGCTAGACTACATCTATAGAAATAAATCCATCATGCATTTTTTTGCCTTCGACGTCAATTTGAATAGATGAGTGTCTACTTGCTTCAAAAGACTACTTTGACAGCGTATACATTACCCACGAAGTACGTTCTGTGTGCAGCCCCATGTTTGCAGATCCATAGATGTCGTTATATAATAATTTCTTCGTCACGAAATATTCCCATATTTCAAAGATTTATGAAAATAACCAATGTCGCCAAGGGACTCATTGTCTAGAGGCAAGGTGCTCGCATCTCATGCCGAAGGTACCCGGTTTGATCACCGATCAATGCTGGCATGTTGGAATTTTTTGGGGGGTAAAATTTCAGAGTAAGAGAGAGAGAAAGAGAGAGATAGAGAGGAAGACGAGGAGAGGGGAGGGGGTGAGAGAGAGAGAGAGAGAGAGAGAGATAGAGAAAGATAGAGAGAGAGAGAGAGGAGAGAGAGATTATGATCTTCAAAACGAATAAAAAATACACTATGGATATTGAAGCACCAACATCCACTCACTCTGACACGAACAATGGTAAAAAAAACAAGGTTATTTCCACATCAAGATTTTTGTCTCTTTTTATTCCGCATATTTCTTATTCATGAACCTTTGGAGAAACGCCGATTCACTGATTTGTTATTTACATGTATATTACAAACATCAGAACAGAAGCGAGAGTAAAGCCACCAGTACAGACAATTCATCAAAGTAACATTTGAGTACGACATCCAACAATACACTTCCGCTCATGAAGAAGCCTTGATGCACAGATCCGACTTTGTTGTGTTGCTATCGCGTCCCAGTCGCGTCGCATTATGTCTGGGCGAATGGTTGGAGGTTTCGCACACAGCGACTCTAAGGCTCGCGACGGACTCAACGGGAGCACGTAACTCCCTAAGACACAACAGCCAGTCGCATGTGTGCGCCTAGTCTACAGGTATGATCTAACTCAACTGTTGCTGGAGACTGTGATAACCTTATGAGCGCACACAAAAACCATCCAATCTTTGAAAAGCTCTGACTCCCCTCAAAGTCGAAATAATTAATTGCTTCGTATCTTCCCAGCCAGCAACATCAGACGCCTAGGATTTACGTTAAATTGGCACAAAATATAGGAATGACATCCGCTAGTTACGACATCGGGTTGATGTAGGAAACTCGCCCCTATGGTAATCCTACCAATCCTACGGAATTCTAAAGAAATCTACATCGGATTGATGTAGGGATGCTGGGTGGGTTTTGTCTTAGTCTATCACTGAAATCAAAGCTAGCTCAAAAGTTCGAACTCAGGTTTTTTTTAAAAACAATTACAGTGGAGTAAGATGACTGTTTTAGACACTGGTGCAATCAACAGTAATTACATAATTATCCGGTTTGTAAAACCCGATAGTCAAACAGGCCATGTGAACCAGTGTTCTCCTCTGTAAATGTGAAAATCAAATTTCTTCTACTACGTTCAGCTAGTATAATTGTTTCCCTCGTTCACTCTCTCCATCTGCCTCCCCCCTCTTTCTCTCACCCACAAACAAACATACAGATTCACTCACAGACACATTGCACACACACACACACAGACACACACACACAAAAACACACACACACACACACACAAATATAACATTAAAAGCACGACAAACTTGTCGAGGTCACAATCATATTAGTAGCCAAAACTGGCCAAGCATTGCGAATGGTTAAAATAATAGATGTATTATTATTACTTCAAAAACTCCGCAAAATGTGCCTGTAGCATCTCTCCCAAAATAAAGAGCCAAATATAGCCAAATGCATCATGATACATCAATACAATGATTACAATGGCCTAGAAACAAGTTACGTTCTTCTTTTCATGAGATAGGATTGTTTCAGAATCCGGGTCAGCATATAGCAACAGTGTCTGATATCTCGACTCTAGACAATAGACTAGCCTTGTGTAATTATTTCAAAGTTGAGATTGTCTTCTGGGGAACTCGATTTGTGATTGATTGCGGCTGCTGTAATAAACACTAACCTTAATCCTTGCTATGCAACACATAGACTAATTCTGACGCTAATGCCTACCCTAACAAAAACCAACTTGACAGGTCCTGCAAAATAGAAGCATCGTAGTAGTATTTACAATGACCCTATTATACATGTTATAGAACTTTTGCAATGCATAATTATGTCAGTGTGTATTTTAAAGTAGGTTTAGCTGCCTTTGCACTCTGAGATAAGGATAAATTATTGGCCGTCTCTGATAGAAACTAAAGTAGAAAAAAAACAACAACCGAAAAGTAAAGCTTCAAAATATTTTTAAAATGAAACGCAGATTTTGTCCAGCCCAAAATGCAACCACTGCCCATCATGTGTTCAAACCGGAATCTGGATTATTCATGAAACACACTTAGCTGTCCGAACTGTGGTAATAAAATGTAGATTATTCCAATGTTTGAACTCCTGTTGAAGAGGTTTTGACTCAGGAAAAGAAAACAAAAAAAAATGTGTGTGGGTCTGGCAAAATCGGCCTAAAGTGAAAGAAGACCAAATCCCGGAGAAAACACCTTCAAAGAGTGTGTGTGTGTGTGTGTGTGTGTGTGTGTGCATTCGGGGGGGGGGGGGGAAGTGGATACATTTTCTATGGAAATTGAGATTTGTTTATAAAATGAAAGATTTGCTATTTTTTTTGCATTCACTTAAAGTATGGTGCCGTGACAGGACCGGCTATAAAGCACAGGTGATTCAAATCGCCGGTTGAGCGCAAGAAGTCATTTATCTTTATTTGTGACAATGGAGAGAATCACGTCTTGCACTGAAACGACGAAATGCATTTCATGTGCCTACTGAGAGTGCAAAAATAACAGAACCTCTTCAGTGATACAAACGTATGGTAGACTGCCTAAACTGTAAACAATGGTGGTAATCTTGCAAAATAAGACAGAGGATCCAAATGTACTTATTTAACCCACGCTGGCAGATTTCAAAGGCAAAAGGATTCTTGCCAGTCAAGTTAGTTACAATGCATGCGTAGTTAGATCGGAAATAATTATTAATATTGCAAACAAAAATAATTATGCCCTCATGAAGAGATGAACAAAAACTGTATGACATTATTACAATTATATTTGTTGACTCCGGCTACAGACTAATAAAATATACAGACTGGATGATCCCACTGTGTGACGTCACAAAACAGCGAAAGGTCATGAACCATCCGCCACATTAGGTTTACGCTAACGACCGACGCTTCAGCATAGCTACAATGTTGAATGACACCATTTTGACGCGCCTATTGAACGCGGAAGTTTGGTTCCGCACCAAGAAATTAATACATGTATAACCAATCTTGACAAATAAAAAGAAATTTCTACTGCAGATAGAACTAGAATCGGAAATTCCCGAGCGGCGGCCATGTTGGTTATGCGGCCCCCGCTCGGGAAATTCCGTAAAAAACGACACAGCCCGAAGCTCGTGTTTCCAGTCTGTATATTTTATTAGTCTGTGACTCCGGCTGTCTCAGCACACGCCACTGCCATGCAATAATTACCACATTGCAAATTAACTTACGTCAGTTCGCAACTTGATCACTGTCAGCATAATAATATACTCCAAAGGAACGAAAATGCACCCTTGAAGACCATTAGTTGAGATGGAAGTACTCTTTCCGTATCTTGTCGACTGAACAGAAAAATCCACAAAAACCTCAAATCTACATCAATACTCTTACTGATTTCCTATCTGGACCCGATAGCCTATATGTAAGATAGTGTTTGGGTTTCTTTTCTTCCAGTACACCTAGCATCAAATACATTTATTACATCAGTAATGTTTGGGAACTTCCGAAAATTCGTTTAGGTAATGAGACATCCCAGCTCATAGTTGATCAAGTTAGTAATTCAGTTAAATGCATGTGTTGGCTCTCACTGTTGGTTTGCTCAGCTCACGTTTGCTTTTTTTTTGTGGGGGTGATAGGAGAACAGCAAACTCAGTTTTTGCGTCTTCACGTAGATTGCATTATTAAATGCTCAGTCTGTTAATTAGCTTATAGCGTGAAATTTTGTAGGGACCCAAATATCGACTAACATGCGTCATTCGCCCAAATGAGCATTAAGGGGAGACAAGTGAGGAAAAACACCACGGATCTCCTTCGACCAACGACTTGCGTGTCAGTCAGGGACCGGGTGCAATTGAGATACGTGTCGTTATCACATTCAAATGCTGCATGTCATCTTCTCATCAATGACGACCTAATGCATTCTTTCGAAGTGATTTGCTATGTAATTGTTGTCTAGACAAAACTGCACTGTATGGCCGGTGCACTGACAAGAGCAATAACATGGAAGAATATAATATCTAATGTTAGGGTTGACATAAGAAATGTAGCCTTAGTGCTCAACAGTGCAACGATAAACCGCATATTCTCAATTATTATGAAAACTTGAGCCCAATGACATTATCACTCAATGAAAATTCTGGCAAAATAAACATGGTATCAAATGATACATAATTGATTCAGATCAACAAATCATGACATACCACAAACCGACTGGAAAAGATAAAAGCGAAATTCATATAAAAAGTCTGAATATATCGCTAATCTTTATTTTTATAGAAGTGCAAGCTTCAAAAGAGTGAAGACAATAAGTTCTCCACCTTCGACATTTAATATTTTTCCTTGTCAATCCACTGAGCTACTTTTGTTTTTCCTGCAGGTCTCTCTTTGAAGCTAAAGGCGTAAATTGTTCTCTTACTTTAGTCTTAAGTGGCTAAGATCGATCTTTTGTCACATTGCAAAAGGTATGCACGCACCAGTTTAGTGGGAACATTCTTAGCCAACTGAGACTTTCGAATCTGTTGGTTATCATGGCAGTGTAGGAACTATAATAGTGTTCAGCATTTCATGATTGCAAGTAGTGACAGGCATTTCGTATATTTAACGAATAACAACCTGGATTGCGCCTCAGAAAGCCAATGGACGGAATGGTGGGGAATTTATCAAAAGTCACTATTCTCCTAAGACCCGTGTCAGTTACACCATTAAGTTTGCATAGATATAATTGAATTCACATTGCTCTAAGTTCGTCAAACAACAGGAAAAGAAAACAGTCACGAAAATGAAACCAAGTTTTCAACCGAATAATGTGTGGATTTCGCCTCTTTGGCTAAGTAGCAAGGAGCATTAATTTTGGCACTGTGAAGGTCTTTGCAATTTGAATAAACAACAGATTACATGTGTCATGTACCTATGATTGTAACATCTGTTCAATTTGTTTGATAAGTTCTCTTTTGTTTATCTTTCCCGTATGTGTTTCGGGAAATCTGTCAAAAAAGAACAGCCTTGTAATTTCTGGTGTAAACTTTTCTCTCCTTGACGTCTCTACAAAGGTCGCATGATAGGCTTCCAAGAGGCTTTCCTCGGACACGCTCGAGTCCGCCGTGCGTCTCACGCAGCCGTAGAGGTTTTGGGAGCCAGTCTCATCTGACAGTCCCACGACAATAGCATCTTCAACACCCGGCAGTTTGGAGAGTATTCCTTCAGGCCAGCTGGTGTAGATGACGGCTGCTCCCCGGAAAATGGCATCACCCGCCCGCCCAAAGCAGTACAGATGTCCGGAGGCATCCAGATATCCTCTGTCTCCTGTCTTTAACCAGCCATCGGGGGTGAAGATGTTGTTGTTGTTCTGTTGTCCATAGTAACCTGTCATAACCAGAGGGGCTGAAAGTAGATACGTAAACAAATATGTTGATGTGATTATATTCACTTGTTCTATTTCTTGCTGAGATCGATCCATTTCTGAAAGTGTCCAAAAAAAAAAAAAAAGTCTGAGGCTACAGTGCCAAGACTTCGTGGTAAAAACTTTACAGTCCTCATTATCCCTCCCCTCCCCCCCCCCCCTCCCCACTCACTTTCGACAAACATCCTTCTTTGTGGGGTGAGTGGGTGATCATCTGAGGTTGTTTCTATCATACACCTTTAGTAAACATACCCATCAAAATGATTTGCCACAGCAATTGAAGCTGACCCACATATTGCCCCTGTGTATTTCAATATGCAAAACGTGTCAACTATAATTCAACACGGGATGGTTATGACAAGTCTGAATGTGACGACCGTTAAAAAATTAACGGAAACGCCAGATTTAAATTCTCAGACGATGAACAGTTGCAACTTGCATGCAACAGTCTAAAAAAGTCGCTGGATATCATGCACTCATTTTCTCTAAGAACTTCTCACGGTTTTGGCTGCTTACATTTGATCAGTATCTCGCCTTCCTCGCCAGCCTTCAAGACATTTCCTTCCTCGTCCACCACCTTCAATTCCGTAGATTTGGACGGGGCGCCACTATAGTAGTCTTTGACTTGAGCAGCGGACGTCACCAGGCCCACACACACCATGGCAGCTTCTGTAGAGCCGTATGACACCACGAGTGCGTCTGCGAGGACACCTATTGCCCCTGCCAGATTCTGCGGAAGCAACAAGAATGTCAAGACCAAATAAATTCTACATCGGATCATAATGTATGTTGTGTGCCTTTCAAGCTTGATTATTACTCGACAGCTGGCTGGAATTCTTTTTAGCGACATAGTTCTACGAAACTGTTTTCACAGAAAGTGATTTAATTTAATCACAATCCTGGTAATTCTAATAAATGTGAACAAAGCAGAAAAATACCAAACTTGTATATTTCTGATGCTTCAAAAAAGAAAAGTTGAGACAGGTGGAGCTAACGATGTGACTACCTTTCTAAGCGGCTGCCCTCCAGTGACGAGGAAATTCAGTTTGAATTCTGGCGTTTTGTCTTTGAACTCTTCCAACAGCTCCAGCACACTAAGGGGTAAGATTGCAGCGCCATTACACTTCTCTCGTGAAATGACTGTCCACAGATCAAAACTTTTCACGGCGTGCTCATCAGTCAACATGTCCTGTCAAATTAATTCAGTAAAACAAACTCAGACATTTGTGTGCTTAAGTGTGAAGACTTATTTCCAAATATAGACATGAAGACTTGCAAAAAAAGCCAGTATTGAACTGGGTATATTGTACACATTTTATTGAGTCAAATAACTCTTGAGCCATATTTGGCATAATTTTCTTGCTTCACTGTCGGAATTCATTCGGACTGAATGCATATACTTCATTCACAGATGATTTCCTAAACTCCACAACAAGATTAGTATCCACGTACTTAATCCAATAAAAGACACAACCAAGGGGTTTTAAGCTGCACTCGCAAGCACCTTTTCTTTTGTGTATGGAATTTAAAATAATTCAAAATTCATTTCCAACTTTGGCTGGGCCATTTCTTTTTTCTAATTGTGAAATGGCTCAAAGACAAGCTTCATTCTTAGTCACCATGGATTGATTGGCGGTCATGTCTAAATCAATGTTTAACTTTATTGGGAAATTCATTCAGGTGAACACGTACCTGCAAAATTCTGCTGGAGCAGTGCGCTAGGTAGTCAAAGGGGAAGCCTCCCATCCAGCCAAAAGGCCTATCAGAGAAATACTTCATGTTCTTGGCAGCCTGGAAATTCCTTCCACAGCGGAGTATCTGCTGGTGAGATCGCGGGACTAGCTTGCAATATCCGGACGAGCCTGAAGTGGCGAACAAAACGGCCAGGTCTTCGGGCCGCGGGTCTGCGTAAAACTCTTCCTCTGTGGAGTTTTGAAGACTGGACAGAAGGGAACCTGACTCATCATTGGGGTCTCTGGTCACCGTGACCACTTTTCTCAAAGACTCCACAGCTGGCACTGTGACATCCACACAACCTGAAGGAGGCACGTTCTGGGGTAGCAACGCCGAGAACAGTTGGAATGCAATGTCGGTGGGGCGAGTAGAGATGACCACAGCCCTACAACCTGCTAGTCGAGCTGTGTTCCAGAAGCCTGCACCGTCCCGTTCTAGAATCTGAAACCAAACAGAAGTGAAATAAGTCCAACCAAACGGAAGTGAAATAAGTCCAACCAAACAGAAGTGAAATAAGTCCAAGGCCGCCAAATAATATATTCTTTTAACCTACCAGCCCACCCTCGTTCGGACAGCCAGACATGCATGTCATCTTTCAGTATCTCCTGTCACATAAAATAACGCCATTCATTTCTTGTCAAATGTTCTTATGGCAACAGAACGTGAGTTAAATATGACGTTGCTTGACTACACTCTGAAATCAAGGCTGTGCACTGAGACTGTAGGGTCCTGCATACTAGACCTGAACACGCTTCAAGGTGACAATGCGAATGAAACAGGAAATTAAGTTACATAGAACCCACCTGACAATTAACTGGTAAACATCCCGCCAATATGATGCCCAGATCGGTGATCAAACGCTCTGGTGAGTTGGGAAGTCCGTTGGCTATGACGTCACCCTCCGAGAAACCAAAGCCTCGAATTCGTGCGGCATATTTGCCGGCTAGCGTGCAGACGTCACGTGGTGTGTAGACGGAGTGGCGGCCATGTTTGTTCACAAACGTGAAGATTTCGTCGTCGGGTTTGTTTTGCGCCCAGTACTTGACTATGGCTGGAATGATCTCGATCTGTTCTGACATTGCAGCTTTTCAACACATCTGGAGAATAGAAAGAACAACTATTCAGTCAATTTAAATAGGCTAATGGTATAACAGCAAGAAACCCTTATCCTATACGAACCAAGTGTTCCAACAGAAGCAACCAACTTCCATTTATTGGAGCACTCTCTACTTAATCAGTGAGTAATCTATGATCTCGCACCAATTCTGATTCAGTCTTTAATGGTAGACATGCGTGCGTGACAGGCTAGTGGCTTAGCCACGCAAAAACTTGGCAGTAGACGTACAGTGGTCGGGATAATTAAAATACGATAACAAAAATAATTATAATTATCAAAGAAAACATTTATATAGATATAATATAAATATTTTCTACCATTACCTAGCTTGAGATGGTCTTTATCAAACTCTCAAACCTTCGTTTCTCTACGACCTACGACAATGGAAGAGACCGCTTCAAAAGCTCGACACAAATACAGAGAGCCTTTTGTCTTGGGATTCCTGCTACCGATAATTCAATTAACGTTCGAAATTGTGCCCAGCGTTCTTTATAGCTGGTGCAGTGTGCGTAGGTTGGATATAGAAGAAGAAAAAAAGCTGTTTTAAATTATGCAGATTTCATTTTCTCACAGCACGTTTTTAAGAAAAAAATAATTGTACGCACTAATTTACGACTAGCTTGGAGCTCGGTTTTACTTCAACTTCAAGCTCTGATCGGATTTCTTTGTTTATTTGCATAAGAAGAAGGCTCTCCCCGAGATGTAAGCCGACAGGCCAAATCTATTACGCTGAAAGCGCATGTTGACATCAGGAGAGCTGATTGCAAAAATACAAGCCAAGATTTTAGTTCTGACACCAGCCCCCCCCCCCTCCCTCCGTAAATATCTGAGACGAAATCGAGCTAACATTAGTATACTTGCCAATTTTCTTATTCTCATTTTATTCCCAGATTCATATTCGACCACAGCCTCATTTAATAGTATTTTCCCCACTGTTAACAAGGGAAGATAATGAACTGATCGAGAACACAACAGTCGTAATTGCACACAAAGATGTATGCCACCCTATAGTATACAGTGCACACAGAACACCAAGTCCCTGAGAATTTTAGTCGGTTGCAAGAGGGTGACATAAAGTAAGCTAAAGATACACAAGGGTTCAGAAAGACTTAGTCTCTTCTTAAACCCTCTTGAAGTGAGCACGGCTCTTAAGTGTCTGATAAGGCAATTTTAAGCCAGATCTGTACCTGTCGCGTGATGCATGTCATAATCAATGACACTGTACATCTACTATATATTACATTTACTGCAGGTAAGCATTGTGGTCAGTGTTAAGTAATATAAGCTAAAACTGATTATCTCAGACTACAGGTGTAAATTTATCTAATTTTCTTAATATTCACTGTGCTGCCAACGCCAAACATCAGCTTGCCAGAAAGTAAATTATGAGGATTTCTTGACCAAAAAAGCTCCAAATATCGAATATGTGAACTTACCGCTTACAGCACAAATACTTCTGGCAGTGGCAGGATACATTAATTTTACACCTGGCTCCAGCAGGGTTAATCACGTTGTACTTTTCGTGTCAAGTAAGGTCTTAAGAGTTATGGCACAGCTTTCTTGTCAGGACTAGCGTAATTACATGAACTGTTCGACAAAAACGTCCTCCCACGTCTTAGATTTTCGTTTCCCACTTTCCAGTTTCATTAGTTCATTGCACACCAAACGAACTCTGAAGTCTCGGTGTCATTAGACAATTCAGTGTAAGAGTGGCATTGTGTTGTTTAAATGAAGGATTTACGTGTCACTGGCATCGTATGTACCAATATTTATTCGCTCTTTTCCCACTAATTATTTTAAAATTGTACATTACAAAATACATCATTTCTCGGTCAGTAAAGGATTAAGATTCATTGCCGCATTGTGTAAGAAACGCTGAGACCTCGCAGCTGCGAAAGGGACAGTGTATTGCTGTTGGAGCAAGGAGTACTATCACGTCCAATGCCTGGGCATCAAAAAGTAAACTGGCCACAGTAAGTTAATCTAAACCATCTGCGAACAGAACAAAAAAAACAACAACCGACCAATGTGGACAGGTTAGAGCCACAATGGGCCATCCCGGCACAATACCCTGTAAATAGGCAGACCACAGCCGTCGTAATGCATGAGCACACTGGGCAGTGGCCCTGGGGGGTAGGGAGCCCCAAAGCAAGCAAATCTACACTGGTTTTTGAAAAGGGAGAAAGAAAATCTCAGGCCCCAGCCTACTTTTTTGCTCAGCGGCCCATCAAGATGTAAAGACGGTCCTGACGCTGACTTCAGGAAGATACGTGTACTTTTTAACTGACACGTTTGATGTTTTGAACGAATTCTTGAGCCACAGGCTGGCAACACGTGCAAAATATTATAAGCGAGCACTGTAACAGTCCCTGGTCTTCGTTGCAGATCTCCTGTGATTACGACAAATATTTGTGCTCACGTAATTACGTCTGAATGCTTTATCACCCATGGCTGATAACTTTGTCCTGTGTTCGTCAAGGGTTTGATAGTGCTGGTTGGTGTACAGTGCGAAATCTATTCGTACCGTTACGGGGCTAAAATAATGACGTAACATTTTGATATTTCAGATCGATTAAATGGTGTATCAGTACATGCGTAATTTACTTCAAAGTCCGCCAATACGGGCTTTCGTTTGTATTTCTTTTTCCAGAAAGAAAACGACTTTATTTGGTTTTCTCATAAAACATTGGTGACATTATGGCTGCCAAGTTTGTTGTTGCTGTTGTTGTTTTTTAAGAGGATTTTGTTGGGTTCACTTTGACAAATTTGGGATCTTTGTCTTTCGTTCAGTTTTCAAGAAGAAAGGCAGGAGGCAGGAATTGTTTCAGAACTTCATATTTCCGAATAGTGTGCCGCTTGTGATGCGATGCTTCTATAAAAATCACGACAGATTTTAAATACGCAGATGTTTTCTGCATTCCATATGAATAATGTGTTTATTTGCGACATGACATTTGACTAAAAGTAACCTTTTACTGCCTTTAGCCAGCCATATTTGTTCATTTTTCAACACTGTGTGTCGTCAGAACCAGTGATATTATCAGCTTTTCAGAAGTGTTGACTTTGCCGCGGTTTCCAGGTCATGTAAGCTCCGAATACCAACTTGTTAAGATTGCGACTTGCAGACCCCCCCCCCCCCCCCCAAAATAAATAAAAACCTCGGCCGGGTATAACAATTCTTCGCCTGCAGCAGTTGCTTTGTGCGATTTACTGCGCAGAGTCGATGGCGAGTAATGTTATACATTAATTTTGTCCTGCTCATGTGCGCATTTTTTATTTCCACACTTGCAAGACTTACTTACTTCCAGCTGTCATAACTTTACCCAGGGCCGTGTAGGGGCGCTTTGGTTAAAGGCTAGGCGTACATAATAAGTTTTATATGTACGCCTAGGTGAAAGGGGAGCAGAGGATTGATTTGCCCGAACATTCTACAAAGATAAGAACACAAGTGCCCCAAAAAATCCTGTTTTTTTGTTTTTCTTCCATTTCCCAAATTTTTAATCCCTTCCCCCCCCCCCTTCATATTTTGACCAAATTAAGGGGTCGGGGGGGGGGTGCCCCCTGGCTCTTACGCCCATGCCTGTACCAGACAGAGAACAAACCCATTCAAAACGAGAACAGCGTGATGTTTACCTTTGGGGATCTATCCACTGCTCTTAACCAACATTTAAAGTGCGCGCAGACAAGCCAAACATTTGCAAATGCTATAGCAGTCCTCTTTCCGATCTGTCGACAAAGTGGCGAGATAACAGATTGGAATGTTTTGTTTTTTGAGAGAATACTGAACAAGCACCGTGCTATTCTTTGTTTCAGAATGATAATAACCGCAGCACAGATCTCGCTCTAGCGCTTCCGTTTGTCACACCGCTGATCTCCTCTTTACGTAAAAAGATTGTAATTGGATGCACTCTGGTGCGTACGTATTGGCACTATTTGGTGATGAAGCTGCGCCATCGAGTTTATTCGCGAACAATAAATGTACACGAGTCAATATTAGATGTACTAGTTTGCCCGTTGATTAGGGGAATGAATACACAGATGTGATTTTTAAAGTTGCCTTCCGATCACAGACTAATAAAATACCCAGACTGGATGATCCCATTGTGTGACGTCACAAAATAGCGAAAGGTCATGAACCATCCGCCATATTAGGCCGACGCTTCAGCATAGCTACAATTTTGAATGACACCATTTTGACGCGCCTACTGAACGCGGAAGTTTGGTTCCGCACCAAGAAATTAATACATGTACAACCAATCTTGACAAATGAAAAGAAATTTCTACTGCAGATAGAACTAGAATCGAAATTTCCCGAGCGGCGGCCATATTGGTTATACAGTCGTCGCTCGGGAAATTCCGTAAAAAACGACACAGCCCGAAGCTTATGTTTCCAGTCTGGTCAATTTATTAGTCTGTGGTTCCGATCACCAATGTGTAAGCTGAGGTGCAGAACGAAATTTCCTGTCATACTTTTTAACTCTATTCGAAGAAACTAAGTCTATTCGTCCCGGCTCAGAATGTGCGAACACTTTCTTCTGTTCAACTCAGTTGCCACTCAAACTCAACGAAAGTATTGAAAACATAACGGAGTTCTAAACCTTTTAAAATATGTCCACGCACACCTCTACCTCTTTCTATTCATAATAATAATATTTTGTAGAAGTTAAAGCTCAGCGGTTAAAAAGCCTTTCATGATAACAATGGTGGCCTCACTTCCTTTATAATAATTATTATGATAATACATTATGACTGACAGCGGGGTACAATCGCCGGAGTACACGGAGAGTGATGTTTGACGTGTGAGGAGACAGATTACTCTGCTCACCTACATTGAACAACACAGCCAGTTTGCAACAGATGCTCGTGATGAGCAGAGGTCCATATCAATATCCCAGCATTGTTTTACTGTTCGTTCATTTTCTCGAGCCTGCCCTGAATGTGGCGCCTTTGTTCTTGTTTGTTCCAACTCAATTGAGAAATAAGTCGTCAGACGTATGCGGCTTCAAATTATTATGATGTTACGGAGTAAGAATAAATCGGAACTGTGAAACAACTTGATAAGTGCCACTACAAATTTTAAACAAGTATCAAAGTGTGCATTTGTTATACCTCTTCTACATGCTAAAAGATCTCCAGTTATTCAGAAAGTGGAGATGGATCAAAGAACTAAGTTCACGATCTATGCAATTTGTAGGCTAGGCCCAAAGCTGAATTGGGTGCCCGCCAAAGTTTGTGACCGCCATTTCAAGTTCAGTTTTCCCTCAGCGCTACGTTGCCAGGGGGGAGGTTTCAAAGGAGATTTCCATTTGGCCGCCATTTACTTTTTTTTTTTGCGTCCTTGCATACGTAAGAGACACCTCTTGCTTTCCAAATCAAGCGGTAGGAGGTGTTCTGAAACAGTGACATATTCGACAGCGACAGTATATATACCAGTCCTGATACCGGACTGCACCAAAACTCTGTGCAGGGGACCTCAATTCCCCCACCCCCTTTCTCTCAGAAAACTGCGTACCGAACTCTGAATGACCCTGCAGTATGACTGGGTGCGAGGACACCCGCCATTGGAAATGGACGTCCGTAATCCAAAGAGAAACCAGTTGATGAGAGCTCATTCTTACACTTGGTCCTGTGGCATTGATATATTTTCTTCTAACTGTACAAGAAATACTCTTTGTTGGTTTATTAAGTCATTTTAAAATATACGCAAGTTATGTTTGTTTTAGCGTCATGAGCTCAGTTACTGTCATATGTATATTCATAAATCAATAAATTTCCAAATCACACATGATTTTTTTTTGGTAATAACAGGTGGCAAATGACCTGTTTATTT
Organism: Onchidella celtica; assembly: GCA_963931925.1. Taxonomy (NCBI): domain Eukaryota; kingdom Metazoa; phylum Mollusca; class Gastropoda; order Systellommatophora; family Onchidiidae; genus Onchidella; species Onchidella celtica. The sequence goes on from OZ007573.1 coordinate 56,560,807, forward strand.
ATGAGATATTAGCAGGTGGACGGCTTTGATGGATATAAATTTCGTGAAAAATGAATTTATGTCAAAAGAGTTGTATCCGTCATTTTTGTTCTATTCACACTTTCAACTAGTGTGGTATAAATCTAATACGATTTTTTTTTATCCGGCAGCTTTTAAGCATGATAGTGCATAATAAACAAATTAAGAATCCATACTTTTTTTTGCTTTTGCGCTCCTTTGAAAATTGAAGTCCTTTGTCCAATTTTGTGTCCCAGGTGCTAGGGATGGCTTGTATACATTATCGATTCAGCCTTCCAAAGAGCCAGTAACTTTGATCTGTTTCAATCAAATCAAAGATAACTTTTTTTAAAAAATGAAATAGTTTTAATTAACCAGCCATACTTCACACTCAGAATGTCGTCTCTTCTGGTCACGTCAAAGTGAAATAATTAAAACGAATAGTAACAGGAACAATAACCTACCTTATTACAGTTGTCTTTTTCCAAGACGACTCCCCTGCTATATTAACAGTTATACCAGGGCTACCTATGGCTACATTTACAAATACATTTTGAACAGCGCTATTAATTACAGATTTTCACATAACCACAGAACAACACGATTCACTCTTTCCATGATTTATTTTTTTTTAAAAAGAAAGGCTTTCAAACTGGAATAAAACAGCCACCCTTAACTGTGCAAGAACGAAGCCTGTTGCTGAAATATCATCCTTTAAGGTTTTGTCGTGTTAACGGTGTAGCGTTCTGAGCCAATATGCTCAACATTAACACTCCAGAGAAAAGGAATGAAATAGGTCAGTAAAGTGCAATTCCAAACAGACCAAAACCACCGCCTGTAACAAGTTGCCCGCCCCAGTCCGTCAGTGCAAGCTCAACGAATACCACTGGCGTGCTACGGTAAACGACGGTATGTGCTGAACGGGGATGACATTCACGTTAACACAGTTCAGGGAAATGAATAAATTAATGTGCTCTAACTTTCTATTTACGTAATAAATTTACACAATTAACTACCACTGTAACAGTTTCTTTTGCTCATCACAAAATGGAGATTGAACTAAATGTAAAGTTACCCACGTTCACACTAGAGATCCGCTTTCGTTAGCTTTCGTATCACTCACGAGCGCAATAATAATAATAATAATAATATATTGCATTTATATAGCGCCCAACCCCGTCGATGACAAACTCTGGGCGCTTTAACAAACTCTTACACACACACACACACACGCATACACAAAAGAAATTCAAAAATATTTACTATTGTTGCTGCCGAAAAACACCTAGCCTAGTTTGTCTGAAAGAAATGGGTCTTCAGATGGCGTTTGAAAGAACCAATGTCATTAATTTCCCTGGTTGTCTTTGGAAGAGTGTTCCAGATGGTAGGGCCAAGAAATGAAAAGGACTTTTCTCCTACAGTGGACAGATTCATTTTAGGTACTTTCAATTTTGTAGTGTCAGATGATGATCTTAGTTGACGAGATGGAACATAGTAATCAGTTAAATCAACTAGGTACGATGGAGCAGTATTATTGACACATTTGTGACAAATGGATGACAATTTGTACATTATTCTTTTCTCGACTGGCAGCCAGTGCAAACTCTGCAGAAGTGGCAGTGCTGAATCTCTTTTCTTTTTCTTCAAAACAAGTCTCGCTGCATTGTTTTGAGCAATTTGGAGTTTTCTAATATTTTTTTGTGAAATTCCAGCCAAAAGGGAGTTGCAATAGTCAAGCTTTGAAAGTACAAAAGAATTTACTAAAACAGCCGCAGTTTCAGTTGAAATAAGATGTCTGATTTTACCAATTTTCCAGATTTCCATGTATAGAATACGAATGAGGTGACTAACCTGAGATGACATAGAAAGATTTGAATCAATGTAAACCCCTAGGTTTTTTACTTTTTTTGAAATTTCTATTGAATTAGTGCCAATTTTCATCTCAGTTCTGTCCACTTCTTGCAGAACCCGCTCACGGCCTAATAAAATAACCTCAGTTTTATCCTCATTTAGTGCCAGTTTGTTTTGGTTCATCCAGCTTTTAATTTCTGTTATACAGTTTCCAGCCTGCTGCAGAAGGCTGTCAACATCGCATGGCAAGGCAGAACTGTAGAGCTGGGTATCATCAGCATAGAAATGATATTGTAAATTAAATTTCTTTATTTCATGTACAAGTGGAATAGTATAGATAGTAAACAAAATAGGACCAAGCACTGAGCCTTGTGGTACGCCATACTGAAGCGCATAAGAAAAAGATCTTATTTTGTTGGTTACAACAAATTGGTGGCGATTTGACAGGTAAGATTCGACCCATTTAAGGGCGACCCCTCTGATTCCAAACGATGTTTCTAGCCTTCTGAGCAGGATTTCGTGATCGATGGTGTCGAACGCTGCTGATAGATCCAACAAATTTAGCAGAGTAATATTTCCAGAATCTGCCTTTACTAATATGTCATTCATGATTCTTAATAGTGCAGTTTCAGTACTGTGGTTACTTCTGTAAGCAGATTGAAATGGTTCCAACAGGTCATTATTTCTCAAATGACACATTAGTTGTTGTAATATCACCTTTTCAAGGATTTTTGAAAGAAAAGGAAGGTTTGAGACGGGTCTATAATTTTTCAACATGTTTTGATCAAGAGTCGTTTTTTTCAAAAGTGGTGTTACCCAGGCTGTTTTAAAATAATCAGGGACAGACCCACTTAAAATAGAGTTGTTTATTATTTTTGTAATAGTTGGAACCAGTTCACCAATACAAGATCTAACCAAAAATGTAGGAATAGGATCGAGGCCACAACATTTTGATGGCGATGCCATGATGATAGATTTTACAGATTCATTCGACACAACACCAAAAGTGTCTATAGGATTTCCCTGAAACTCATCAAAATGATCAATGGCATCAAAACTGTCAAGATTTTCTCGGATAGTTGTAACTTTTTTATCAAAATAATCAGCAAAAACATTGGGCAACAAATTGTTCTCGTAAATTGTGGGTAGAGGTGTTTCCTTTCTTTTCCCTGTGAGTTCATCACAAATACTAAAAAGTTCCTTACAAGATGTAGAATTTTGAAGTTTAGTGACATAGAAGTCTTTTTTTGCAAGTTTAATAACACATTTCCATTTGTTCTTCTGGTGTTTGAAAATGTCCTTGTGGACTGTAAGACCTGTCTTTAACCATTTCCTTTCTGCTTTGCGACATTCTGCTTTGGCTGCGAACTGTTTGTTGTTGCTGTTGTCATTTTTGTTGTTGTTGTTTTCGTGTTCCTGTAAAATTGTTTTTGGCATATAACGTCTTTCTCCATAGAATAGAACACACGAAACGCCATACACAGGACGGTTACTGGCAGACAGATTTTACGAGATATTATGTGAAACGTACAGGCTTAACAATGACCCTAATAGCGGCAATTGTTAGCGCCCTCGTGATGAAATATTACTGAGCCCAGCTGGGTTCAAGGTAAAAGACTGCTAGGCTGTCACGCACAGTACTCATAAACCGTTATTCGGCGGCCCCATTATCGATTGTTCAGTACGGAATGTGAACAATAAGCCACTGTTCTCCATAGGTTTGAGTTATAGTCGACTACATGGGACAGAGAAATCGATTGCCAGTGGGGAAGTGTAAACAGGTATCAAAACAACGTATTCTTAGGTTTTGTTCGATGCAGATACGATGTAGTATTATGACTAGATTTGTTTTGACACGGCTATGTCGGTACAGGCAAGGCCGTTAGCGGGTCAGAAACAAAGAAAGAGTTCCGTACGTCCATGCAGCTCAGTCAAGGTACCTTTAACCCTGTCCTTGCTCCTAACCCTGTCCTAACCCGTTCAACGAGGAAACAAAGGTTTAGGATTGGGGATAAGGAAAGTGATGTCCTGACGTCATCATCCAACTGGTTAGGCGATCAAAATCGGCCAATGCCCGTCTAGCATGACAGGGTGATCGGGAAGGAGCGAGCTCTTTCCAAAAAGAATTGTGTACACACGGAGAGACACGGATGTGAATCAGCCATGAAATTAAATGCAGGCACCTCTCTTGATGTGTTCAAATACAAGGATGAAATATGATAACAGAAATACATGATTGTATAACGTGAAACAGGGTAAAGTGTGTTTGCGGTAAATGGGACTGTGTTTGGAAAGAGCCCAGTGGGCTCAGACCTCCCATTGAAGGCCATCCTATTCCTAGCCTTATAGTAGCCTATAGCTGTCCATATCCTTGATCTTAGTTCTAACCTTAAACCTAATCTTATCTCTCACCCTACACCTTCCCTGTTCAACCAGAAAACAGACAGAAGACCTGTAAAAACTAGTGTCACGGTTCAAGGTGAGCAGGACATACGGAACTTTCCCCCTAACTTTGTACGGAGTTAAAGTACATTCATGGTGACAAAACTGAAATGTTTATTCAACACAGGTTGACAGAATCACAACCTAAGAGATTGACTAGCACATTAATCTTCAACCACTTTGATTTTGAAATAATCTTATTGGAGAAATAAGGTGCTTAACTCCTCTGCTGCGGAAAGGAAAGAGGAGGGAGTGAGGTATTTACTACACCCTGCCAACGGTTCTAAACTTCGGGAACATATTATCTTGAACAATTTTTTGGGGGGAATTTGCATTGTCCTGAAAGCCCAATAAAGTACATTAATAGTAAGCCAATGCCAGTGGCTCTGACAGCACAATCCCGTAATTTGCAATCCCAAATATTGGCCAAATTCAAACCCAAAAGTTTAGTTCTCCCAAAATCTGTTGGCCAAATGTTTAAACTACAATATCATTTAAATCGATGTGGGGAAAAATTAGAATGGCAACTCTGATGTTACAGTCAATTAAAGGCAGTACAATGGTAAACAGTAACTGTTACTAAAACAAACAAACAAGGCTATCACTTACCTGATGAAGAAAATAGTTCTGTAATAACCTTCTTTCTTCTACTACTGTTTTACCAAGCCACACTATTATAGGAAACAAGAACTGCTAGGGGTTCTTCCAGTGCACACAGCTGACACGGTTAATACAAATATGCCAATTCAGGTGTACACACGTTGATTTTATAAAGACCGTTGAAAAAGTAGCCCAAGGTTGACACAGATAACAATTTACCAGGTTTTCGAGCACCTGACAGAGCTGTGTCCTATGGACAGAAATGATCGTATTTGCAAATGAGAGTTAACATAACGCTGCCACGAGTTTTTCCACAATAATTATGTTTCCCTTTCACTTTTTATAACCATTCTCCAAAATCGTTATACTACTTTGATGTTTATGCAGCCACTTAAATAAACACGTCGAAGGCGGTGATCCATCATCTGAGGTAAAGCGGTAAGAGAGATCCCTGAAGATCCACAACATAAACTAACTTTCTACAACTTGGGCGCAAGTTAAGTAGGAAACGGTCCATAGAGCACAGACAACAGGACACGTCATGTTGAACGCTTGCTCTTTTGTTTTGGCGTGGGAGGTTGTCTTCACCTTTTCCAAATTCGGTTAATTGACATGCCTTATTCCAAACACTCGCGTAGTAACATTTTTACGCGATGAATATAAGCTTATTTGAAACATTCGAAAAAAAAAAACAACCCACAAAAACAAAGAGATAATACTTACAATATACTTGAAGCTGGAGCTACTGACTACAGTGTAAGCGCATGAAGAACTGCACTGAGAGATGTTACGTGCCAGCTGCTTCTCTCGTCAGATTGTAGAGCGCTGAACTCATTTGTTTTTACCCCTGACTTCACACACTGTTGGCCACGAGTCTACACTTACCCGCTTTTCCGTCGATCGACCGTGTTGTCGATAGCATTCAGCAGTGCGAGAAATGAAAGCAAACTATTTGTACTGACTGAATGGTGTGAACGAGGTAGGGGCGGATCTGCGGTCTACATTGATGGGGTCGGCTAAGGTGTCATATTCAATTTAATGTTCCTTGTATGTTTGTAGATGTATGTGTATATTTTAAGATGTGTAAGATGTGCCGTATGCTAAGCACTTTAAAAATAAAAGGCCAGTCTTCTAGTTCAGACCGATAGCTTTGGGCCTTCGTAATATTAAATGCGTCAGCTGTAAGTGAATGAAGATAGTCCCAAGTTCTGGTTTGATTTTCCCCCATGACTGGTCCACTGGTTTAAGCCCTCTACTTGGGTCTCTTGTATTTCAACAGAATTTAGGGTCTTGGGTCATTATCCTTCTTCAAACAATGCCAGTCTACAACTTACGACATACCATAATGTGTGCACTTCACGTCAAAAGGCGATTTTTATCATATTTACAAAAGTCATCATATACTTTACACCACGAGGATTTTCCTGTCAGATTTTTAATTTCACTTTTATGTATGAAAAATCCGAAATGTGAAAACCAACCCGAAATAAGATAAAGTAAAAACCGCGAAAAGGCGCAAACCGCAAAGTGGCCGTTATGTGCCGAGGCGTCTTCAAACAAAAATTCAAATTTTAAAAAAAAACAACCTTGAAAGTCAAGATAAAATTTGCTGCAGCAGACCTGGCATAAAACCAAACGTTTAAATGTTGAAGTCTCGATGTATCATGGTGATGTCTGTTAGTGCAGCAAGTCTGGTAACTGGGAGGTCTGAAGGGAAAGCACGCAATAGTTAACAGCTTTATTTGAAAGGCAGTCAAGTCAGCGGGAAACATCACACGTTCTGGTAATGCCCCACTTACAATGTTGATTAGAAAGTAATGTATGGATGCTACGGAGGAAGAGGTGGTTGTAGGAATAGAGGATGTAAGAGGGGGGGGGGGTGAGGAGGAACTCGGGGAAGAATTTTATGAGCGCTGGGAACATCTTGGATTTATAAAACTGGTTCTCAAACTTTTCAGGCAATCGCTCCCTTAGGTTCCAACTGTTCTGTCATCTCCCCCCTTCCCCTGTTCATAAAACCCATCTACGTATCATGTTGAACAAGTCAGCGGCTGTCCTATATTTGCCCTTAAATCGTCCTCCATTCATGGTTTTGCCGCCTACCCCCACCCCCCCCCCTTCGTCACGTTTCGCCACCTTGGCAATCAAATCAAAAGCGCCAGCTTTGGAGGGGGGGGGGTGAGGGCGATCTCACCCAGGTTGAGAAACCAGTGCTAGAAATCTTCTGCAAGAATAACAGATTCGACTATTAAAAAAAAAATTTGACACTATTTTTTATTCTTCACCCAGCCAAATGTTGGCGAGTACCTTGAGACCTGGAAGCGCACGACTGCCAAAGATGTTTTCCTTCCTTCAAAATAAAAAAAAAGATTTTCTTGTTATTGTCGTTGCTGTTGTTGTTGTTGTTTTTATCGTCACTTTGATTGTTTCACTTATAAACAGCGACGTGTGGATCAGCCTGTTTCCCCAAGCACATTTCACAGACAAGCATTCGATTTGCAGTGAAATCTTTACAGCCTATGAAATTTTATATCAGAACTTTTTGTCCAGTCTTCGCTCTTGGTAAACATTTCAGTGAAACATTCAGGAAATTACAAAATCAAGAAATAAAATTTGATGATATAACTTCACATCTACTGACCCTGTTTCGCACTGACAGAATCCCATAAAGTTATTCTAATTAAAATAAGCATATCTGCTCTTTACGTTAGTTACTGATTTAAAATGTTTGTATTGCGTCTTGGAAAGTACCGGATAAAGGTGAAAAAAAAAAGAGTTCAAAACAAGAGTGTGAAACAAGGCTCGTGTCTAGTATGTCATAGAATTACAAAATAAATGTGAAACGCTTAGAAATGACAGCATTTACAGTCTGGCCCATTTATTCTCGACCACAGGCCCCCCCCCCCCACCCTCCGTCCTGAAATGAAGAAAAAAAAGAAAAGCTATAATTAGTCCATAATATAATTATATTTCTTTCGTCATTGCCTTAGATTATTCATAACAAGATGACATGCGCATATTTTTTACATGAGGAAAAATATATATATATATATATATATATTATTGTTTGTTACAAAGCCTCACGAAAGAAATCAAAAAAGCCACAGTAAGTCATAGTGCTACATTTCTGATTCATTTTAGTGTTTCGTTATACTTTTTTATGTTTGTAACGCACAACTTTTTCTTTATTTTTTTCATATCTTAACAGTGTTCCTAGCTCTTCCGGGACCGCACCGAATGTCTACGTTGTTGTTGTTTATTTTAATGTTTATATCGTGCACAGCGCCCACAGCCATAGCGTGTCTTTGACAGGAAGATAAGTGGCTGCCCCTGACTGTAGACAACCTTACATTTATTTTGTGGGTTGAACATTTTGCAATTAACCCATTGCTTTTCAAGGCCGACTGTATCTCATTCCATTTCACGGCGAGCACGCCCTAGAGACAACCCCGACAAATGTAAAACGGGTTAAGTATACAAACATTACAAGGACAAGCAACAGTTTTATATGCTATAATTATATGGATGTAAGAGTGTTGGGCAAAGGGAAAGCAGGTTTAGCGAGAAATTCGTAATCACAACGTGGAAGTGCTAAAAATCACAATGTAATAATAATATTTTAAAAAAGATAATTCCAAAGTGGCGTCACACATGGAGGTATCAAACATTTCCGTGTGGATTCACTCGAAATTTGCAGTACAGTTTACTTTGAGACTGAAGACGATCCTTTGAGAGTTTGGCTGCCCTACGGTACGTCTAGAAAAACAATTTTTTCGGACAATTTTACTGTCCCTTGGTCCGTATTTTTAATTACCCTTCAATTAAGGCAGCAATATGCAAGGGAGATCGTATTCATTTTGGTGTGATGTCCCTGCAAGAAAGGAAAACCTATGTGTAAAGGAAAATATGGACAGATCTGGCTTGGTAGAATCATATAATTATTCAGAGAGAGAAAGAGAGAGAGAGAGAAAGAGAGAGAGGCGGATAGGCAGACAAAGAAGGAGGGAAAGGGAGGCAAAGAGAAAGGGGAGATGTTGAAAGGAGAGAAAGCAGTTTATCGATGGCAAGACTGGATACCTCAACGGAGAGAAGGAGAGAGACGGACAGACAGACAAGCAGACAGAGATGGAGGGATATGGAGAAAACGAGAGGGGGGGGGTGCGGAGAGGGGCGAAAGCAGGTTTATCCCTAGCAAGGAGGGCAGATACCTAACTAGTATAATAATAATAGAAGTTTTGTTGTTTATCATGGGTCACATTAGTTGGGCTGAGGTTGAGGTTTGAGAATGTTCCAGCCATGACCTGGAACTTTGTCCCGACTCAAATACTTTTCCCGCTGACCTGATCCGACTCGTTGGCTCAGTGCGTTGGGAATTTCTGTCACGGGTCAAATGTTGGCCTCTGGCCCCCTTTTCTTTTTAACTCAGTACCACAAAGACTCAGCACTGACGTAGCATTGTCTTCAGGATTTGGAAATGATACATGCTAGTGCTATCTGGTCACGGCTCTTACTCAATTCTTCTATCTGATCAAGAACGCGCCAAAGACTTGAGCAATTTCAACATCTGCTGTAATCTATTGTTGTACTCCTAGTGTTGTATTTACGCCGATGTTTCTGTGACGTCAATGGGTCTTGTCTCAATAGACCTTTTCATATTACTTTTTTACTTTTTTTTGTTTACTGTGGAGAAAAAAGATGTGTCACCTCTTCGTTTTGCGCACCTTGTCTTTCCCGGATGAAACTGAAATATATAGAGCGACCAGTCAATTGAAGAGATTTTTAACATTTTTTTTTGTGATAATATTTTAGACTAACTTTTCCACGTTAAATTCCCACCGGTGAACATTTTTTTTGACAAAGCTCTGACTAATAAGCACGTGAAGGTTGCAAAGTGGCGGTTATTGAGCCATTAAACGCAACATAGTGGCTACGTTTACGGCAGCCGGTGAACACAACTCACCATTTTGCTTTGTTCGGCTTAATTTCTGAGTTTTTTTCTATTGGGGTATGAGCGTAATCTGCCGTAAACCTAGCCACTGCCTAAACGCAAAGTCAAACTCAGTTTGGTTAAGTTGGAAACTAGGGAAGTCAGTTGAGTGTGATGTAGAATAAACATAAAATGAGGGGGCAGTTGATGTCATCATTGGAGTGGGCAGAAAAGTGACCATTTGAGCGGTCAATAGAGTGTCATCGTTTGAGTGGACAGCAGAATGATCATTAATTTTGAGTGGGCAGTAGAGTGATTGATTGAGTGGGCAGAAACACGGTCAACTAAACAAGAACTTTAACTCAACATATCAGCGGTTCTTAAGGCACATACTAGATAAAATGATATAGTCCGTTCACCGAGGCTTGATCACAGAAAACTGCTCGCAGCGTTGCAATCGTCGATGATATTTGAATGTAATTTGGCGTGAAGTCTTAGATTTGTGATGACCCTAACCCAGATTTTTTGCCCCCGAATTATTCAAGTAGTTTTCGAGTTTGTTTATTTGCGGTATATAAATAAAGAGGGCACCGACAAGGGTAAACATTGTGGTGGTTTACTGTAATAATTTAACACATGGCTTTGAGTCCCACCAAAATGTGGTGCAGCACGTGATTAAAGTGAGTTTAAAAACAAACTCTCGTGATTGTTCATTGGTAGGCCAATGCAGAGTCAGAGGCGTTGTCAGAGATCTTTCAATTTTAGAATTCCTTTCATCGTGGATTTGAACATCAAAATCAATACAATGCGGAACATTGGAGAACAAGACCTTCAAAGTGTCAGACATCCAAAATCTAACTCATGCAGCATTGAAAACAGTCGATGCAGAATTTTTCTCCAAGTGAGAGGACCATGTATCGCGGTTGGAGGAAGAATACTGGCTGAACGAGGGCCTTCATTTTATTCAACCGAATATCGTCATCAATCCAATGGAGACATCCGACTCAGAAAGCGACTGAGATGATAAAACATTAAAAATCATCGAAAAGTGCTTGCCTGTTTTCAAATAAAACAAAAAACAACAACACCTTTTTAGGGCTAACTTTTCTAATGGGCCTAAGGTTGTCCCACGTCCGCAAGCCTGATCATTGTACCCACAAGGCCATGCTCTTACAATGACAGGGACTCAGAGGGGAAAGGGTGGTCATACCTCGATATTATGTATATTTCTCACAACTTAATACAGATTGGAAAGCCTAGCTAACAAACTTTATCATTCATAGAATGTTACCGTTTAGCATAACTAGAAGGCTGTTTTCAATAGGTAAGTAATGAATCTGTAGTAGCTTTATCTTACAGGAAAGGAACAATAAATGCATTTACATGTAAAGCAAACTTCAAGTCCCTAACGTGATCTACGCCACTGCAATTCACCACAGATTGTTACTATATTTAGGAATTTAGATCAACTACAGGGAAACGAGAAGTGATAGATCATGTTTGAACACACGTATACTGTAAAACATCTATAAGTTTTTTTTCAATTGAAAACAAAGAAAAGATCAAAGGAATTCGCCACTTTGAAAGAACGGTGCTGTGCACAGACTTCAAATTCAAGATTTGTAGGGTCATGATAAATGTAACACTGCATGCAAAAATTCAGGACGCTGTATTTTGTGATAGCTGAGAAAATCCAACTAAACCGTGATCACGCCTCGGTGAACGGACCATAGTAAATAATGAATCAGGATTTCAGTTCATGTTCTTGGCTACAATACAATGCGTAAAGAAATAACTCAATTTGACAGTGGACTGTAGAATTACCCGCAACCAAGAAGAACCATTGATTAACGTCCAACAACTGGATCACCGTAACGCAGAATAGGGAGATAACTACGAGATGCAGGAAGTTACCAAAGAAAGATGGCCTTGACCAGCACCGTGTCATGTTACCAGTGTGAAGTTTTGAGCTCTGAGTCGGAGTACGGAGAAATCACGTCGACGCGATAAAGGCCACATTGTGCTAGGAAGACACAAGACGATCTAGACAAAATTTTACAGAACGAGAGGACAGAATAAAATTAAGTGGCAGTGGCTACGTCTACGGCAGTCGGTGAACACAACTCACCATTTTTCTTTGTTCGGCTTTACTCCCGTTCGTACAGCAGCGCTTCCGTTCTTTGTGTTTTCCTATTGGGGTATGAGCGTAATCTGCCGTAAACGTAGCCACTGCCATTCTAAAAGGCAGTTAAACCCCAGTAGAAACGTCCACCAATCATCAGTTTAAAGGAGGGGGGGGGGCACTCTGTGACAGTGATTATCAAAACTGGGAAGGGGGTGAGGGGCACTTGGCTCCCAAGGAAGGAATTTCAAATCGAAGGGGAGAAAATTTAACCAGGGGGGGGGGGGGGGAATTGGGGGGGGGGGGGGATTTCAGACAAAAGAGGATGATTAAGTATCAAGAAGAAATAGGAGTTTCATGATCCGTTGAAAAGAGAATTTCTATTTCTTTCACTTCATTGCAATTAATAAAAGAAATTAAACTGTTTCAATACTTACCAACCACTGTAAAATAATTACAGTGGTGAAAAAATATGGCAGGTATCAGATCGCAATTGAAAAGGGGGAAGAAAGGAACTGAGGAAGCCGGAGGGGGGGAGGGGACAGGACCCTTGGGACTCTTTGAGAACCATCTTTCTATGACGTATATTTCCATCATCGGCTGGACCGGAGTTTGATCACCTTCTGTACCGGCAGGTTCCCTAGTGCAAACAGGCGCCCACGTGTTGAGGGACACGAATCACATGATGAATACATACACCCACAGTATAGCATAGACACCTAATCCCAACGATCGCTCCGATTCTCCTAAAAACAAACAGTGGCCCACATTTACAAAGACGAGACATTACCAAACTTAGGCAGACAAACTATCTCTGGCACACAGTGACCGTGAAGTCATTATTTGTAAGGACGCTGTTGTCATGGACACCGAGGTGAACTTGGAGGTAATGACGACAGAAGCTCCTCTGAACATCATTACGGTGACAAAGGAGAAGGATAAAATCAGGTAAAATAAGAATCATTTTACTTGCCATGAGAGATTATATCACTTTCATATAGGTTTTAAGAGCACATACATGGCACACATATTCTGCGCATCAATACATAAACATATCACAACTCAATAGCAGACTTATTACATGGCGTGGGTGGCTGTGTGTGTGCGTGGCTGTGTGTAATTTGTGTGTGTAGGTTGATGGTGTATGTAATTGGCAGAGTGGCTGTATGTGGTAGAAGCCTCTAGAAACGATTGTACACTGTCTGGAATTAGAAAAAAAATGATACATGCAGAGAGTAGGAAGCTATAGGGTATTTTCCCATTGAAATTTTAAAATCTCTCTCCCACCACTTTAACCCCCCCCCCCACCCCATTCTCCCTCACGCGAGATTAAGACCCACTGCCATGCCATGCCCTATGTTGCGCCATTCTCCAAAACCGTGTGACGCTCACAATCTATTTCAGGAAGTAGATCACTGATAATATACTTTCGTTCTGTCCATATAATATGTCAAAGTGCGCAGATACAAGATTATCCCTTAATGAACTAATCAGGTATTGATATTCTTAGCTATAGTTTAAAGGTCTATATTATGTCAGATCTGAATGCTGTTACAATTACTGACCTGAGCCGACCGTTATCATCAGTGTATACTGTTTGCTGTTGCACCATGGCGTCTGTGAGCAATAGTAATGTTATATCGAACTGATAACTTTACAAGGACGGGGCAGACATGCATTGGTAATCCTTGTGATGCATCACGCCTGGCGTGATGTTGAGTTTAACGGTGAAGAATAATCGTGACCTCGGTTCTTGTCTGTGCTCTCTCCATTTTCTGGAAAACTGGAGACCTTTTAGTCTGTAGAAGAGACACAGCAAGTGCACACTTTAACTTTTTTTTTTTAAATGCCAACCCTTGTGGCACTTACCAAACTGTTTCACAGTTCCAATTTATTCTAACTCCTTATCATAATACTAAAGCCGCAAACGTTTGACGACGAATTTCTCAGTTGTACAAAAGCGAAGTTGGAACAAACAAGAAATAAGATGGCTTAATGCTAGGACTGGGTGTTGGGTGTAAGACAAAGTTTGCAATGGGAATTAGAGTAGCCACACAAAGGCCAGCGAATTCGGTCACCGAGCCACTAGGCGCTGTAGGTGAGAAGAATTGCACTATATATTTTCAACAACTGCACATAGAGCCCACCTAGATTCGGTCCGTTTAAATAGTGCAATTCTTCTCACCTAAAGCGCCTAGTGGCTCGGTGACCGAATTCGGTGACCTTTGTGTGGCTACCCTAATGTCGAGAAGAACATACGTCTGTAGTTATTAGCTGAGGTACCCAGCGCGTAGCATGGGATAAATCTGTTTATTAGTTTCAGTTCTGTGCGAGTAGAATGGACCTACTTCATCTTGCCAGTGCTTTAGAGTTTGTTTATTTGTTTAACATAGGCCTTTGTGCATTAATACCCTATAGGTAGAATGCGCATGACGTCACAGAGTTTTTGTTTTGTACTTCCGCCAAACAAGATGGCGGGTGGATCAGCTGATGAGTGTAACTTCAAGATGTGTCTAAGCAGTTAAAATGCCTGCTGGTGGCATTGCAGTTGACTGTTGTGACAGGGGTGGAAAGTATGTATCCAAACTGGTCCGATTCCCTACCATCCGTGTAAACAAGAGAAAGGAAGTGACAGAATTGACCGAACGTCTCCCATGTGCGTAAACACACGTGTCATCGTTTACAGTAGTGAATTCGCCGCCGATTGGTTCGCGGCGCCTTGAGTGGGTCCGGACAGACAAGATGGTGGATATGCGCATTCTACCTATATATCCCGTCAGCAGTTGAGGTGTGAAGATTAAATGATAATAACCCGTGCACTGGACAGTTTGTTCAACAGCGAACGCGTCGCCAATAAGTAATGACGTCATGGATTCATGCATTCGTGGATGAAAAAAGAGAGAAGATCAGTGACACAAAGCAAACTCAAAAGAAGTATTCCCCATCATTTCAAGTCTCTAAATATAAAAAAAGAACAGCCCGCAGCCCGAAGTACAGGCACCTTTAGAATTCCGCGCAAATCCGAGCTATATGATTGGCTGTGGCTCTTGTTAATCGCGCCGAGTTTTTTATTATATAGACGTCTAACGTAATCAAACTTAATGAATGATAAAGCAGTTCGAAGCTGAATTTTCTTTGTAATAATTATGTCGTTCACGAGGAGGATCGAAGGTATAATATTAATAATAATGACACCAAGAATTAGAAAGCGCTGACGTGTATCCTATGATGTTCACACGAAACGGCCACTCCTATAAACTTTACGGGATTTCATGTCTACTTAAACTGAAGGAAATTCTGTAGCACGAAATGGAAAAAGGGAAAACATGGCATAATGTCCAAACCACCCAGGAGGTGGAGGTAGGGATGCTCTTTATTGGGTGGTTTACCATCTAAATAAGGCAGGGAGGGGGAACGGGGGCGGGTTATTTCAGTGGTGTTTCACCTTCAGCCAATCGATTGTATTATTTATGATTACAATCGTTTAAAAAATGATTAATCAGTTATAGAATTTAGTTTCAATTCTAGGTAAGAGTTAACAATATTTATTTTTAATCTTACTTAATTCAGCTGAGATTTAATTTGATTTTCTCTTACGTGAACAGCAATCGCATCAGATCTTCTTTTGACTGCCATTCGGTTCTAGAAAGGGATTTAACTGCGAATATACTAGTACATTTCAGTAAAAGGTCGTCTCCCTTTCACATGTTTCTGCACTCATGAGTTTAAAGCTGTAGGTCTAAACCTATGAGTTTGTATTGTTCCCAATCCACAGTTAGAGCTAGACTTTTCAGAATTATAGTTCTATATTCTACACGTCTAAAATTATTACTGCTGATATTTAGTAACATTGTTGTTTCCAATGTTTAGCCAAAGGTTGTCAAAATGCGTCCTGGAAAATTTACGAACAACGTTCAGACGATAGGGGCAATAGGTCAAATTTCACAGAGTTTGCAGCGTGTGAAGGAAATTTAACTAAATTTTTAAGCCTTAGATATTGTTGCCAGAGTAAATTACAGTCGATGGGCTAGCCAGATGATAAAATTGTTGTTGTCGATATTGTTCTTAAGGCTCGTCCGTCCACGGCAGGACGTAGCCCTCCACCATTGATCTCCATTCGTCTCTGTTTACGGTCCGTCTTGTCCATGCCTGTCCACCTGTCTGTACAATATCATCTCTCCGTCGTCTCTCGGCGTCCTCTTCTTGTTCTCTGTCCTTTTCTAGACCTCCATTCAGTGCAAGGCCTTGTCCATCTGTTATCTTTCATTCTTCCGATATGGCCAGACCATTTCCATTGTTGTCGTAGTAAAAATGTCTCTTTGTAACAGAAAACAAACCCAGGCTACGGACATTGAGAAATAATAAACTTGTAATCAGCATAAATAATTTGGTATTTTTCACCTTAAATACCTTGCTATGAAATAATTAAAAGGCATTAATATTATGTTTTCAAACTTTTTGTGGCCACCCAAGGTCTCGTTTTAGTACGCACATTTGTGAGACCTCTTGGTGCAACTTTTATACAAGGGGTCTTCGGGCCTTAACTCGCACAGGGTATTACCACCACAGACTAATATAACCAGACTGGAAACACGAGCTTCGGGCTGTGTCGTTTTTTTACGGAAGTTAATGAGATGCGGCCGCATAACCAACGTGGCCGCCACTCGGGAAATTCCGATTCTAGTTCTATCTGCAGTAGAAATTTCTTGTTATTTGTCAAGATTGGTTGTACATGTATTAATAATGCATTAACTTGCCTATCCTTTCATTTTATTGACTACAGCTGCCTTTTTTTTTATTGTTATAAATGATGACCGTATGGACTTTTAGGGACCGCTGCATTGTAGCTATGCTGAAGCGTCGGTCGCAACCGTAAACCTAATGTGGCGCATGGTTCATGACCTTTCGCTGTTTTGTGACGTCACACAATGGGATCATCCAGTCTGTTTAATTTATTAGTCTGTGATTACCACAGACTAATAAATTAAACAGACTGGAAACACGAGCTTCGGGCTGTGCCGTTTTTCACGGAATTTCCCGAGCGGCGGTCGTATAACCAACATGGCCGCCGCTCGGGAAATTCCGATTCTAGTTCTATCTGCAGTAGAAATTTCTTTTTATTTGTCAAGATTGGTTGTACATGTATTGATTTCTTGGTGCGGAACCAAACTTCCGCGTTCAGTAGGCGCGTCAAAATGGTGTCATTCAAAATTGCAGCTATGCTGAAGCGTCGGTCGTTAGCGTAAACCTAATGTGGCGGATGGTTCATGACCTTTCGCTATTTTGTGACGTCACACAGTGGGATCATCCAGTCTGGGTATTTTATTAGTCTGTGGGTGTTACAGTCTAAATCGGACACTGGTTATCGTTATACACGTTTTCAGTTTTAACGTTACATTGATAACAGCTTGATTAAGGACGATCAGTTATAAGTAGTTTGTTTGTGTGCTTGTTGAGAGACGTGTTGGTCTATAAGATTCCTTTCCTCCCAAACGTTTCCATGACATAATTATTCTTCCAGGCCTTGAATTAAAGTCGTGTATTTTTAAGCATTCGGTGAGTAATCAAAGTTGTCAGCTAATAAAATATAGATGTTTAGGTGAATGGGTAAGTAGGTAGGTGTGTTGAGTGAACAGAAAGATCATCATTTAGAGAGAGAGAGAGAGAGAGAGAGAGAGATAGAGAGAGAGAGAGGGAGAGAAGATAGATAGATAGATAGACAGACAGACAGACAGACAGACAGACAGACAGACAGACAGATAGATAGATAGATAGATAGATAGATAGATAGATAGATAGATAGATAGATAGATAGATAGATAGATAGATAGATAGATAGATAGATAGATAAATAGATAGATAGATAGATAGATAGATAGATAGATAGACCACACTTTCAAAATCTTCGAACAGGTCGGCCAAACCCAAAATTGATCCGTTTAATTAACCGCTTGTCGGAATATCAGGGCAAAGACAAACATGCGCCGTTCCATGCATTATCAGTGCCACACGTTGAATGTCCATCTCTTAGTGGACAAAAATGAAGATACTTGCAAACTTGTTCATTAGAATAAAGTAACCGCGAAACTTTACAATAAATGTTTAATGAAAAACAACAAACATTATTTTGAAAAGAAAACGATCGACATTCTTGAGACTTTTTCAGGCTGAAAAAAAATAATAATAATAATCTGCTCACGTGTACCGAAAAAAACAGAAATATTGCAACCCGCGGCTGCTCTAATTTGGTTTCGTCTTGATTATGTTTTTGTGTATTTTTTTGCAGAAGATCAAACGCCATTTTTATTTTATGAAATTATAGAACCATTGTTCTAGTAATGTGGATTTTAATGATTTCTCATTATGTTGTAAAGCATTGAAAAGGGAAAAGAAAGCTATTTTCTTGAAAACCTGAGGCACTTTCTTCGTCTCTTTTCCACTGCTAATGTCAGTTACTTCTAATTATACTTTACTCTTTCTTTGCCTCTATAGTTCTCTCTCTCTCTCTCTCTCTCTCTGTCTCTCTCTCTCCCTCTCTGTTTCTCTCTCTCTCTTTCTCTTGCTCTCTCTCTCTCTCTCTCACTCTCCTCTTCCACTATACCCTTTCTCTTTAACTCTTTTCTCTCTCTCTAATTTTTTCTCTCCTCACTCTCTCCTCCTTCACTCTCCTTTAACTCTCTCCGTATCTCTCTTTCTCTCTCTCTTTCTCTTGCTCTCTCTCTTTCACTCTCCTCTTTCACCCTACCCTTTCTCTCTCTCTCTTATCTTTAACTCTTTCCTCTCTCTCTCTCTCGTTTTTTCTCCCCCCCCCCTCTCTCTCTCCTCTTTCACTCTCCTTTAACTCTCTCCGTATCTCTCTTTCTCTCTCCCCCTCTCTCTCTCCTCTTTCACTCTCCTTTAACTCTCTCCGTGTATCTCTCTCTCTCTCTCTCTATCTCTCTCTCTCTCTCTCTCTCTCTCTCTCTCTCCTCCCTCTCGCAAGCAGCATTAGCACACGCTAATGAAGTCTATCCATCTAACTCACTTTGTAGACACATTTATCGACATCTTCCTCCTCCTCCTCCTACTCCTCTCTCTCTCTCTCTCTCTCTTTTTCTCTCTCTCTCTCTTTCTCTCTCTCTCTCTCTCTCTCTCTGTCCATCTTTCCTTCCCTGCCCCACAAAGCCCCAGTAACAATGAAAAGAAGCAACAGATGTCACCAAGAAAAATCAATAACTTATCTTGGCTCAGTCACCAGCCTTCAACACTTATCTCTTCCTTCTGTAGTCTCAGCCTTGGACTGCCCATGGCATACAAAGACCAGCTGTGTTATTTCTACAGCCAGGAACACTGCATAGAGGGATGACATCTTTAGTGATTGACAATCTGCTTGAAAAGTGAACTTTATGATTTTTTTTTTCAAAGGGTCTATGTTTAACAAAAATATGCAAGATGGCGTGATAAAAGTGCTGGCAAGAGAAAAAAAGCTCCAGATGTATTGACAGTTCCTCGGTCCTCTGGTCCATTTATTTAAGTGCTTATATTTGATTATATCTATCTATCTATTTATCTATCTATCTATCTATCTATCTATCTATCTATCTATCTATCTATCTATCTATCTATCTATCTATCTATTCATTCATCTTTCCGACGGTCCACTCGTCGCCCTACCTATCAGCCTGTCTGTCTGTCTGTCTGTCTACTTGTCTGTCGGTCTGTCTGTCTGTCTGTCTGTCTGTCTGTCTGTCTGTCTGTCTGTCTGACTGACTGTCTGTCTGTCTAAGCATGCTACACACAGCCTTTCTTTTTGTCACATTTTGGCTTCATTTGGTATCGACATTGTTTCAACTAGTATCAGCTTCAACACGACCACATGAATAGTTTTATTGTGTTATGAAATAAAGTCACACAGCTTGTGTCTTGAATGTCTACAGGCATTTAAGAGCAACGAATAAAATTAGATGTAACACATTGGGGTTGATAACCCCTGACACTATTTTTAATGTCTTTACATTACTGAGGATCCCAGGCCCCCGAAGTAACATTAGCAATGTCTGGGTATTTTTAACCCCAGTAGCATAAAGATCCTGAACAAAGTGTACACAATGCAAATTAGAATCACAATTGAGGGCATCTGAACAAGCGGGTGACAGTTTTACTCACTCGGTACAATTACACAAACACATAAAGGAATCATAAAAGATAATTTCTGAAAGCGATAACGTCAAGGGGCAGTAAATCTGTTGTGGCCTGTTTTAGGGATAACTGTTAGCGGCGAACTTATGTTTTGAGAAGGGGGCATCCATAAAACACATTTGTTCGAGTTTGGCAATTTTATATATGCCCCACCCCCCTCCCGTCTTCCTCCATGTACGTTTTCCATATTATTTGGCCCCAACACATTCTGTCCCCTCTCATAAGAGAGAATTGTGAATGTCCATGATCAAGTCTTGATTTTCTGAAATTTTAAGTGTTATTTTGCATGGAGATTTGACCGTCTCATTAGAAACATCATGTTTATATAATTGAAAGACTTACTTTATTATTGAAAAACAAATTGAAAAACCTTTAACTCTTTACCTCATAATTGAACAGCCCCCCTATCTCCCGAGCAGGAGGTCGGTGGGCTCATCTGGTAGGGTCTCCTCTCCTCTAGTAGGGTCTCGTCTCCTTCAGTAAGGTCTCCTTCCTTCTGGTAGTGTCTTCTCTCCTCTGGTAGGGTCTCGTCTCCTTCAGTAAGGTCTCCTTCCTTCTGGTAGTGTCTTCTCTCCTCTGGTAGGGTCTCGTCTCCTTCAGTAAGGTCTCCTTCCTTCTGGTAGTGTCTTCTCTCCTCTGGTAGGGTCTCGTCTCCTTCAGTAAGGTCTCCTTCCTTCTGGTAGTGTCTTCTTCCCTCAAGTAGGGTCTCGTCTCCTTCAGTAAGGTCTCCTTCCTTCTGGTAGTGTCTTCTCTCCTCTAGTAGGGTCTCGTCTCCTTCAGTAAGGTCTCCTTCCTTCTGGTAGTGTCTTCTTCCCTCTAGTAGGGTCTCGTCTCCTTCAGTAAGGTCTCCTTCCTTCTGGTAGTGTCTTCTTCCCTCTAGTAGGGTCTCGTCTCCTTCAGTAAGGTCTCCTTCCTTCTGGTAGTATCTTCTTCCCTCTAGTAGGGTCTCCTTCCCTCTAGTAGGGTCTCCTTCCCTCTAGTAGGGTCTCCTTCCCTCTAGTAGGGTCTCCTTCCCTCTAGTAGGGTCTCCTTCCCTCTAGTAGGGTCTCCTTCCCTCTAGTAGGGTCTCCTTCCCTCTAGTAGGGCCTCCTCCCCTCTAGTAGGGTCTCCTTCCCTCTAGTAGGGTCTCCTTCCCTCTAGTAGGGTCTCTTCCCCCTGGTAGGGTCTCCTCCCCTCTAGTAGGGTCTCCTCCCCCTGGTAGGGTCTCCTCCCCCTGGTAGAGAGTTCTCTCCCCTGGTAGGGTCTCCTCCCCCTCTAGTAGGGTCTCCTCCCCCTGGTAGAGAGTTCTCTCCCCTGGTAGGGTCTCCTCCCCCTGGTAGGGCCTCCCCTCTCTGGTAGAGTCTTCTCCCCTCTGGTAGGGTCTCCCCCCCCCCCTGGTAGGGTCTCCCCCTTCTAGTAGAGTCTTCTCTCCCCTGGTAGGGTCTCCCCCCTCTGGTAGGGTCTCCCCCCCCTGGTAGGGTCTCCCCCTTCTAGTAGAGTCTTCTCTCCCCTGGTAGGGTCTCCCCCCTCTGGTAGGGTCTCCCCCCCCCTGGTAGGGTCTCCCCCTTCTAGTAGAGTCTTCTCTCCCCTGGTAGGGTCTCCCCTCTCTGGTAGGGTCTCCTCCCCCTGGTAGGGTCTCCCCCTTCTAGTAGAGTCTTCTCTCCCCTGGTAGGGTCTCCCCCCTCTGGTAGGGTCTCCCCCCCCCTGGTAGGGTCTCCCCCTTCTAGTAGAGTCTTCTCTCCTCTAGTAGGGTCTCTCCCCCCCCCCCCCACTGGTAGAGTCTCTCCCCCCCCCCCACCCGGTGGAGTCTCCTCCCCTCCTCTAGTTGTTTGTATATCGTCTTGATTTTTCTTAGCACGATGTGACCGATGTCGTGATGACGTGCTCTCTCCAAACTCAAACTCAAACCCTCCACTCCACTCCACTCCATGTGGGCTTTGCATACGCTGGAAACAACGCATTCCACCCACAAACCCTCTGAGCCTGGATACTTTAGAGATGGCCCCTAATGCAGCTGATCTGTAAGCCAAGGCGGTCAAGATGCCAATTTATAGCGCGTTTGTTGACTAAACGATAAGCAAATGGAAATAACGTAGGGGGAAGCCAGGAAAGGCGAACAGAGACAGGGGCAGGATAGGCAGCCTAGAGACTTGAGGGGAGGTGGGGGGGGGGGGGCTATTACACAACTGGGTTTGTTTCATTAACACATTGTCCTGAAGGGAAGGGGAGAGGTTAGAGCTTAGAGCTAGTGTTGGGATACTCGACACACGTGCTGTACCCGAAAACTGATTTATGTAGAAGATTCTTTCCCATATTTATGACATTATTCTAAATGTGTTCTGTGTTTTGTTGTTGTTGCTGTTGTTTTTTCATAGTCAGTTGATGGGGAAACAATTTCAAAATTGACCACATTCGTCTGAAAATAAATTACATCAGTGGTTTTCAGCCCTTTTCAGGCAGTTTTCCCCCCTTAGGCCCTAGTCGTCGCCCCCACCCCCCCCTTACACACACACAAATCCTTACCAAAACCAGACAAACACTTTTTACAAGAAGACAAACTATAATTATGATGTCAGTATTTCAATGCCTCATTTATGACAATAAATTATTCATTGCATAACACAAAGTATTCTTTATCGAATGCACGAAGATAGACGTGCTTTTCTGGTCATAAAACTCATCTACGCGTGTTGTTGAACAAGTCAATGGCTGCCCCCTACTTTTGCCCCCAAATCATCTTCCATTCGTGTATTTGCCCACCCCACCTCCTCATCGCCGCCCGTGATGGTTTTCGCTCCCCCCCCCCCCCACCCCACCCCAGCCAACCTCGAAATCAAAATCGCCCAGTTTGAGAACCACCGAGGTACAAAGAACGTCATCCAGTATGTGAATGATTGAAAGGAGGAAGCGAAAAATTGCAATGGTGTTTTTAGATGGAGTCAGTTTGTATTTCTTGTATGGAAACAGTCAGGTATTCGTGAGCTTGTCGAATAATCGAATTAGGATTAACCATTAACCAAATTTTCGTTCGAATAATACAATTTGCTTTTCGAGCCAACACTTACTAGTGCCAGGTAGTGTCTGAAAAATTGGAAGTGTGGCTATGTGTGGCCGAGACGAAGGAGGTGTTGGCCAGGCAGGGACGAGGGAAGAGAAATGGTAGTGTAGAGAGAGGGGGAGAGAGAGAGAGAGGGGGGGCTGAGAGAGGGAGAGGGGGGGAGAGAGAGGAGGGAGGGAGGACGAAAGAGATAAAGAGAGAGGTGCAGAGTGAGAGAAAGGGGGAGAGAGGGAGGGAGAAAGAGAGAGAGAGAGAGGGGCAGAGTGAGAGAAAGGGGGAGAGAGGGAGGAAGAAAGAGAGAGAGTTAGAGAGAGAGGGGCAGAGTGAGAGAGAGTTAGAGAGAGAGGGGCAGAGTGAGAGAAAGGGGGAGAGAGGGAGGGAGAAAGAGAGAGAGTTAGAGAGAGAGGGGCAGAGTGAGAGAGAGTTAGAGAGAGAGGGGCAGAGTGAGAGAAAGGGGGAGAGAGGGAGAGAAAAAGAGGGAGAGGGGAGAAAGAGACAGAGAGAGGGGGGGGGGAGAGAGAATTAGACAGAGAGACTGACTGCTTAAGAGGCGCTGTTCAAAGCCTACAGATTAAGCGTCGGTTTAAGTCATTTTATAACAGTAAGCTCTAGTTCTAGGACAATGTCCATCATTAGCTCAGCCTGGGAGAAAACGACGTCATCAACCGGTGAACCGGGAAGTGGAACATTTGCACGACGGCGGGTTGATGAACGGGCAGGCAAAGCCTTTTTGAAACAACGGCCTCGATGTCATTATGTCTCAATGCCTGGAAATTCCCAGAACTTCAAGTTAATGAGCATTTCGCTATCTTCCTGGTGTGCCAGAATTATTGAGAACTCTGGCAAGTGTCTTAGATGACCACCGGGCACAGTACCGCGCCACAGAAGCTGCGGACGACAACCTGTTATGCACGTTTTCTTGCACAGCGTGTGCTGGTTTCTTCCCTTTGCCACCACCCACAGCGAGTTACATCATAAACACATTTTAAAGAGTGCTTGTGTGACATGACAAACGTCTCGCTGACTTTCTCCGTCAGTTTGTACAGCACAGAACGGATCCCATGATTTGTATGTGCGTGTTGGATGGTTTTTAGCGGTGTTGTCGCATTAGGATAATGTGAACATTAACCGTGATGACCGAATTTTGTTCTTAAGTGGATTCTTCTCTGACCAAAATGTCCGCATCTTTTTCCTGGGGCGAAGTTTCATTATTCTAGCAGTTGACGGGAAGTCGCGAGCCGCAGAGTTATGGGGATGGCATAATGTGGAACGTGCTGGGATACGCAGATTTGGCCATGGTTCCACTGATTGATCTGGTTTTATGAGTTTGCATAGGATTTTTTTTTTTTTAACGTTTCTGTTTTCTGACGTGAAATTTTTAGAATCAAGTTGAAAATATTGTTCACAGTGGAGCGGATTGAAGTTGGGTTGTGTCATTTTGTTGCTTTTGTCTTCATGAAACTTCGATTCAAGGAACGAAACGTTGACTTTAGCAAACAGATGTTGGTAAAGATCATAAGTGGAAATTCTATGTGATGTATTTGAGTACTGGTATTTTCAAATAATTACATGTATTCCAGGGTCTGTAATGACGTCAGTGTTTACGATGGTAATTTCGAGACCATAGAGTTTAAATGCCCCAGGTAGACGTTAAATCTGGCAATTGCCTGATTGTAGGTAAAATTCCTAATCACTGGAAATAATTATTCTCTTATCATATTTAATTACCAAGGTTTGTATTAGGTAATCGTGGTGAAATCCGATATTAGAGATAACAGACCTTTAGTGACTTCAGATCCAGCTCTTTAATCCTAGATTTATTTGGCATCGTGAGTTTTTAAATCGGTGTCCTTGAGGTCGGCGAGTCATCTGTTTACAGAAATCCGCACTGACTATCAGTTCATTTATTAAAATGTGAATGATATTTTTATCATGGTGGAAATCTTAGAATTTGCAGGGATTTTGTTCTGCTGTCAGGGGCGACAGAGTTTCATGGCATGGCTTTGAGATCACTTTTCAGTGTTTGTCATACATGTCTACATCAGTTGGAAATGGTGCCCGTGTGTTCAGTGCTCTTTCTTATATTATAAATGTTATGGTGGTCGACAGTGGTTTCATAATATTCTGTAGCTCTTTGCTTTACAAACTTTATTGACATCTTCCCAATGGTAACTATCGTTTTTGGTCAAGGTGGCGGTGTTGCTGTGCAACCTGACCACTACAGGCAAGAATTTTTAAACATGTCAATTTCTAACAACGTAGTATATTTTCACTGGATCTTGTCACTTTTCTGACTCTCCCAACACTGTACTTAATCAGTTGACAATCATGTTCATGTGTCAGTCCATTCTTTTAGACGCTGTGAGAATGATGCGGTTACCATAGTGGTGATCCCATATTATCTTTCACCAAGTGAGTAGCAGAGTGAAACTGTATACAATTAGGAAGATTTTCGGTAGGAACGGTAATTGTCCCTATGGATCACTGTTGGAGTAAGGGCTAGAGTTAAGGCCAGGATAATAATTATTGTTAAAGTTGATACCTGGAAATTACTTTTTTCTCTCTTTTCGAGAAATGTTTCGGGGGGGGGGGGGGGGGGGAGAGGAGGAGGAGCAGTGACTTAATTAATTTTGTTAATTTAGTTAATTTATCAGTGTGTGTGCGCGCTATGTATCATACTTTCTGCTTCTGTAACTGTATTGTTATGTATTCAATGATCAAAACAAATTTCCTTGTACAAGGACGAATAAAATTTATCTTATCTTATCTTATCTTATCTTAAACAACATGCCCCTAATTAACCCTGACCCTAATTCTAACCCTTAGGGACAACTTCTTTGCCTGCAGAAAACCCATGGGAACAAAGGTCCCAATGGAAGTACGTTCAGAAATTTATGCTATAGTGTAATTAAAATTTGGTACCATTCATTTTTTAACCCTTTAGGCTCCGTCTCCAATTCTGCTTGTGGATTCTCATTTTGTGAGAATTGTTTCTGAGGGGCATAAAGGGATTTTTATGATCATTTGGTTGAGTTAATGTATAGTGTAGACATTACTACAAAAATCAGGTTTTCACGCCTTGAATTCTTGTGAGAACTGCAGCCGAGTGATAAATGTCTGTGTATTACTGGCGGCAGATGGGGCCTACAGAGTTGTTGTTTGTTCTGTTACAGTCAAAATAATGATAAATTTCTGTGTATTACTGGCAGTAGATGGGGCCTACAGAGTTGTTGTTTTTTCTGTTACAGTCAAAATAGCCCAACCTACGCCCGACCTTTTCAAAACATGCTTTTCTAATGATACTGATAATACACGGCATTTATCCCGTAAATAACCAGGCTTTAAGCGCTTTTCGTGGCATCTTCGTCCACACTGTTTCATTCATTAACTGTGATAATTAACGCTGCACCAGAAAGAGCCGAAAAATGCCAAAAGGTGACATCGACATAAAAAAATAGGATTAAGAAAAGCTAAGAATGTCAGACTATAAGACACGACGTGGAAAAGGTAAGGCTCAGCTACGAAATTGCCTGCCCTGAGCATAATACGAATGTGTACCAAAACCTTATTGTTAAAAATGAATTTAACCCTTAGACTGGTGCTCACAACTATAGTCACGAGGGCCAATCGACCGTTGCCTGGCGCTCCCGACTACAGTTGTTGTTTTTTCCTGATCTGTCTTGGTATCTAACCTAACCCTATGAAACTGCTACAAACTGTACTATAACTGGCTAACATGATTGGAGCTTTTTCTAAAAGGTAGAATAAGCAAAAAGAATCTGCCGCTGTGGGATCAGCAAGTGCTGAAAGAATCCGCCGGTCAAAGGGTTAATAATAATAACAATAACACATAGCATTTATAATGGCGCTTCATCTCGTTAGCAACCATGCTATAAGCGCTTTACAGCATTTGTGTCATGTAAATCACACACACACAATACACGGCAAACGCAGAAAAACAAAAAGCTTGATGGGCATTCAGAGTGTAAAAAGATGTCTCTTCACCTGATGTTTGAAAGTCATAAATTTCAGTCTCTCTCAAAGATAGAGGCAGAGAATTCCAAATCTGGGTCTCTTGATAAAAAACAGAGATTTTTCACTCATGGCCTCAAGGGACATCTTGGGAATTTTAAACATTTTAGTGTCTGTAGAATGATGATCAAAGATGTCATGATGGTACATTTAGGTGAAAACCGTATGTTTCTTGGTTTTGTGGAGGTTTTTGAATTCTCTGCCAAAGTTTTGAGATCCCCTTTTCTGAAAAGAATGGGGCTGGAGTCTAATTGTTTTACTGGAAAGTGTCTGTCTGTCTTTTTGTCTCTCTGCCTGTCTGTTTGTTTGTCTGTTTGTTTGTTTGTTTGTTTGTCTGTCTATCTGTCGAGTGTATGTTTGTATGTATGTATGGTTGTCTGTGTGTGTGTGTGTCTGTCTGTCTGTCTGCCTCTGTGTATGTGTATATGTACATATGGTTGTATGTCTGTCTGTCTGTCTGCCTATGTGTATGTGTGTATGTACATATGGTTGTCTGTCTGTCTGTCTGTCTGCCTATGTGTATGTGTGCGTGTACATATGGTTGTCTGTCTGTTTGTCTGTTTGTCTGTCCATGTGTTTGTGTGTATGTACGTATGGTTGTCTGTATGTCTGTCTGTATGTCTGTATGTCTGTCTGCCTGTTTGTCTATTTGTCAGTATGTCTGTATGTCCGTCTGTCTGTCTATGTGTCTGTCTGTCTGTCTGCCCGCTAACTATCTAAGTCAGTGTGAAGATCTTTGTCTGGAAGACTGTATTGAGACAGTGTCTTAGTTTTTCTGCACTCAGCCCATCAGAAGTAACGTTGTCAGATGAGACACCTTTGTCGTGAACAAACTTTGCTACTGTAAGATCGGAGCAGATAACGTACTCTTGCCCCGCTAGGCTAAAATTATACTCTATTCTTATATCTTCCTCAAGGTTAGTGACAGTTAATCTACTTTTCTTCCACCTTTTGTAACGATGAACTTGACGTGGTACAATGTGCCATGTGTCATTCCTGTGGTAATGCTCTCGTGTGGGGTCCTTTGTAAGAAAGGCATTTTTGGTAAGCCATTTACATAACATTAAAATTTCATTTAATGGTAACAGTGATAAATTCTGCAATCTGGCACACGGTGTTTTTTGTTTTTTCTTTATGTAAGAAGCACCCGCTTGCAAGTCATTGAAAACCCTTTTTTCCAACACTACAAGTCTGACTCAATTTAAATACCTTAAGCGAGCCCTGAGCCTAACCCTAACATGCTTTTTTTATAGCTGCATCGATGGTTGTTTATAACAGTTTAATATTGTTATTGTTGTTAACAAGTATGACGTACCAGTGGGGTATCGATCTTAATACAGAGGTAACTGTTTTGGAGTTTTTTTTAGTTTCTTACCTGTATTCTGCCAGACAGTTCTTATTTTCTGACGAAACACTCTATTTTAGTATTACATAATTAAGCGGAGTTGATACCGTCCGGGCTTTTAACATCTGATTTTACGCGTTTGTCAATCTGTCTACAATAATATGTGACAAGGGCAGTTATTTCCCGCGTGTGTCATGACTGCCCAAACCACAGAACCTTGCTAGCTGCTCTCAAATTTTGCCCTGGATCGGATTTGCAATCAGTGAGAAATTGGAAAAGTGACGGCAAAATGAACGTCACGACGAAATGCCACAACAAAAGGATAATGGCTGCTCTTTGTGACTGTGTCAGTGTTTTCGTCCATCAACAAATTGTGTGTTCCAGCCATTAGTGCCTAAACAGAAGGGCACAGCCAGAATGGCTTGGTTTAGTTTGTTAATTTGCAGTGAAATAATCGGATTGAGCGCTGACAAACATCGATAAATGCCAAGGCCGATTAGTTGTATGTCTTTTGATTAAACAACGATGATTAAGGATGAGTTAGGACAAAGGATGGACTCTGAAAAGTGAGCATACGGAGGCATGTGCAGTAACTGTTTACTGTCGTCCACTGCTTAACCTGACTGGAGAGCCCGTATTGTATGGCTCCTTTCTATACAATGGGATTACCGAGTGATAGAGTTGGAGGGTTGCCTTTCAGGAATACAATCTTAACAAGATTTCTCCATGTATTTTTGAACTTCATTTTCTCAGAAAATATGGCAGATGTAGACTAAAACTTTATTAAAGTTTGAACATGGTGAGAAAAGTCTACAATTTATGAAAATGTTGATTAGTTCAGTATTTGTTTTGGGGTCCTTAGGCCGACTTTTCTATGATTATCAAACAAAAATCGTCGGCTCCACCAACGTACGTGCATTATTTGTCAGCGTCGTAATTACTTTTGTAGCAGTCAAAGTAGGTCATGGTTGATGACAGTAGAGCTGTTTCGGATTATTTCGCAAATTTCCAGTGCATCTGGGTGAAGAGGAGGACATTTCATCACTGGAAAGTGATGGATTTCACCAGCCATACCCTTCATGACCAATAACAATCACATAAAGTGAAGTCTACAGGAGCATGCTTCTAAAATCTTCCTCTTTTAAAAGCTGTCCCGCCTTATTCAAGGTATTACGTGTACAACATGACATTTTCGTTAGAGATCTTTGTTTTTGGAGGATTTTGTTGTTGTTTTTATTCCTTCAGCTCGTTTCTTGTCTTGCCTTCCTTCTTTTTCTTGTTCTTTGCTGTTTCCTCTTGATGCCCTAGAATTGCTGCTTGTTTGACCTGAACTGGGGAGTATGTGTAGAGTTTTGTTTTGGGCATTTACATACAATTTTTCCTTCTGGCCACATTTTCACTCGGGACATTCACGCCTCACTAGCTTGTTTCGTGTTCTTGTTATTGTTGGTTCCGTCATAAACACGGCTGTTTGGTGGGATATTTTCTGGGGGCTGATACTGTACAAGTTACCGAGTGAGATGTCTCAAGGTCTTCACTTTTCGGCTGTGAAAATGAGCTTCAAAATTCCAGCCCACTAGATGGGCACAATGTGGAAAGTCGCTGTACAGCTGTGAGAAGAGTTGTGGTAGGGCGAATGCAGAATTCCAGCTTAACCCATTTCGAAAGGTGTGTTCGCTTTTGCTGTGTTTTACATGGTACTTGTAAATCATAGCGGGCAGATTGTAACATGTCTTTCTGTATTGTAAGGTACATGGCCTTTCGATAAGTGTGGCTAATTTTAGCCGTTGTCTCAGTCTATGTGTTTTAACCCTACTTTACATTGGCTAGCTAGAGCTTATCGTGAAAAGAGTGCATGTGATCTGCCGGACCCCGAGTGTTAAATAGGCTGAAACTGGGAAGAACATCATTTTTGTATATATACTAAGTCGTCCTTTTCACTAAATGAGATTGTTTTTGGCCACCTTGATATGTTTGTTACAGGTATAACACTTACTGAACATTTATAGTTTCCAGTCCTTCAGTTACGCCAGTAATGCAATCATACTCACGACAGGGCAATATAGTAATCCCTGAACAATGTCGACAAAACGTTCGTGCTAAACCAAATTAACTGATCTTTGCGGAAAAATGATTTATGCCTTTACTGCACGCCTGTCTTCACTAATGTCCCTCTGACTTCGATAAATAATTGTTAAAGAAATTGTTGGTGACGTAAATTTGCGTTATATAATTTGAACATTTTCTAACTTGGTTTCTGATACTATACATTTACAACCGTCGGATTTTATTGGGAACAGGTGAATGTAATCACAGTCGAAATTGAGATGGTTAACGATACCCTGAATTACAGCGAGATCTCATGTCATACTAGCTCAATGTAAACGAAATTGCGTTGTCGGCTGGGAATCGGTCATTCCATTTGGGTCGTACAGAACTCCAATCTGTGGTTAATGCAGGAGGAACGGAAAAGAAAACGCTATTCAGATTGTCAATCTAATATTTCAATTTATCTGCTATGTTAATTGTGTCTGCCCCGGGCACAGAGTTGTTCTATATTTTTTATGAATGGTGTCATATTATTCTACTTGAGAGTATCCCTCCGTCTCTCTGTCGACATGTCTGTCTTTCATTCTATCTATCTATCTATCTATCTATCTATCTATCTATCTATCTATCTATCTATCTATCTATCTATCTATCTATCTATCTATCTATCTATCTAGCTATCTATCTATCTATCTGTCAATCTATCTATCTATCTATCTATCTATCTATCTATCTATCTATCTATCTATCTATCTATCTTCTAACTTTCTGGTCTGTCTGTCTGTCTGATTATCTGTCTGTCTTTATGCTTGTTCGCTAAGTGTCTGTCCATCTATCTGTCTTTCTGTCTCTTCATATGTCTTTTTGTCTTTCTATTTGTCTGTTCATCCGTATGTCTTTTATCTTTCATCGTCTGTCTCAGTCTGTTTCTGCCAGACTTCTGTCTGTTCATCTGTCGGCCAATCGGTCTATCGATTCAAACTAATCAAGACTACCATAATCATGCGCCTATGACGTCTTTATGATCTGATAACCTACAATTTGCTGTTGACCGTCTATTCAAGAACTGTCAGGAAAAACATTAGACCTGGGTATTACTGTGTGATTCATAGCTGCTCTATAAACATAGCCTAAACTGATCTCTTCAGAATTCTCAGTTTGCAACCACGAATCTGTGTCAGTCAATGCTGCTTCCAGTTCTGATTTATGTAGGTTACTTTAATCGTTCTTAACTCTGTCTCAGGTTCTTTGGACATACAAGAAGTACATGTACTTTGAAATTGTCTTCTGAACGAAATGCCATTACGAGTATACTAGCATTATGACCTGAGGTCGGCAGGCATTGCGCAGCCAATGACTCGTGAAC
Organism: Onchidella celtica; assembly: GCA_963931925.1. Lineage (NCBI taxonomy): Eukaryota > Metazoa > Mollusca > Gastropoda > Systellommatophora > Onchidiidae > Onchidella > Onchidella celtica. The sequence continues at coordinate 56,592,753 of OZ007573.1, forward strand.
CGCATGCGGCATTTTATGCTTTCATCCGTGGCTCTCTCCTGTTCTTAATTGCCGGTAAAAGAGAAATCTGTAAATCAGAAAAAAAAAATAATACCACTGGTTTATAATATACTTATATGCGTGCTGTAGCAAAAATGGCCCCGGAAGAAAGAAATACATAATTAGTAAACACGGTCAGGAGAAGCTAGGATTGGTATACTAATGGCAAGGGAATGCTAGAAATCAAGTTCGAAAATTGTCCTCGCTGAACATTATACAGATGTGTGCCCGCAGCTTTATTCGCTCGTAACAAACTACATTTTCAGAAATGAACATGAATGGAAAACAGCTTGATTCTAGATGTTGTGGTTGTCTCGGATTTCGCCGAGTTAGTTTTACCAGAGTGTATGAATCTTTATAGAGAGAAATCGCTTCTGCCAAAATTAGGTCACAGCGATAGCAAGATTTCGAAGGAGAGCGTCTGGGCAAAGAGAGTGCGCAGATCAAGTCACTGTGGTTTGTTCATATTTTTGAGTTGATTGAAACTATTTGGAGCCGTCGGTAAGCTCTTTCTCCCAATGTAAACACACATACGGACATTGTGTACCGCCGTGACCTACTTTCCGCCCCATGCTAACAGTAGTTTCGCGGGGTCTCCTGTGTCTTGCAGTGCAAATCGGTCAATAGTGATGTCTTTCTGTACATACATACTCTCTGCCTTTACAACTTGGTCTCATATATCCAGATTCTTCGTCCACCTCACCTTCTAACGTATCAACAACTAGATGTCCTACCGGGCATTGCCCGGAATGAACAATCATGTGCTCCCCCCCCCCCCCCTCTCTCTCTCTCTCTCTCTCTCTCTCTCTCTCTCTCATATAATAAAAGTAATAAACGACAGTCTTGCTTCAGAACTCATGCGCACCAGAACATTACGCACCAAACTGAACGCTTGATACGATTACTTTTTATGACATGCACGGTACTATATTACGAAACAAACATGCAAAAATACAGATGTTACATAGCAATAAACATTGTTATTTTTTTCAAATACACGCTTGAAGTAAAACAACTTTTAATTATAGCCATCATCTTCCTTATCTCAATTGCCACCTTCCTGCCCAATTTAAGGCCTGAAGAGTGAAAAGTTTGGTCAGTTAGTCATGCCAAAGGTTGCAAGTTACTGAAATATATAATAAGATTTCTCATTTTACAAGAGATTTCAAAGTTTTTGGTCACTTTTTTTATTCTTGCTCGTCACAAAATCATTTCTGCTTGTAACTTCAAAACTCTTTGAAATCTTGAGATTTGTCGCTTTGTCAGAACACAGATCTCACGACAAGTAATGAAAAATTAGTGATAACAAAATCGTTTATACGCCGGTTAGCGGGATGGACGACAGATTGTCAATGGGCATAGTTTCTTTCTTAGTGCCACCTGATATGATATGTCCTGCACAATGAAGGAGTATCAGAGAATATGTGCGCATAGAGAGGTTTCACTATTGGTCGACTTGCACTGAGAGATACGGGAGGCTCCGCGAAACCATTGTTAGCATGGAGCGGAAAGTAGGTCGCTGAGGTAAACAACACCCGTTTGTGCATTTCCGTGGGGATTAAGAGCTTACAAACGGCTCTAAATAGTTTCAATCAGTCCAAGAATGTGAATAAAATCACAGTAAACAGATAATGCAGCTATTTATGGTGAAGACGGTTTCTTTCAATTCTTGTTTCCGCAGCGACCTCGGACCTAGTTTCGCGATTTGGCGGAAGAGAGATCTCTCTATAAATACGTACTCTATGGTAGTGTGTTACAATAAGATACTCTTTAACCATGCCTGCCTTTAGCACGTTCTTTTAGTTGTTGTAATTGTCGTTGCTGTTGATGTAGTATTGTCACTTCTGCTAGTCTTGTTTTTGCTGCTGCTCGCTGTCCAAACAACCGAGAGCTCATTTGTTGGGAACAAGAGTGATTGACATTAATAATCAGGCACTCGCAGCTGGAAAAAGCTGTTATGAGATGGAGAGGTTTTCACACACACACACACATGCGCACATGCACACAGACACACTCACAATACACATGCGCAAACACACACAGTTTCTGTAGGGGTATATTAACAATAAAGAAATAATAACCGTTCATCTCAAATGATAAAATTATGCAAAAACTTGTCATACATTCATGTGAATTAATACTGCGTCCAGGTGTTTGTTGCATTGTCCGACCAGCTTAGGGATGGTTTTTCCCCACAAACGTCACAGTTTGAATTCATTGGGTTCAGTTACGAGAACTTCACATTTTATGGAGAAGAAATTCAAAGCTGATAGAATGCGGGATCTGTGGCAAGCTGCTGTCAGTTGGTGTATCAACTGTACAATTAATGAACCAGTCCGCGATGCCATGGTGACTTTACTGACATAGTGGAAATAGTAAGAGATATTCTATTTATCAGTGAATTCTAGAAATCTATAGAATAAATTAATTCTGAGGATGTCCCCAGACGGGGACCAGGATCTAAGAGCGAGATGCAAATTTAAGTTAACTTTAACATTAGGATTTTAATTGCATGGTTCAGATGATGAAAACCTCAAGGTTTAGTTTCGTGGTCTGTATTCGTTTTTTGTTTTTCAAAAAGCAATTGGTTTGTTGTTATTGTTCTGTAATCCAGATATATTCAACCCAGCTTGTCCAAGATCCTGACTTTTCAGACTCTCCTATTTCGATTTGGCCTGGCCTCGCTACTTTGGTTAGATAGCTTATGTTTGACAGCTCTTCTTCTGAATTCAAAGTGATGCCATATGAGTGCTGGAATGAATGTTTGACGCATGGTCCTTTGCTATTGTTGATGAGGAGGTTTCTGTGTAGTTTTTTTTTTTGTTTTATTGCGTTTTCAATTTTCTAGTCGAAGTGAAAATAATACATGTCACGGTAGTTAAGTTGTAGTTGGCTCCATCGAGTTCTATTGTTGATGATGGACGGATAGATTGCCACTTGTCTTGGAAGTTTTTAGGCTTGTATCTTTTAAAGTGTCATTTCCTAATGTTGTAGTTTCTGAAGTGTCATTTTCCAGTGCGGTATATTCGAAGGCGTCACTCCTGATGCTGTATTTTTTGAAGTGTCATTTCCTGTTCTAATATTTTCTGACGTGCCATTTCTTAGTCTAGTATTTTTAGTATCATTTCGTTGTCTTGTGTTCCCCGAAGTGTTATTTCTTAACCATGCAAGGCAAAGGAGTGTGCAGCCATTTCAAAATCAGAGAGTATGCTCTATGACTACTGGGCAGAGTGAAGGGAAGGATGATGTAACATTTCCAAGTTAGAGCGTCAATGATTCAGTGCAGAATGGGTTATTATTACAGTGTGTGTCTTTGTGTTAAACTTTTGACATTTGGCCTAGTGCAAGGCTGTCCAGTGCCGCTCTGTCGTGCGAGATGATGAAGCTATGTTTGTGAAACAATTTAGCGAATGTGAAAAGTAGTGACAGAATGAATAATTCAGGCAACTGTTCCAGTGATGATAGGGGCCAGTTCAACGAACCATTTCCCTGGAAAGGGTTTAGATCCAGAATATTGATTAGGTCTCGTCATCTCCTTTGGTGTATTATGATGATAAGTAGGCTATGAAATTATGTCGGTCTGCGTTTTCTTTCAAATACAGCTTTTATGCTTACAATAGGAGATAAGTATAACCGATGCGTAATTCATTTTGTATGCTCTTGTTACCATGGACTGTGAAGGTACTTAAGTTGTTGCTGACATGTTACAAACAGAGTCATTAGATCGTAGGACTACCAAAATGAACTGGCGTTTCGTATATATAGAGTACGAATTGTTACACAGAACAACCACAAGGGGGCTGGAAGTTTACAACATTTGCTGGTGGTAGGAATAGCATAATGGATTGTACAAGGATCTGGATCAAAATTGTGGTGTTATTTGTCAGCTGCCTCATCATCATCACTGAGAAGGAAGAGACATCGCTGGCAGCTGTACAGAACCCCTCAACGCGCTTGTCTCACCGGTCTTCATGGGATATTAGGAACATCAAACGTGGGAGAAGAGTCAAAGTTCGAAAACGAGCAAAGCTGCGAGACAAGATTCTATCTTCCTCAGCGTACTACACATCACCTTCAGCGTCGGTAGAGGAATACAGAGAGGTGATGCTTAACATCAGTACAAACCCCACTCTTCCGAATTCCTCTGGTCCCATCACGGAAATGCCCCATATATCTACCAGTCCCGTCACCCGGCACGCCATTAGACATTACAAACATAAGCTTCAACATCATGGCACTACAAGTGGACAGCCCTCGCCTGTTCATTCGTTCAATAACCTCACCACGTCATTTCCAGAGACAGCAACGGGGCAGGCCATTGTCCACCCTGAGGTAACGCCACCATGGTATGACATGATCAATCACCACTACCTGGGAGCAGATACGGACTCAGACAGGTATAACTTCTATGCTCTCACTGAATCCTATAGCAGAGCTCGGGAAATGTTTGTAGAAGATAAAAATGGTCGAGGATATTTCTGTCACGGTACGACTAAACTAATGCACGATCCGACCAAGTATTTCCCTACTGAAACTATCCCAAGATTCACTGGATACCAGGTGTTCCAGGACTTGGTCATAGAAAACAGATCTCATTGTGCTTTGCCTTCACGCATTGTTGTGTCGCGTGTGACGGTCCTGAATCTGACAGTGGATACTTGTTGTATAACTCACTGCACGCATGAGGTGGAGATTCTGGTCAGGCCAAATGAACATATTCTTCTGAATTTTCTCCAGTTTAACGTGCCTGGTTTGAACATGACAAGAAGTGAAGCTATTGGTGTATGTGAGGAGTCATTAGATATTCTTGTCGACTTTCCCCCAGATGACAATCACCAGGAACGTCCCCTAATTTTGGGGTCTTTCTGTGGTATCAAAGCTCCCACCGCTGCCTTTGTCGAGTACAGCAAAGCCAAACTCGCTCTCCGCCTTCATGACAATGCTCAGTGTGTGGACAAAATAAACTTTGAGGTGCAGATTGTGCCATGTCTGAAGTTCCCATATAAGTCATGTGATTCCAGTGACTATGTGTGGTTTGGTCCTGACCGAGGTTATATTTCGTCTCCAGGGCTGACACAGGGTCAAAACTATCCACACAACCTGGACTGTGAATGGACAATAACTGTTCCCGATGGAAAACTAATCAATATTGAAGCCACAGAACTCAGGCTGAGACCTGGAGATGTCATTGAGATTTACGCCGATATTCAAAAATCTCGTTCATTCCCCAAAGTTCTGAAATTTTCTGAGCACGAATTCCGACAGCCTGTTGTACTTCCAGGGAATGAATGTGTTATCCAATTTCGTTCTGATAGCATTAAATCTGGGGTGGGATTTAATATAAGCTACAGTTCTGTTAACGAATCATACTTCATTCCAATGTTCGACAACCAGTCATTAGACTGTTCCAACGATGCTCATCGCCTCTTATTGCCCAAGAGTATTTTGTGCAACTTCCACGTGGACTGTGCCAAGGGCGAGGATGAGGAGAACTGTCCGTACAAACAGCCAAACTGTTGGCCTGAGGGATACGCCTTAGACGGACACTGTTACAGGCCAATTCTCAATCAACACATGATGTCTTGGACGATGGCTGAAGATTTCTGCGAGAGAAACTTGTCCTCGTATTTGGTCACTCTCAGCACACGAGAAGAGAGAACGTTTCTGGAAGGTCTGCGTGACTTTTTAGGATCTAGTCTGGATGAAATGTTTCTGGGACTTCGACGCATGCGCATGCAGCAGGTGGGTCAGTTGTACAGGCGTATGTGGAAGTGGACGGACGGAAGCACGGCCTTCTACTTACCTGATGAATACAGGTACGAGGGCTGGTCAACCTGCTCACTCTACCATCGTAATTATTTTCATTCTATAGAGTGCGGCAATTTGAAAGAGAACGTGTCGTTTATTTGTGAAAAGACAATGCAGGAAAGAACTATAAAGTTTGACAAGAAAATGGAGAAAGGGTTTAGTCGTTCCGGTACTGCAATTACGGAAACGAAGATCACAGTTTTTCGCTGTACGTCGGGAGAATACATTTCAGTGGAGCAGAGATGCGACAAGATAGAAAACTGCTTTGATAGAAGTGACGAATTAGACTGTGACTATCGGCCGCTTGAAGACACAATGTTCTCTTGTGAGAGCGGCGGGTTGTTAGCTTACACATTCGTCTGTGATGGCATAGGTGGATGTCTGGATGCCAGCGACGAGAAATTTTGTAAAAAGCCGGACAAAGCTGCTCTAGGACTGACAATGGCAGTGTGTACGGACGGTATGATCTTGGAGAGGTCAAAGCTTTGTGACGGTAGACAAGACTGTCGTGACAACTCGGACGAAGAGGATTGCACAGACTGCGCCGGCGGTAGCTCTCTGTGTCCTATGATCGCTTGTCTTCCTGAAAAGTGGACAACTGACGCTGAAATAGACTGTCCCATTCGGGATCTGAAGGGTCGGCGAGCGCCCGAGAAAGACTTCAGAGAGAATATCTTTAAAACTACAGGACCACCAGGAATTGTGGTCCCTGACGGATATGGTAAGTTCGAAATCGTGCCAAAAGGTCCAAAAAACAGATGCCCTGAAACACATCGAGAGTGTGCCGAGGGTTATTGTATCCCCGTGTACATGTGGTGCAACGGACAAATTGACTGCCCACATGGGGAAGATGAGAAACCTGAACTGTGTGAGCAAGTGTGTGTGGGCATGTACAAATGTAAATATACACTGGTGTGTGTCCATAACGTGCATCTCTGTGACGGCTACTACCAATGTCCAAATCATGATGATGAGATGCTGTGCTCGATCAGAAACATTACCTGTCCCGTAAATTGTACCTGCAACAGGATGGAAGTCACGTGTACATCATATCCTGTATTTGCAGCGGGGACACCAGTTCGATATCTCAGATTGCTGAAAGTACCTTTGCCAGAGCTACGTGTTGATGGCATCACATCCTACAGTCTCATCTATCTGAACGTTTCATCATGTGGAGTGGAGCATGTTACAGTGGATATTTTACGTTATCTCAATCTAAGAATTCTAGACATCAGTAACAACGAAATTCAGATCCTTGACAAGGAGACATTCAAATACTGCCCTGTTTTAGATACACTCATTCTGTCTAATAACAAGCTGCATAACTGCAACTTTTCATTCCTGGAATATACCAGACAGTTGACAAAGTTAGATCTGTCTTATAACACGAAGAACGAACTAGAAGACGACTGTTTCCACAAAGCTGGGAATTTGGAAATTCTCAAAATGAGATACATGAGTATCGAATCCATCCAATCCAAAGCTTTCAGAGGCCTGCATGGCTTGAAACGTCTGGATTTAAAAGGTAATGAATTGGTGCATTTTTCACGCGATATTTTTCAGTTTCAAAAAAATTTACGCAACATAATTACGGACAACTTCCGTATCTGTTGTCCAGCAGTCAAACCTGACAGCCTTGAGGACTCACAATGTGAAGCACCGTACGACGAAATCTCGTCATGCGCGGACATTCTGAGGACGCTACTCATGCGGGTAGCTCTCTGGACAATGGCCGTCTTAACCATTACAGGGAACGTGGGTGTGATCATCTACAGAATATTCTACGACAGAGGCATCAAATACAGTTTCCGAATCATCATCACGTGTCTCAGTGCATCTGACCTCATTATGGGCATCTATCTGGTCATTATAGGCACTGCGGATGTCATATACAGGGATCGTTATTTGCTGGTTGAGCGGGAATGGAAGAGCAGCGTGGCTTGTCAAGTGGCAGGGTTTTTATGTGTGCTTTCAAGTGAGACATCGGCCTTGTTCATATTGTTGGTAACTTTAGACCGTCTATTTGCCATAGCATTCCCTCTCCACCCAGCTCTTCATTTCAACCCTAAATCGGCTACAGTGGCGTGCGCACTTGTGTGGATCGCTGGGCTTATCATGGCTGCCGTACCCCTCTTCCCAGCCTTCCAGCATTGGGAACTTTACTCACACAAAGCCGTCAGTGTTCCTCTACCCATCACTCGGACCATGTTTACAGGGTACCATTACGCCTTTGCAATCTTCATCCTGTTCAACATGTCCGTGTTTCTCCTTATCGCCCTCGGCCAGCTTCTCATCTATTTGTCTGTGCGAATTCACAAACACCCTCAGGTATCCGCAGCGAGAATCCGCCAGGACACGGCTATTGCCAAACGCCTAGTTCTGGTGGTCATCTCCGACTGTTTATGCTGGTTCCCTATTACTGTGATGGGGTTGGCCGCTCGGGCTGGTCTACCAGTGCCCGGGGAAATGTACTTAGTAGCCACAGTTTTCCTCCTGCCAGCTAACTCAGCCTTCAATCCATTCCTGTATACAGCCAACGCCATTTTGCTGGCTCGACGCAACGAGCGGAAGAAAAAACTTGAACTTCTCTACGGTGTACGACGGTCGTCATAGCAACCAAGTAATAGCCAGGATTTAAACACTTCCATGTAAGTTTGATTCAGTTAATTTATCCTTTGAGGGTTTAATTTTTATAAAAATATTCTGTACAGAAAGTTAAATGCTCTCTTCCACTGGTTTAATTTTAGTATGTTTACAGGTCGAATCCTGAAATGTAATTAGACCACAGCTATTAAGATCCTTATCATCATAATTAGTTTTCTTCCCATCATCATCATCATCATAGTCATCATCATCAGTTCTTTGCCATTGCCAACATCATTAATACCGTTTATCAAGATCTCGGTCATGTCAGATCATAATTATGCAATAGAGTGTAATACACTGTACACTGAGTCATTACAGGGCCATGTGCACTAGTGTCCATAAAGAGTCCCCGGCCATGTTCTCTATATAACCTGTGGTGGTGCTACTGAATTTGCAGTTATATATATATGTATATATAATTATATGCGCCATAACTGCCACATAGGCACCTAGTTTTTACCTTTGATCTGACCCGTGGCTCCAACATTTTTCGATGTGTTTTTCTTTTGTCTTTGAATCGATGGCAATGATCTATTTCTCACCATTGCTAACACGCAAACGTGCACACTTAAAAAAAAAGGGGGGGAAATTCAGAAGGTAAACTGTCATCTAGGGGGGCCATATATAAAACACGTACGCTGAGTTGTGGGTGGGGGTGGGGGGGGGGGGGGAGCTTTGCTCCCAGAGTGTGAAAAATGTGCATGGGAAAAAAGATGGTTCTAGGGGCCACACATACGCTTTCCAGATACGACAGGGAATTTGAGTATGAGTTTGGGTGTAACGGCGCCTCGACACGGTAATGGACGCTTTTTGCGCTTTAAGTGTGGCAGGAAATGAAATAACCTGTTTTCACTTTGTATTTTGCAACAAAATAAATTGTACAGTAAAAATCCTGTTTTTATTGAAACAACCAAATTGTCCTTGAAAGGTGCCTCTAGAAGGTTCAGAATGTGAAGACTTTGTCGTGGACATTGGTCATCTTAATACCCTTATGCTCATGCAAAGATACCAGGGGGGTGCCACTAACGTAAGAAAAGCGTACATCGGGGTGGATGCGGGTGCTCCTAATGGTATGAAAAGCGTACATCGGAGAGGATGCGAGTGCCCCTAATGTATGAAAAACGTACATCGGGGTGGGTGCGGGTGCTCCTAATGGTATGAAAAGCGTACATCGGAGAGGATGCGAGTGCCCCTAATGTATGAAAAACGTACATCGGGGAGGATGCGGGTGCCCCTAATGTATGAAAAACGTACATCAGGGAGGATGCGGGTGCCCCTAATGTATGAAAAGCGTACATCGGGGAGGATGCGGGTGCCCCTAATGTATGAAAAGCGTACATCGGGGAGGATGCGGGTGCCCCTAATATATGAAAAGCGTACATTGGGGAGGATGTGGGTGCCCCTAATATATGAAAAGCGTACATTGGGGAGGATGTGGGTGGCCCTAGCACATGAAAAGCGTACATTGGGAGAGAGGGAAGGGTAAAAGCATCCCCCAAATCTAGCCTGTGTACTTTAGGGGTGATTCAGACCAAGGCTGGAGCATTCACCACACCTGTGGCTCGCCGTAAATCTTTGCTTCACACTAACACAGTAGACACCGCCCACGCCGCCACTCAGGGAGATCCAGCGGGCAGTGCCTAGTGTGCTACAGTCAAGCCAAATGTTTAGGCGGCGAGCCACCGGCCTGGCTCCTACACCAGCTTTGGTCTGTACCATCCCTTATGGAGACCTGAAAAATGGTTGACCTATTGTGTGGACGCAGTCATTCTTATCTCGTTTTCAGATTCACCTGACTGTGAGACTAGATTTGGTGCAAATAACTTTTTCATTTTTTTTATAGTAAGTTTCCCTTCCTACGTGCGTTTTGTGAAAGAATGTTACAGGTACTTAACGTCCCCCAAGTTTTTTGCGCTAGTCATAAGAATTTTAAAGCTTTTTTTTGACTCCAGTGCAAGAGATCCCCTCCCGAAATATTCCTAACAACAGCCTTAATTAATTATTCTTTCAGATTTTCTTTTTGTTTTCCTCCTGTTTTTTTTTTTTTTTGTTGCATGTGTACGGGGCAGGATTAGGGATTCGATAAGATTTAGGGTTGAGGATAAGGGCGGCATTCGGGATAGTTACGTTACGTAAGTGTCCCTGGCGCAAACCTCTTGAGGACCGTACATACAATTAACAACAGCCTGAAAGAAAGAAATGCCTTATGTCAGTAAAGGAGGAAAACGATACTGCACAATTTTGTTTCATTATAATGCAATAAATTCATACGGATGTTAGGGTAGCCACACAAAGGCCACCGAATTCGGTCACCGAGCCACTAGGCGCTTTAGGTGAGAAGAATTGCACTATATAATTTCAACAACTGCACACAGAGCCCACCTAGATTCGGTCCGTTTATGTAGTGCAATTCTTCTCACCTAAAGCGCCTAGTGGCTCGGTGACCGAATTCGTTGGCCATTGTGTGGCTACCCTAAGACTGACGTTCACTTCCAAGCACGGATATTGGACCGGGATATTCATGGGTGGGAAATAGCTGGTGCTTTTGCTACCATTCCTCTCCACCGCAGAAAGACACCCCTTTTCTTGTCCTTTGTTCTACACCCCAAAAGCAAGTCAAATCAAGAAACTCAGAAGAGCCACCAACGGGGAAGATGAATAAATACAAAAAATGGGGAAAAAGCCAGAAATAAAAACAGATACCGAGAGGGGACACATTGGTCTAGAGGCAAACTGCTCGCCTCTCGTGCCGAAGGGACCGGGTTCGAATCCCGGTCGGTGCAGACATATTGGAATTTGGGGATTTTTCTCATATTTTCCTTTCCCTGATCCTATTGTAGGTAGGATCGAGCACCTAGACTTCTCGAATAAGGACGAACAACTCGAAGGGCCCGTGTGCACCTTGCACTTTGCGCACGTTAAAGATACCTTATCAGTTGGAAATCGAGAAGAGCAGGCCGAACAGGTCGCTGCCCAGGCAAAATTAAATAAAAACGTTTCCCTACCACTACCCTCAACCCCCAAAGACCCGCCGACCGGTGCTGCGCTATGGCGATAACGTGTCTGCTGCAGTTGTAACTGGGCTCCATAACACAAAGGTAAATTTCCCAAATGGGATTAAAGAAGTATACAATACAAATACAAAAGTCGTAGGTTGAGACATCCGATTAACAAATACCTCAACTGGCCACGCATTCATGGAAGTCTTCGAAACTCACTGAAATATAATATACGCTTCTTAGTTACCATAGGTTGCCTGCCAAGTTTCATTTTTATTTCTGCACGGTCAATTACGACATTTTTGCATTGCAGTGCCACCATCATTCTATTTTTGCACATTTTTGTATAACTATTGCGCTGACCTGGGAATCAGTGCAACTTGTTCTAGACCTGAAACACTTGATTAATGCCGGGTCACTGCGGTGGAATTGTAAACTATTGCCCCACTTTTAAAGACAAGTCACTCCGAAAATGTAGGTGTGGCAGTTTTGGAGTTCGTCTCGGAGACTTTGAAAAGCTATGTCCTCGTATGTGCGGTTCGTTGGTGAGCGCTTATGGTATGATGTCCTCTGTCCTGTCGTCCTGTTATATTCTGTGTATAGATAGTATAAGCTCCTTGCTACCGCTTCACTTCTTCCCAGCTTAATGTGACCGTTATCGTGTCACCTGCAGTCTCCAAACTTAAACTCAAACTCAAACTCCTCATATGATGCATGCAATGGGCAAAAACGGGCCTATTTCTTGCAGCTTAAAGCTGGGTTCTCATGTGTACGGAAACGGAAACAGCAAAAAAAAAAAGAAATCCCTCGTACATTTAAAAGAAAGAGTGTTTCCATCTGTACGGAAACGGCTTACGGAAACATTCTTACTATTTCACTACTTGAAGGGTTTTTGACTTTTCCATTGCAGTTTATGTTTCCGTATACATGAGAACCCTGCTTGAACCTGTGTTTTCATGTGTACAGAAACGGAAACGTGATCGAAAACGTCAAAAATCGATCAATTAGCAAAAAGAAAGAGCGTTTCCATGTGTATGGAAACGGCATTTTGTCGCAAGAGCTGTGTTTTCATGTGTACGGAAACGGAAACAGAAACGACAAAAACCCTTCAAGTAGTGAAATAGAGAGACTGTTTTCATATGTACAGGGACGCCGTTTCCGCACACATGGAAACAATCTTTCTTTATATTACTTGACGGATATTAGACGTTTCCTTTGCTCTTTCCGTTTCCTTACATATGAAAAGCCAGCTTCAGATTGTAAGGAGTCACATAAACGGTTATCCCTCGTCTCAACCGTTCACCCTTTCCATCTCTTTCTCTTTTGGTATGGGCAGTGAAAATATAAAAGTCACGTGCGTAGGTTTTTTTTATCGGCCTAATGTACTGGATGTCCAAAATGTTGGTGGGGTCGTATCACCAGAGAGTATAGATGTATAGAGAGGTTTCTCTATTGATCGATTTGCACTGCGAGACACGGGAGGCGCCGTGAAACCATTGTTAGCATGGAGTGGAAAGTAGGTCGCTGCGGTAAACAAAACCGGTTTGTGCATTTCCACGGGGCGTGAGAATTTACAAACGGCTCTAAATAGTTTCAGTCAGCCCAAAAATATGAACAAACCACAGTAAACAGATATGCACACCATCTTTGGTGAAGAAGGTCTCTTTCAATTCTTCAGTTTCTTGTTTACCGCAGCGACCTAGTTTCGCGATTTGGTGGAAGTGAGATCTCTCTATACATCTATACTCTCTGGTAGAAATTGCCTATGATTTTTAAAAATTCGTGTGGAATTAAAAGGAGAAACGAAAGAAACGGTGGGTAAAAATGCTGTAGAACACTATAATTAAAATCTTAGTTCTTTTGTTTTGTTGTTTGTTTGTGTTTTTTTTTTTGCCTCGTGAAAGCTTCAATCATTCCAGTTTTACCCACCACCCGTTTCAAACTCGTTCTTATTCTGCCAGATAAGCAAACCTGCATTATCCTGAAATATTTTATTGGATGGAAAAAAAAAGGTGGATATTTAAATGAAAAGAGGCTAAAACTGTATTTGCAAAAGCATTGAAACATTTTCTCCCGTATGCATTTTTTTAAAAATAAAGATACCGAGGAGTGTTGATTTCAGCGCATGAAAAGTGTACATGTACATGGAAGTAATGGGTGTCTGCCGAGCATACGTACGCTTTTTCCCACTTTTTGGTAAAGAAATGACAAAGTTTGGTTTTATTTACCCCCCCCCCCAACAAAATATTTTGTTGGATTATGCAAAAGTTACCGAAAGAAAAAGAAACCTTGGCTATCGAATGAAACCGTGAAAAGAAAAGTCCATGCCAACTGCCACTTAGAGTTTTCAAAAGTTCAAGGCCAGTTATGGACATTCACCAGTCTACTGGTCCTACTCTCGCATAAAGCACTTGGTAACAGAAGAAAAGGAAGTAAACAGGACTATTTCCAGGCATGAACCTAGGCAACGCTACCATGACCTTAGCCTAAACCCACCTGGGCAATAACGCCTGTACAGCTGTCCCTACTTTTTCTAAAGCTAACATCTTTCCACTGTCGTCTCATAGGTCCGAAAACAAAGAGTTGGACATAAATTTTATATTAAGGTGCATAATTTAAAACCTTAGCCTCGTTTTCCCCACTTGACGGCAACATTATACCCGATTGTTTGCACAAGACAGGCCTACTTATGTTTCAGACAACCTCTCAGTGCTAACAGGATTCCAAGCTTAAGGTCTCTAGGATTGGTAGCCTGAACCAGAAATAGAAAGACTTCAGTCAGTTACGTTCTTTAGATTTAATGTATGCAAATTTTCTCGCAGAACAAACAATTTTACGATGATTAAATCTATATTTTTTGCTTGCCGCCTTTATGTCAAAGCCCAGCCATGAAAAACTGCACGAAACCATAAATGTTATGTACTTTTCACTTTGTCTTTAGAGTAGGAAGTTTTATATCTAAGTTGAAAAATGTGTGCATAAAATTACGGAAGACGGGGTTTGAAAGATTCGCGGGCCATTTGCCACATTTTTGCAAGCGATTTTTTCACGAGTAAACGCCGTGACGTGCACTTTGAATATCCGCTGACAGTTGTGTTAAACACGGTATCCGTTGACGTCAATGTTACGCACTGGCGTAGCAACACTTGATCCACCTTATAGGACAGCGTTTCAAAGTCTTTTATGAGAATGATATTTCTCATATACAGACAAGCATGTAGTTAAAACCCTTTCTACTCATACTTTCAATCAAAATTATTAACACCTTCCCTGCTTTGCGCTGAACTGTTCCGGGCTGTCTAATCTCACTATTCTGCCATGTGCCCAGAACTGTCCAGGGCCTAGTTCGTATGCATTTCTTGAGTAATCATACAGAGACCGTTCCGGAATTATGATTATTTTGTATTTCCTAGTTAGTTCACCTTCTTACTTGCGTCATTTGCGTGTATTTTGAAAGCATGGGATTTGTGGTGCATAATTTTTTAGATTTGCTTGTTTTGTTCCCTTTTGCACTCGGCATTTGTGGAAATCTATGTGGCAGGCTTGGGGTTGAAGATGTTGATGTTGTCACGGTGTGAGAATATTGATTTCCCTATGAGTAAACTCAAAACACCACAAAAATCAACCATACGTTTTGTAGTTATGTGACATCCGTGACTCTGACAGGTTTTTAGACATGGTGTAATGTGTTGCATGGCAAATTATGCAACTGTGTAATTATTTTTTCACTTCTTTCAATTACACATCTGTTTTTAAACATGATTACTTTGCGGAGGATATTTCTGTATGTTTCAAAACCGACCTGACTTAGTTGTCCACCAGCATAGTTATTAAGTACATTCTGGTTATTTCTGGTGTTTGGGGTCAACAGCCGCCGAGAAACAAAGATCACACTAGATAATCAAAGCTGTGGAGTAGTTCCACCGTAAGATACATAGGTGACTGGTCTAGACAAATTAATGTTAAATGTTGGTTGGGGCGAAAATGAACTTTTCAGAAACCAGAACTGCTCACGATTTCCTGGCTTTAACAAGGACGATTTCTTCAAAAAGCAATACAAAGGTTTTCTTCACATTACAATACTACATGATGTCTAACAGAATGTA
Source organism: Onchidella celtica (assembly GCA_963931925.1). Lineage (NCBI taxonomy): Eukaryota > Metazoa > Mollusca > Gastropoda > Systellommatophora > Onchidiidae > Onchidella > Onchidella celtica. Next base: position 56,608,351 of record OZ007573.1, read on the forward strand.
TATTATACACTTTGAAAACTCATGAAAACTGTGTCAATTATGACACATCCAGGATTTATAATTCAAATTAAAGGTCAGACGTCTAATTATTTGAGTTATCACATGTGTTCAAACCCATGACGGCTCAGGGCCAGACACTGGTGACAGGGCATTTCAGTAGAGTTGCAAACAACATTAAGCAGTTTATTTGTGTACACATTTATGGCACACACCCGGCACAGTTCCTTAAATACCTTATCTGACGGATGACGATGTATTTTAGGTACAAAGTTCCTTTCGATCACAACGCTGTGACGTCTTAAGGCGATAGCAAATCTGATAAAAATGTGTCCCGTCGTGTATTTGAAAGCCGGGTAACTGGGGGAAGTAGCATGGGCGGAACCTTAGGGTGTGTCTGGCCTGAATGGGGAAACAGGGGGAGAACATTGATATTTGAGATTTTTTCAGCGTGTTACCTCCCTTACCGTCTGTTTCTCACCAAGTTAATTCTTAATTTTGGCATTCAGTCAATTCGCAGAGATAAACGGGATTTTTTCGCGGCTTATCCATAGGAGTTCTGGTTTTCTCTCTGTGACTACATTTAGGAATAGGGAAGAAGGAGGTGGAGCCATTCCAAAATGATAAGAATTGTGTCATGCTATGGTAAAAAAGCGTATACGCCTAAAACACAGTACGCAGGGTTTTACGAGAGACACAAGACACATTTCGCCCTGCACTTTGCTGCAGGGAGGTATCATAAAACCGAATCATCACAGCCAGTGGCTGCTGCAAAATGTACACCCAAGAATAGTGGCAGAAGCTGACCTTGTCTGACTGGGCTTAGTATGATAGGATCTTCCTGGACATACTGAGAAAATATAGGAAATTATGGTGTGCACTTCTTTTCTGCCAGCATCTGACAGTGCGTTCCGGACTTAGTATGATAGATATAGGATCTTCCTGGATTTACTAAGAACATATCATAGGAAATCATGGTGTGCACTTCATGTTTGCCAGCAACTGACTGTGTCGTTCCGGGCTTAGTATGATAGGCTCTTCCTGGATTTACTGAGAAAATACAGGAAATTATGGTGTGCGCTTCTCGTCTGCCAGCATTTAACTGTACCATTCCGGGCTTAGTATGGCACCCACGTTATTCTTAGTTCAATTTCCATTTTGTAGTGACCGAAAGAAACTATTAGTCGTGCAAAATCATAACCTTTGATCCACGGATATCGAGCACATTTGATTCTGTGATATGATAGTGAAAAATGAATTGACATAGATTGACGAATACGGTCTTTCTTTGCAGCACGAAAAAAATTCTTTCTATACAAAACTCTTTCAAGGGAACTCGGACAGAGCGCATGTTGTCGTTTTCTTACAAGACACGTTGTGGGCGGGGCCAAGAAGCGCGTGTGTTAAAAGCTGATGCTGACCAAGCTGGGCGCGTGAAGCCGAGACAATAGCGCGTGCGGCGAGAACATGCTGTTGTCACCCCATAAACACTGACCACCGGTCACTTTCTGTCTCGTCCTGACCATCATCTCTGCTGCACCTTCTGTCCGGCATGGAGAACGAGACATAATTGGCCTGATCTAATTAGTGCTAGAGCATGTGCGGACATAGGGCGCTGGGGGTCAAGTGTCCGGTTGACATTTTATTAAGATGAGCCCGAGGCGATATATGGTCCCAAGGTGACCTGGGGCGGGGTGTCCGATGTCAGTGTGTTTCTGTATGAAACTTTAGTACCCTGTTAAGGCTTCTTTTAGTGGTGGTTGCCTGAAAAGGAAGAATTAGTAGAGGATGATGAGTGATTTGAATGAATACATGACTTAATGAGTGAATGAATGCATGAATGCATGAATGAATGAATGAAGGAATGAATGACATGACATGGCATGACAAGACATGACATGACATGACATGACATGACATGAAAGAGTGAATGAGTGATTGGATGAACGAATGAATGCATAAATGAATGAATGAATGAATGAATGAATGAATGAATGAATGAATGAATGAATGAATGAACGAATGAATGAATGAATGATCTATTAAGAATAAAAGAATGGCTAATGGATGGTTGAATGGCACAGTACGACAAGCAAACTCGACGTGCAGGAACATTATGAACAAAAATAACACTGAACACTTTAGCATTATGCTTTGGTGTTCTATGAAACAGCTGCATTACGTTCATAATATGAAAGTAGATCTCTACATGTACGACATGTGACAGATACTCATTAGAACGAAGTGAACATAATGTTCTTGATTCTGTTTCACGAGAATTCCTTAATGAGATGGTTATGCGAGCGACACCCTAATCAATATGAACTTGCGAATGACGGTCAGTAGGTTCTCAAAATAATTTAAGTTATGGCTTTTGTTACTTGTACGTACGCACCCGAAGCGTTTTGCGCTAGGGGCACGTACGTATACAAACCTGTCCCTAACCCAGTCTTTACCCTCAACCCTAAATCCCATACTTTGAGGTCTTTATTTTAGGAGGTTCGCTGCCCTTGGCATTTACACCTCACTTTACTTGTTTTATTATTTCTTGTTCTGGCGGGGGGGGGGGGGGGGGGAAGATGATATGGATAAATTTTAATCTATTAATTTCAATTTTGCCCGGGCAGCGGCCTTTCGGCCTGCTCTTTACGATTTCCAACTGCCAAGGTATCTTTAACGTGCGCAACGTGCACACGCGCCCTCCGAATTTTTTCGTCCTTATCCGAGAAGACTAGGTACTCGATCCTACCCCCCAATAGGACCAGGGACTTGAAAATATGAGAAAAATCCAATTTCCAAGAACTACTCGATCCTACCCCCCAATAGGACCAGGGACTTGAAAATACGAGAAAAATCCACTTTCCAACATGCCTGCACTGCCCGGGTTTAGAACCCGGGACCCTTGGCATGAGAGGCGAGCACCTTGCCTCTAGACCACCTTGTCCCCACCCTAAATCCCATCGAATAGGTAACCCCCTTTCAACCAACAAACAGGAGGAAGGCAAAAAGAAAATCTGAAAGAATAATTAATTACGGCTGTTGTTAGGAGTATTTCGGGGTGTGCTCTCTAGCTCTGGAGTCACAAAAGTGTTTAAAATACCTATCCGTAGCGCAAAATACCTGGGGAACGTACGTACTTCTAGCAACATTGTTTGTTAATGGGTTTTGTCGCTGATACTAAAGTGTGTTCAAAAATTTGAAACAGATGTGGTATTTATACGATCTACCGTTGGCCGCGATGTTCAACACGTTATCAGGCGTACGGTAGAAGGAGAAAGTGAAAATGTGTTTGGAGGGATGATGAATTCTTGAAAGGTGTATTCCGTGATGCAGTCATAGCTTAGGTAATAACCACGGTATAATAACCAGGAACAACTCGGTTGTCTGAAGTCCCAAAAGCTAAGGTTGCAGGTGTTTGTTTTAGGAGGATCTGTGGTCTAGGTATGTACACCTGGACCCACCAGGCCTGTAGGTCTTTGCCCCAAGAGCTATGATATTTCATTATCTTAAGTACCTGTTTATTTTATCTATCTATCTATCTATCTATCTATCTATCTATCTATCTATCTATCTATCTATCTATCTATCGTTCTATCTATCTATCTATCTATCTATCTATCTATCTATCTATCTATCTATCTATCTATCTATCTATCTATCTATCTATCTATCTATCTATCTATCTGTCTGTCTGTCTGTCTGCCTGTCTGTCTGTTTGCCTGTCTCTCCATAAATCTGTCCATCCATCTACCCATCTACATGTTTGTCCGTCCGCACACCCAAGCATCCGTTGATCCATCCATCTGTCTCTCTGTTTGTCAGTCTGTTTTTCCGTTCATTCGTCCGTCTCTCTGTCTAGCTGGCTGTTTGTATGTCTATCTGTCTCTTTTGGACTCCGACACTAATTATTAAAAGGGTTGTTGTTTTTTTCCTCACCCTCCCACGTGAGCCCACATAAACTCATAGATAACCTAGACAAAGATAGGGAGAGGGAGAGAGAGAGAGAGAGAGAGAACAAGAGAGAAAGAGAAAAGAGAAAGAAGAGAGGTGAGAGAGAGAGAGAGAGAGAGAGAGAGAAAGAGAGGGAACGTCAAAGAGAGAGAGAGAGAGAGAAAAAGAGAGAGAGGGAAACGAGAGGGAGGGGGGAGACGAGAGAGGGAGAGACAGAAACAGAGAGAGAAAGAACGAATGTTTTTTTCAACTCTTTGTACTATCCTGTATGAACAATATCATTACTGTGGTGTTTGATTGTATGGAGTTGTCCCTTCTCCTGGGAACAAACTTCTTTACAATTCAGTTACTCTTTCGCTTCTGTTCCAGGTGGTCAGTTGTCCCTGGAGGACGAGAACAAGAGGACCAGGACTGCCTACACTCGGGGTCAGTTACTGGAACTAGAGAAAGAGTTCCACTTCAACAAGTACATCTCCCGCCCTAGGCGGATCGAACTAGCGGCCATGCTGAGTCTGACCGAAAGACACATCAAGATCTGGTTCCAGAACAGGCGGATGAAATGGAAAAAGGACGAAGCGAAAAGAAGACCGCTTCCAAATCCTGCTTCCGGTGGTGGGGAATCCCCTACTACTCCCCCGTCGCTAGGCGACGAACTGGAAGCGGAAGATTCCAAAGACATCATTAACGTCAACAGTGGAGATTCTCACACTAAAGACAGTAACAGCAGTTCAAAAATCGCTGACGTCAGCGCAGAGGAAAACGCTGGAGCAAAGGCAGAAAAGGTTCATGGTTTAAACAAAAGCGCCCCTTTCCTACTATCCGGGATAAAAGCCGATCCACACAAACACTAACTTGTGACATTATCCGGTTCAGGCCAGTGAGGCGAGAGACTGCACGAGTGACAGCAAAATGAAGAATGCTGAGGTGTGTGACGTAATGAATGAAGTCATTTATTTATAAAGCTCCTTAAGGCTGGTGACACACTGGGTCTAGTCTGTTTTGCGGCTATTCTGACATAGTGCGTGAGGTCTTGTCTTCACGCCAGCTGACCCAGACAGTTTTGATTTGCCCGAATGCGTGGGACAGGCTTGTCTCGGTTTTGCCAGCGCGAGAGTTCCCGTTTCACTCCATATTTCACATCTCACACTTAAATCGAGGCGTAACTCAGTGGGCCAAGAGCCTAAGGGGTAAGCCAGACCAAGGCTGGCGTAGGCCCCACACTGGTGGCTCGCCACCTAATTATTATGTATCACACTAAAACAATACTAACTGCCCACACCACCGCTGTGTGAGTTGTGACTAATGTTTTAGTGTGACGCATAATGATTAGTTGGTGAGCCACCAGTGTGGGGCCTACGCCAGCCTTGGCCTGGCTTATCCCTAAGTTTACGCTGGTTAAATCTAGCTCTGGCAGGCCAACAGCTGAGACAGAAAGATCACTCTAGTTAATCCAAAGCTGCAGAGTTGTTCCGCGTTAAGTTATATGTTCGCTGAGGGAAAAATGAACTGGTAGAGCCGGATTTAGGTGTTCAGGCCTTAAGGTACATGAAGCCGGGAGGCCCATTGTTAAACAGTCACACCACAGAAGGTCTCACGAAGATATTATGAATCAAAATAGGACAACAGATCCCGTCAGAAAATTTGAAGATGCAGTAATCATGCCTTTCAGAAGTTAAATAGTAGGCCTAATGTATTAAAATGAAAAATACAAACCATTTCAAATGACCGAATTCGCTGATTACAAATGTATCATTAAAATGTGTTTAACTCTTAAAGTAATTCTTAAAGTACTCTGGAAACAATGTTTAAAGCTTAAATGTTACTTTAATTTATCACAGAAGGAATTATTAAAATATTATCCCAGAGAATATTTCTGAAATTTGTTAGGCTGCTACGGATTTTGGGGTCTTGAACTGCAGCTGGTTTCAGCTTGGGCCAAAGTGTGGCCTTGGCCCTGTGAACTGCATTGAATTTTGTATTCTGGGCTCACGCCGCCTTTCTCTTTACTGGAGGAAAATATTCCCACCCTTTAGCAAAAGGCAGTTTTAGTCTCTTTTCTATTAGATATCTACAATCTTTTTTTTAGAATTATTTATCGTTGTAATAAAATGTTTCATGATAATGTAAGGCTGTTTATATGGCCAATTGAGTAGGGGCGAAAGAGGTGGGATGTGAAGATGGTGGAGCTGAGGGTACATTTTATCATCTCACACTTTTACTTTTTACATACAAGTCCATAGTTTCCTTGCCAACATAAATAATGTGTTTCTAGGGATTTATTTCATATGTTTTTTCCTTCTTTGATCTTGACTGAATTGTATTTTGTTTTGATGAGTCCATTGGGGATATAATCTAAGATATTGGCCAGAACTGTCGTGGGTTTGTAATCGAAGATGGTGAGTTGGGAAAATCAAATCGTTTAATGAAGACACGGGGCAACTAAAACACAGGCGTGAACTGAGGTACATTATGTTGTTGTTGTTTTTTTTAAAGTTTAAAATTGAAGGACGTAAGATTTAAGTTCTTTGTTATCTTTTAAAGTTAAGTTCTGATTGTTTGCCAAGTTCTTGTGTAGCTTGATGCAAAATAGAACACACCACTGCTGTACTATGTCAGCATTAGAAAATGCTATTTTGGAATGTTCACTTCTGGCGAATTCCCTCGTTCGTACAATTTTAAGGGAGTATTACAGTGTTTTAGTGGTCACCGTTATCGCCCCTGTCCCATCTCCTTCTTTCTTTCCAACGTTATACAAAAGAACGTACTTTTTAAAAAACTGACTATTGAGAAATACAGCATCACAATATTTCAGAAAGTAATTATTACGATGTATCCTTGGAGACGAGGCTATATTAATAATTATCGATCCGATCTGCGACCTTTGCCAGGAACAGAAGGAAGACGGTTCGCGAGCTCATTTCTTGTTTATTCCAACTCCACTTTTTACACAACTGAGAAATTCGACCTTCAACGTTTGCAGTTTTAGTATTATGATAAGGAGTTAGAACAAATCGGAAACAGCTTTATAAGTGCCACAACGAATTTTAAACAAGTGTCAACGCGTGCATTTTTGTTGTACCTCTTCTACAAAGTAAAAGATCTCCAGTATTTCAGAAAATGGAGATGAAACAGATAAGCACTAAAGTCACAAGAAAGAAGCAAGGACTAAAGTCGCGAGCTGGAAAAAAATCTGGACAGTTCTGAGTGGGTCGCTGGGACAAGACAGCTGTTGCATTGAAATGATGAGGTGTTGGCTCTGGACAGGTAAATCATGCCAGTATGAAAGGAGGTCATGCTGGATCGCTTACTTAGAGAAAGATGAAAAAGAATATAAATATTCAAATATAAGGACACATTTTTTGTGTGTGTGTGTGTGGTTTTCTTGTTGTTAGTGTAGGTGAGAATACTGTTGTCAGGTTAATGTGTGCAATACGAGGGAAGTTGGGTTGTTTTTAAAAAGTCCATAATTATTTCTGTCAGATTGGAAATAATTATGATTTTATGAAACAAAGCATGACAATTATGATGCCGTAGAGTGCATAGCCTTTTTGGAATGTCTTTTTGCTTCGGAACAAGAAATTCTCCTTATCTGTATGCAATGAAAGTTTTGTTCCGTTAAAAATTAACAGATATGGCAATTCGTTTCAGTTTAACCTTTAGAATTTGTAATTCCCATATTATTAAATAAACATCATGTTATACACTTTGATAAAGAAGGCGGTTTTGTACTATCAGCTCTGAGCTTCAAGAATGGCTTCATAATTTCATGAGCGCTTTAAACATTTGATACGTTTATGCATATTTTATTTGACTTTATGTGTGAGGATGTGATATTACGTAAATGTAATTAGAGACTATTAATGACAACTTCATTTTATGGTATATGAATGTTCTGTACGGGTTATTCATTTATACTGGCATGAGTGAGCACACTATGTGAGTGTGCATGAGTTGGAACATTATAATCCCCTAATAATTATCTGTGGTACTGTGACGAAGTATGAAATACTTGCTAACTTTCTGTCCTATACATTAAGAAGTTAACATGAATGGTCGCAACATGGTGTATTTTATATGTTTTGATAATCTTGTACTTCACTGTGGGGGGGGGGGGGGGTCTCCAGTTTGTAGTGGTGACGTGGTGCTAGATGTAGACTTATTTACGACCGTCTTTCAGTTGCAAAGTACTTTAGATCATGATCATACATGGTTGGCTTTGGTTGGTATAGTGACAGCTGCTGTAGGGAAGAGCGAGCTTAGATAACAATGTAATACTTTGCTAGAGTGCGTCTATATGCATGTGTTTGTATATTACGTGGGTGTGAATATGTAAGAAATAGAGATGGGGAAGAAGGGGAGATTGAACGCAAACTTAATTCTTGTTTGTTCTAGTTTCACCTGTGGCACAACTGAGAAATTCGACGTTAAACGTTAGAGTCGCTAGTATTATGAATAAGAGTTAGAGTAAATCGGAACTGTGAAAAAGCTTGACGTGCCACAACGCATCTTAGATAAATGCCCAAGTGTGCATTTGTTATACTTGTTCTGCATACTAAAGGATATCCAGTTTTTAAGATAGAACATACCAGAACTATGGTGGCAAGAAAGAAACCCTTTGCAATCATTGCACTTCAGAAAGTCGTACATTGGTTGTAATCACAAACATCATTTTTAAAATTGCATTGTGAATGGATATGTTAATATTACTGTCCGTTTTGCTGCACTGTGAGCGAGCTTAAGATGAATGTTGAAATGAGTGTGAGTTATAGAGAGAACATGATACTTTTGTCAGAGGAGGGAATGATGATGGACAGAAGAGTTCAGGGCGAAAATAAGGACTGAACAAAAAGTTGATTTTTTAGGAAAGGAAGGAAGGAAACCAAGAGAGAAAGAAGGAACAAACACAATGGCCGAGAAAGTAAACAATTGTAAGTGTAAGTGTAATGCTTTGATGCTGTTGAAATGGCCGAAGTCCACATTGTGCGACTTATTTCCCAAGATCACTTCGATAATGGTAGGTAGAACTGTTTTTGTAGTTTTTCTTAATGTTTGTTTCCGTGACTGTGACGGATTTCCAGCCCTATGTGATTTAATACAACTGATAGTAGGACAATCTTTCATCGTGTTTTATTGTTATTTTGTATCAATGTTGATTTAGCATTGGTTTATTATAGATGTTTTGTGGTGTATAGTGTGCGTTATTTGTTGTATTTGTCAGAGTAGCTATTACTGTTTTTGTTGTTGCTATTCTTGTTGTTGGTGGTGATGGTAATTGTGGTGGTGTGGTAGGTGGTGGCGGTATGGTGGTGGTGGTGGTGACGATGGTGGTGGTGGTGGTGGTGGTGGCGGTATGGTGGTGGTGGTGGTGACGATGGTGGTGGTGGTGGTGGTGGCGGTATGGTGGTGGTGGTGGTGACGATGGTGGCGGTGGTGGAAGTGGTAGTGATGGTGGAGGTGATGGTGGTAGTGGTATGGTGGTGGTGATGGTGATGGTGGAGGTGATGGTGACGTTATGGTAGTGGTGATGGTGGAGGTGATGGTGATGGTAGTGGTACGGTGGTGGTGTTGGTGGAGGTGATGGTGGTGGTGGTGGTAGTGGCGGTGGTGATGGTGGAGATGATGGTGGTGGTGATGGCAATGGTGATGGTGGAGGTGATGGCGGTGGAGATGATAGTGGTGGTGTACACCATCGTACGACACATTTGCCACTCCTCTATGTTTGTTGTGGTAGAGGTTGACGATGTGCAATCCTCTGTAGCCAGACTTTTGTTTTGTCTGTGATTACTGTGAATGATATTGTGCTCATACTGGTGATCCTGTGGTTGTTGCCGAGGTCGTTGTCGTTGTTGCTGTTGTTGTTGTTGTTGGGTATGTGAGATCAGTACGATTCAAAAGGTGATCAAAGAGCACTTTATAATTCCGACATAGGAGAAAACTAAGGACGCAGTAGAGAAATGCAGGAGAGAGACAGACAGACAGAGCAGCGAGAGACAGTCAGATAAAAAGGCATAGAGGAGAGAGAAGCAAACACACAGACAGGGGGAGAGAGAGGTAAAGTGGGACACACTCAGACAACGAGAGAAATAGAGAAACAGAGAGAGAGAGAGAGAGAGAGAGAGAGGGAGAGAGAGAGACAGACAGACAGACAGGCAGAGTGAAACATAGGCAGAGAGAGAGAGAGAGAGAGAAAGAAAGAGAGAGAGAGCCGACAGAGAGAGAAACAGAGAAAAACAGAGGCGGGGAAGAGGAAAAAATAGAAATAAAACATAACATGATGCGAGCAATAATAATAATAATAAGAGCATTTATATAGCGCCTTTCGCCGAGGCCTCAAGGCGCTTAACATTGTCCACCATACGCGCACACACACATACTAAAGAACGGTCACACACACACAAATCATTTATATAAATATTTTTTAAACAGGTGGGGTTTTAGTTGTTTTTTAAAACTCTCTACACTGCATGCTGATCTCATGTACACGAAAATGAAGACACCATTGAAAAAAAATAATAATAATAAAATATAAAATCATTAGTACCATCATGGCAAGATCAGCAACGAACTACATTTTTTTCGGGGTGGGGGGGGGGGGGTGAGTTGTCAATATAATTGTTACTTCGACCTTTGCAGTCACAGACCGCGAAAGCAGCAATAAAAGTAAAATGTCATTATTAAAAATTGCAAACCATTCTTGGGTAAGGGAAATGACTCGATTTTCTCTTAACTAGATGCCTGGTGTATCATACTTATCTCCCTTGCAATGTGTTGTGGTTGTTTTTTTGTGTGTGTGTTGTTGGTTGTTTTTTTTGACAGTCCGTGTCAAGATAAAATTACAAGTATATGAACGCCTTACAATGAGCAAACACAGAAACAAGACAATCAAGAATAATCTTCCGCTCAGAACGTAAAGGTTTTAACTTACTTCCATCAACTTTTGAGAAATTGATGACATTGAGATCTTTTGTTTCTCTGGGGCCTCAGCATAATGCTGTTGGCCCCCTGTTCTTGATTATGTTTTTCTCTTGTGAAGTACTTCTCGTTTGCTTTGTGGTCGTCGTCCTTAGTCTCTTCTGGTCGTGGTATTTAATTTTATTTATTTTCTGGTGAGTGCCAAGGTAAGGGCAAGACAAGAAATTGATGACCTAAGTTCCTGTTGCTTATAGCTTTTAGAGGTGCCACTTTTCTTCTTTTTTAGTAATACTTACAAATTACACACCAGGCCCGCTTGATACTTTGACACACAATGGAGAAGACCTGTAGAAGTAGTGTGCAGTGCGTAACTCAATTCATCCAAAAAGTGGAGATGGAACCTTATCAGTTTAAAGGGGACGTAATGACGCGCTTTCATGATTCAGTAATACGCCTGTACTGTAGGTCTTCCAACTACATGTACCAAGATCCGAGGTAAGACAAAAATGATTTCAATTAGTCAAAAGAAATATGACGCCAAAATACTCAGTAAAACCAGAAATAACTGCCAATTCATCGATAGGCTGGCATCATATTATGCCAAGTCGGTCTTATCATAGATCTGAATTTCCTTTCAGTCAAGTTGTGAGACGGATCTGTTGCAGACTCATTGATGTGGGAGGTCTCATTTAATTGCATAGTCCATATCTGACAGATTACAGCCGAGCCAACACAGCCCTCAGTGTGCCGTAAGACTGAGAGTTTATTTTGTTATAATGGTATCCAGGCCCTGCACGTTACATAGTATAGACATCTCGCACGTCTCGTCTGTATGACCATTTCTTATTAGAATTTGTGGGACACTGGGAATTTACCTTGTTATATATACAAAAAATGAATGACCGATGCTAGTAACTGCCTAGCCATTCAACCAGCAACCCTACAACGCGTGGGATCGACGTCAAGTTTGCATAGCGAATGACCTTGTTCCTGCCTAGATTTGCTGGTTATGACATTGCGCCGACGTCAGTGTCATGTAGGGAACCTGACAATAAATTCTACCAGTTCTGTGGAAATCCTATACAAACCTACGTCGGACTGACGGAGAGATGCTGGCTGGAAGGGGCGGTTTTTTGTTTTTTTTAGAAGGACTGCAGAACGCGAGACGATGTTCACAAGGGCGATCACTGCACTTTAGCGAGTTGTATGTTAAAGAGAAAGTCCAGTTATTTCCCTCGACTTGGATATATACCACTTTATTGTTGTATTATTCTGTGTTCAATGGTATGGTTTCACACGGCATAATATACATTTAATGCAATTAGATCTTGGGTACAGTACTGTTGTCTGTTTGTTTGTTATTTTTCAACAATAACACAACATTGTTTGGAAAGAAAAGTGAAGCATAATGTCATGATAAAATGTGTAAAAAAAAATAATAATAATAATAATAATTAATTAATGAATAATAATAATAATCATAATACAATAAATTTAAACCCTTCGAAAAGTAATTCTTTGCTTGATAAAAGTGGACTGGGGTTTGTTTTGTTGGTTTTTTTTTGGGGGGGGGGCGGGGGGGGGGGGGTGAATATTCCTGTCTCTGATCCACGAACAACTTGGGGGAGAGGCAGGGAGGAGGCTATGAAGACAAGTGGCTGACACATTGAAGGACTTGTCAGGGACTGCCCAGGATAGAGACAGGTGGAAGGCTGTCGTGTGTGGCCTGTTCTCTGCTGTCTGGGGTGAAGGGCAATGATGAGATGATGATGATGATGGTGATGATCGTATGATAGGTAGAATCGATCACCTAGTCTTCTCGGATCAGGATGGAAAAACTCCGAGGGCCGGTGCGCACGTTGCACACGTTAAAAATACCTCGGCAGTTGAAAGCCGAGAAGAGCAGGCCGAACAAGGCCGCTGCCCTGGCAAAATTCTGAAAACTAATCCCTACCACAAAAACACACAGAAACAAGAACAAGAAAAAATAAATAATTCTTATTATAAAAAAAAATAGTGGCGGGAGTAATTCATTGTGGTGCAATCTTGGCTCTTTTTTTGCTCGAGGCTACACCCTAAATGACGGTTACAAAAATTATAAAGTTAATTTTCTCGAGTGTCAACTAATCCAGCCCAATCGCTTTTGTGTCGACCGATTGTGTTGACTCCAGTTTCAGGTATTTTTAAATAAAAAGTGGTAAAATGTAAACTACAATGATCTTTGTTTTGGATCCCTGTAGTAAGTCCACCGCACCGGAAACGATGTATTAATACGCGTTCAATTCGGTGCGCGCAGTCCCCCTTCCAGAAATGAGTGCGTACAGCCCTGGTGCGCACGAAATCTGAAGTAAAACTGTAGAATATGGGAAGCTTTCTAGACCAAAAAGAGAGAGAGAGAGAGAGAGAACGGTGGGTTCACAGGTTTATCCCGGATAATGCCGGGAGCTTCATCTAGTTATAAAAAAAAAATAGTAGGGGGAGTAATTCATTGCGGTGTAATTTCCCTCTTTTTTTGCTCGACGCTACAGCCTAAATTACAGTTTCAAAAATTATAAACTTAATTTTCTTAAGTGTCATCGAATCCAGTTCAATCGCTTTTGTATCGAACGATTGTGTTGATTCAAGTTTCAGGTATTTTTAAATAAAAGTCGTAAAAATGTTAAATACAATGATCATTGTTTTGGCTCCCTGTAGCAAGCCCACTGCACCGGAAACGATGTCTTAATACGCGTTCAATTTGGTGCACGCAATTTCCTATCAGAAATGAGTGCGTAGTGCTCTGATGCGTTTCAAGTCAGTAGTAAGGCTGTAGAATATGGGAAGCTTTCTAGGTCACTAAGAAAAAGAGCGGGAGAGAGAGAAGGGTTTATAGGTTTATCCCGGATAATGCCGGGAACCTCAGCTAGTAATTAAAAAAGAAAAAACATCTAAAGTGAGATGTACATGCCAATGGCAGCGAATCTCCTCCAAAAAAAGGGGGGGAGGGGGGAGATTGGAAAAAACCATCTTGGAGTGATGATGAGTCAATACTTCATAGTTCATGTCTATCATGGTAATAGTAATAATAATAATACTCGCCTAACAAAGAGTGAGAGAGAGAGATTGAGAAAGAGGGGAGAATAGAGGGGGGGGGAGAAAGAGTGAGAGAGAGAGAGAGAGAGAGAGAGAGAGAGAGAGAGAGAGAGAGAGAGAGAGAGAGAGAAAGTGAAGAAAATGCAAGATGATATTAAAAAATAATCACACCAAAGAACAACTTGAAACGTTGACACACTAGGAATAGCGGCTGAACTGCCTCTATCGCGTCGTATCTTTCAGTTTTGAAAGTTGAACATCAGAAAATGGCTCACGTTAACAATTTTATCATGAGAGCTGGATAGTGCCTGTGGCGTAGCTAAAAGTTTGTAATGATTATAATAACCAATAGTAATAATCAAGTAGGAGAGCGGCGGGGTCATTGTGTAGAATCACAGATCTTCCCCCTTGCCTGTTCAGCGTTCATAAATTTCCCACAGTTCACCTTTTATGGTCCTGTCAAGCCTGTGAAGTCTTGGTGTCAGCGAGAACCAAGCGGTGCCTGGCTGTTCATCATTGTCTTTATCAAACAAGAGCGCCCTACTTAATAATATGCTGACTGCCAAACGAAGATCTTCTCAGCTGAAGTGGTACACTACACAAGCGGTTCTCAACCTATTTTTTAGGCAGCCGCCCTCTTTGGCTTCAAATTTTTTTTATCCCCCTTCTCCCTATTTCTCTTAGCTTATCCCCCCCCCCCAACTCCCCCTACCCCAAAAGAAGCAAATGCCAACTCAAAACTCCACAGACTTCACTTGAAGAGAGATTACGTACAAATTATGATCCCACGTTTTTCAAAGACTCATTAGTGACAATAAACGTGTTGATTATTATCCATTCTCAAACAGAAAGCATTCTGTATCAAATGCAAATTAAAACAAAATACGCCTTATGTTTGCAACCCCCCCCCCTCTCCCACGGCCCCACGTGCCCGGCCCACCTTCACCGTTTTTCGCCCCTTGACACCTTTTTCTTTGTTTTGCCCCCCCCCCGTTTGATATTGCCCAATTTGAGAACCACTGTGGGGGGGGGGGAACGTTCAGGTTCCAGTGGCATTTACTTACAGGTTTGGGTTCTTTGATACAGACGGGATGCAAGCGAGTATTGACCAGATTTAGTGTAGGCCTAGTCCATTTGTGTTCATTCTTGTATCGATTACAGCATTTCCCCATGACCCACACCAAAAATGAATGCAATTGTTTCAAATTTTTAAACACAAAATGTACGAGCTTTTTCTTTTTTTTTTATATCGATTTTAAGATTAGAAATGAGCACATTACAAATTTATATTATGTCAAAAAATAAAGTTAATTTTATCGGAAAAAAAATCCAAAAGCATTAGCTGACATTGATGTTCAGATTACTGGGCGAATAGTTGATCTTACTTTAATATCGACTAGCGGCATTTCTTTTGTTCACTGAGATATTACGTGTTGTCATGCCAGCGGTGGTAACGCAAAACGTAGAAACATGACACAATTCCAAGCTTGGTAGTCATCCCGCTTTGCGATTCTCAAAGTGGGTGACAATACAAACTATCATTTTGAAATACCCATCATTGCCATAGTATACTTTCTCCAACATAACTGGAGACATAATCATTAATTTTTGCCTTGGCTTCAGTGATATGACCATTATGTACGTTGTGTCTTCACATTTTAAATCTATGTCACAATAGAAAGCATTGGGGTGAACAGTTTGTAGCTGAAACATGTAAAGAACCAACAAAATAAATACTATCTTACTGAAGATGCATGGGTCAAATCTCGACCTGTAGCCGAACAAGTAGCTGTACGCGACACTAGGTGAAGCTGCTGATGTTTTATTTCTCCGGGACTTGTAAGGGCTGTCCTAGGGCTGGTTGCACTCTGAAGCAAGTCTGGTTGGTCTGGATTCTCTTGTCAGATGAGAATTGTATTCTTCTTTAATCCCATTTGGGAAATTTGCCTTTGTGTCACTGCAGCCCAGTTACAACTGGAGCAGGCACGTCGTCGCCACATTTTATTTTATTTTTGGGGGGGGGGGGGGAGGGGGGGTGGTAGAGATGAATTTTATTTAATTATGCCTGGGCAGCGGCCTGTTCGGCCTGCTTTTTTCGATTTCCAACTTCCAAGGTATCTTTAACGTTCACAACGTGCACACGAGCCCTCCGAGTTTTTCTTCCTTATCCGAGAAGACAAGGTGCTCGATCCTACCAGCCATAGGATCAGGGCAGGTAAATATGAGAAAAATCCCAAACTTTCAACCTGTGTTCACCGATCAGGATTTGAACCCGGTACCATCGGCATGAGAGGCGAGCACCTTGCCTCTAGACCAACGAGCTAAACGGGTCCTCCCTCACTGACGACACCGAAACAAAGTTTGTCTCACTATTCGGGTTCATCAAAACTATTGTGAATCAGCTGCTGGAAAGACAGAGCTCGGGTACTGAGTCAAGACAGACTGGACTCAGTGTGCTGCAGGCTTGATGAATAAACAAGAAAAGATGCCGCCTGCCATTTGCAGCTCCTCTGAGATTCCCATTATCAGTACAACAGTCCAGAGAAACGCAGACAGGCCAGGAAATGTGCCAGCAAAGCCCCCGACATCCTTCACCATCCCATGCCCACACTGCGCCAGAACGTTCCAGGCTCGAATTGGTCTGATTAGCCATCTGCGCACCCACAGAACCCAATCCACCTACCCCCTAGGATGACTAGATGGTCCTCGTCGATTCCGACGGACGAACCACACACAACAGTCCACCGCCACCCTTTAGTCTTATCATCCTGTTATATTCTCTCTTTCGTCTTCCTCCTTCCTAGCACGATGTGACTGTTATCATGTCTATGTGCTTTCTCCAAACTCAAACATCGACATCCACACACGGACATGCGCAGATCAGATCTAGGTCAGTGATTCTCAGAGTCCCAGGCTCCAATCCTACCTTTTCGACCCCAGGTTTGCCCCATTCCTCTCCCATTCTGAATCGGCATCTAATATTATTTTCATCAATATACTTTTACAACTGCAATTGTGTAACAATTTATGAAACTAAACGTGTTTAGTCAATGCAGTCAAATGAAGAAAGAAATCTTTTATTTCAATGGATCGTAGAACTTCCATCTACAGAGTTCACCTTTTATGGTCCTGTCAAGCCTGTGAAGTCTTGGTGTCAGCGAGAACCAAGCGGTGCCTGGCTGTTCATCATTGTCTTTATCAAACAAGAGCGCCCTACTTAATAATATGCTGACTGCCAAACGAAGATCTTCTCAGCTGAAGTGGTACACTACACAAGCGGTTCTCAACCTCTATCCCAGTTTGGAGTCCATGTTCTGGCTGACATTTCTACCCAATTTCTGCCCTGGCCAATAATCCCCTACCAACTTGAATTTAAAATTCTTCCTTTGGGATCCAAGCGCCTAGCGTTTGAAGATCATTGATTTAGGTAATTGTATGCTTGCCCTTGACTGTTAGGGACCTGTTGACGAATGCGCATATGACAAGTTTATACCGACAATAAATAATGAATTCTGTGCAAGATCACAAGAAACAACTTCAGAATGAGAAGAACAGACCGGAGAAAGAGTAAATCGCCTCAAATAAACTTATAAATGTGTCATTGTGAAAATCTTTTCCTCCACATCTAACGAACTCAGCTACTTTACTTGAGGGTGTAGTATTTTATCTGAAGTTCCGGGCTAAGGAAAGGTGGGTAAGAGACGGAACTGAGACCCTGGTGATCTAGTGCCTTCCTACGTCACGAAAACTAGTCTCGCTTGCCGTGATCAGTAAATCACAAGAAACAGGTCTGGCTTTGTGAGAACGTGAATCAAAGAGGTGTCCACCCGCATTGAGATGAAGTCTGTTCTCTTATTAACCCTTGTGTCCATTTTTCTGCTAGCAAATGGTGAGTGATTTCGTCCATTCTCGTGAAAAGACCCCTAAATTGAAGGTTTTAGTTCTATATCCGTCCATAATTTACAAAAAGTTAAGACCGAGATAGTGATCGAAACGTACTGCAACTACCCTTTGTCTCTCAACTTCAGCTCGTTCAAGTTGCTTCACTCAAATAATAAAAAGTACGCAGTTAACTGTGCTTTACGCAAACACTGATATATACAAGCTGATCTTTATGCACAGCGATACAATTTATTTTGGATTTTAGGTGGACTTTAGGCGTGGTACAGATAGGACTAACTTCTTTACTTTAGTTTTCATGTTCAATACCCTAATTATCTATATCATTTATCCTTTGTTTTGACATTATAGATCTCATTATTGTAGATAAAAACAGTCTTCATGAAATGTTTATTACGGATTATAAATTATATTTTTCCGATTCTCTTATGAAGCATTTTTGAGGACAAATGTTCATTGCTTACAATCAAAGTGGAAATAATCAATCCACAAACGACAAATATGCAGTAAGATCCATTGGCTTACCGTCTTTATCAAGACACCGGCGTTCTAATTCTGGATACTTCTTCCCTTGTTTCATGGTGAAAATATTTTTTTTTGCTCCAAATCAAATGAATCTCTTTAAAAGAGACTACAATTTTGGAAGATTGCAATTCATAAAAACTGTCCTGTCGAAGTTCATGAATACGCATTTTGGTACGACTGGATTGAAATACGTGTGTGGGCGGATGGAGCTGAAAATATCTTAGTTTAGTAATTTGGAAGGTCACAGCGTTCGGCCATAATCTGGTGTGACAGAAATGACCAAAATTTATGTTGGCCACTACTGGAGACTGTAAGTTCTGGTAACTGGAGGCCTGTTCATGTATTGTGCTTGTTGGGGAGAAATCCGTGATAAATTAATCCTCTCACATACCCTGGGCAATACCGCCTTGCTCAGTCAGGATTGATTTGAGCTGGAAGTGAAAACCTTATAAATGTTAGTATTTTTAGAACACTGATTCAGCTAGACAAAGTTTTACCTTACTAGAGGGCAGAGTTCACTGGCTCTGGCAGTATGGCCTTGTAAAATCAAATGATTTAATTGGCCAAAGACAGTTATAGGATTAAACAAATCACACTGTCGCAAAGTAGATGGTGGAATTTTTATTTTATCTCTTTTCTTTTCAAATCTTCAGTCTTTCTAGGTTTAGTCACCGCAGATTTAGCTCAGAAATGTTCAACAACGATGGATTGCAGCACAGACCCGTGTGCAGACACAAAATGTAGCATTGGATCGATGTGCTTGTGAGTGTTTGTGCTAAACATAAGCTAATATATTGTACAATATTTGTCATATCACTGAGTCATTGCATTAATATGGCTCCCTGTAAATTTCGATCACGTGGCTTTCACATTAAAACATTGCTAAAAATGAGTTTTGGTCTGTAACTTTATATAATATGCTCTTTAATGTAGAATTTTGGGCCTCAGCCGAGGCGAGCATATGGACGGCCAAAGCGCATGCGGTATGCATGGGAACTTTGGGTCCTGGGGAAATTTTGGAAGCACGTGAACCTTGTCTTTTTTATTATTTAACTCTTTGTGTTCTTTGTGTGCCAATAGCCGATGAACCGGCTCTTCTGCTGGTAATGTTTGTGTCAATCACCGATGTATCGGTGCACAAGAATGCTGGGCTATTTTATTTCAGGAAGAAAGGAAGTAGACTACCCGATCATAAATGTTGCTGTGGTTAGTCTTCGTTCATCTCTCCCAACATTTTTTTCCTGTATTGGGAAACGTGGAAATATTCATGGGACACAAAGAGTTAAACAGCATGCTGGTGGTGTTCCCAGTGTCACTCTACGGTGTGTCTTTGACACCGTGAGCGAAATCAGCATCAACCTCTCGGTAACTGACTCCATACTTGTTTGAAATTAAGCACACGCTCACATCTCACATTAAATGATTAATCCTTTACGAAGTGTTTTTTTTAATATATATATTATATATTATTTGTTAGACTAGATGAGGTTCCCATCATTATCCGGGATAAGCCTGTGGACTCATCGTTCGATCTCTCTCTCTCTCTCTTTTTGGTCTAGAAAGCTTCCCATCCACAGACTTACTACAGAATCTGATTTCATGCGCACCACAGCATTACGCACTCATTTATGGTAGAGAAATTGCGCGCACCGAATTGAACGCGTATTAATACATAGTTTGCGGTGCCGCAGGCTTACCCATAGAGATACTATAATACACTAGTGTCCGCACGCATGCACAAGTGCAACGCGCCGCCGTGGCCCCAATAGGTAGAATGCGCATGACGTCACAGAGTTTTTGTTTTGTACTTCCGCCAAACAAGATGGTCGGTGGATCAGCTGATGAGTGTAACTTCGAGATGTGTCTAAGCAGTTAAAATGCCTGCTGGTTGCATTGCAGTTGACTGTTGTGACAGGGGTGGAAAGGATGGATGCAAGCCGGTCAGATTCCCTACCATCGGTGTAAACAAGAGAAAGGAAGTGAAAGAATTGACCGAACGTCTCCCATGTGCGTATACACATGTGTCATTGTTTACAGAAGTGAACTCGCCGCCGATTGGTTCGCGACGCCTTAAGTGGGTCCGGACAGACAAGATGGTGGATATGCGCATTCTACCTATTGGCCTATATGAGCGCCATGTTGACTTGGGTTGGATTCGCTAGCGAGCAAGCGCTGGCTGTTCGACGTCTCACAGAATAGTAACCCCATCCCCGCCTATAATTATGTCAAAGTCATAATAGAAAGACTACGAATGCGATGCAGCACAGGCTGTTATTGCGGAGACATAGTGTTTTACACAGAAAGCTAGAGCTGAACAGTGAACACCGCAATATTTTCTGTTTGGTTTTGTAATCAGACTACGTCCCCCAAACAACGTTCTTCAAACTAACAAGTTCATAACTGGTAAAACTAGTAAGAGTCATGAAAATTACAACATGCATAGCTTTGAACAGAAAATCATGAGACGGGCATGTTAGTAGTATATAACAAGGAAAAATGTTCACCTTCATACAGAAACAAAAAAACAGTTTAGAGGTGTAACTGGATCATAGAAAGAAAGAAAGAAAGAAAAGAATAGACATGAAAAGAAAAGAAGAAAGGGAGGGGGGGGGAGGGGGAGCAGATGGAGAAAGCAAAACAAAATCCTGTAAGAAAGGGAATAAAATTACTTTTGGCGATCTGTAATCCCTGCATGATGTATTATGTTGACTGTCAGCACATGATCTACTGATGTAGAAAAAGAATCGTTTGGTTAGCTTCTGTCTAACTGACCCTACATCCCCGCGAACATATCTTTGGGTGAAGGCTTTGCCATGGTGGTGCAACATTGGCCTGCAAAATAGTTCACATGCCTTGTTAATGATCTGGGTTGGGTGGCTGTCTTGGCTTTCGAGATGGCAGTCATAAAAATGTGACTTCCGAGGCCATCAAATACTATGGAGCCAAGTACTTCTGGCACTGCCAGTGTCACTTTCAGTGTTGTAACCGCTGACACCGACCGTATGGGGTGCTTAGTCGTAAGCGGATGCCGTAAGACTTGGTCGGCCTTTTTGATAATAGCAAACATGTCTTTGCTTGCATAAAGGAACCCTCCACTACCTCTTCTCACGGAGAAACGGGTCATACTCATCTTGGTCGGAAAACGAGGATTGGAAATTCGAAGAGTTGTGTAAACATCTGGGGTTTGTTCCAGACCTTTCAAAATCGAAATTAAAGATTGGAATGACACTTTCATAATGAAATTAGGAGTGAGAGAACCACTTTCATGACAAAGGCTAAAAAAATTAGCACAGTGTCGCAAACAACAATAAGGCAATACCCCACGATATATTCATGCTGATAAATATATTACAATAGGTTTTGATCTCTAGTCCTTCCCTATTCTCAATCCAATGCACTAAACGATCAAGTTGTCTGGACGTATGTTTTATTCATGTAAAAAAGGAATTAGGCCTATGGAGATAACCTTGCCACCCAGTCTCATCATGGCTGCCTGTTTTAACTGAGACAATCCAAAACACAAGGGGGGGTGGGGGTGGGAGGGGCATGATGCAGTATTAGGTAAATCTAGACATTATTAGCCCAGAGCATTTAGTATCCTATCGCCACCCCAACTCAAAATGGCCGCCACGCGATTCTAGTGGTTCGAAGCCGTGTGGCACCGTGCGGACTCTAGTGTTTAATACTATCTCAATGGGCTGGCTACAGCGAGCCATAACAAAGATCATTGATTTTACATGTTTACAACTCTTTATTTAAAAATACCTGAAACTTGAATCAACACAATCGGTCAATACAAAAACGATTGGGCTGGATTAGTTGACATTTGAGAAAATTAATTTTACATTTTTTGAATCACACCGCTGTCATTTAGGCTGTAGCGTCGAGCAAAAAAAGGGCTAAAATTTGTATTTTTGTATTTGTATTTGTATAACTCTTTAATCCCATTTGGGAAATTTGCCTATGTGCCATTGCAGCCCAGTTATAACTGGAGCAGGCACGTCGTCGCCACAGTACAGCACAATGAATTACTCCCGCCACTATTTTTTGTTATAATAAGATAAGATTGAAGACTGGCTTTTAGATTGCTTCTTTGCTCTTCGAACATTAATGAGACCAAATTATAAAAATAAAAAAAAAGAAATCTACAACACTTAACTTTGCGAAAAACACCACACTAAACGATTTTACTTTGACAACGAGAAAACGATTCGTGTCTATAATGTTCAACGAAGAGTACTACACGCAATAAACCACACGTGCGTTGAAGACTTTGTAGTCAAAATCGATGCTGGCTGCGCTCACTGTAAAAAAATGCACTGTATACAAATTTGGCCAATTTAATACTTAGAAATAACTCTTTCAAAAATTTCATCTTGGTTACAGAAGCTGCAATTGCCAGCCTTTGTGCATACCGCTGAGATGACAACATCAGCAGGATTGCCTGTTGACCTGTTGTACAACAAAACCAGCTCTTGATGCGGAACCTCAGTACAGATCAACACATTTTATCTCACTTTATCTACAGTCTCTTAAACGTATGACCAAGTAACTGAACCATCAACTTCTTATGGCCACAACAGGAACAGTTTTGAATTTCACAACAATAAAATCTGGGAAATACAAAGAAATGAAAGAGTTCTTTTGTTTTGTGTACTCTTTCTCTATAATTGTGTGGCATGAAAAATGAATGTCATTAGGCGATTGTTGTGTTCTTTAGTTGCACCTTGGTGCTTGCCTTTCTGTTCTGATCAAGGGTGTGCAAGAAAGGAAGGATCTAGTGTGGAAAAGAAAGCGTGATTCAGTGTAACGTAATGTGCTTGTGAAACTTGTAAGGGCCTAAATCTAATGTTCAGCAAAAGCGTCTACAGAATGAGAACAAGAAAATTTCCTGCTATTTTAAGTGTAATTATTATTATCATCATCACCAACACATCAACTGCATCATCATCGACATCATTGTTATTTGTAGTATTACTATTACTACTACTACTGGCATTAGTGTTATACTTTTTTTCATTATTATTACTATTGTTTTCATCAGGGTTTTTTTCCCTGATCACCTTATAAATCATTCAATGTGCATAAAAATCTCCTGCCTACAGAGGGCAATAAAATAAAAAAAAGAATAGGAAAAGACAAAAATGAAAGGCATAGTCTTGGATGTTCTATTAATATTTTATAGCTCTGCCAATGATGAGTTTGAACAGCACAAAATTTCTTATTCACAACTTTTAATTTAATACAGAAAGATATTCTTTTTCCAACGGAATAATGGAAGTAGACCTAAATTTGGAAATAGCACATCCAGTTGGCTTAGGTTGTTGGCATAACTCATCAATTTGACTGTAACGCGAAAGAGTCACCGAAACATATAGGTCATCCTCTGTCCATAAACTCTTATTGGGACACGGAAAGGGAGACAGCGCCCTGTGAGTTCATTACATTTTTCAGTATCAACATTTGGCCTTACAGTTGCAACTCCTGGAAGGAGAGAGAGGGAAGAAGTGCATGAGAAATACAATGTGAATGATGGGATAATGGATGTACTAGATAACTTCTCTATCTGTCTGTCTGTCTGTCTGTCTGTCTGTCTGTCTATCCATCCATCCATTTATCTATCTATCGATTATCGCTCTGTCCATCTATCTATCTATCCATCCATCCATCCATCCCTCCATCCATCCATCGATCAATCCATCCATCCATCCATCCATCCATCCATCCGTCGGTCACTACATCTATCTATCTATCTATCTATCTATCTATCTATCTATCTATCTATCTATCTATCTATCTATCTATGTATCTATCTATCTATACATATACGTAAGTTTGACACTAGTGACACGAACACGATCACGCAAAAAAGAAAAAGAAAATGTTTTTCAAAGTTGCTGTGATTTTCCTTTACAGTTGAAATAACAAAATGCATTGCCTAACCTTACTTTTTAAAAAAATGGAATTGTCATATACAGTGACTCCTGACAGGTGTCGCTGGTTTGCAGTGACATAAAAGCAATACTTCAGTGACCACACTAAGTCTTGTCAGTATGATGACCACAATAAGTCTTGTCAGTATGGCATCCCGACAACAAAGGTAAAAATTATCCTTACCAGCATAGTCCAAATCTGCACTTCTTGAACAAGCAAGGGTCAATGGCACATGTCATGATTTCGATGCAGAGCGATCTAGAAGTGACAAGCGAAATGAGGCTGCTGGCTTCTGCTCGGACGGGATAGTACATAACAATGTGTCAGTACGCTATGTATTGTCATTTAGGAATAGAGGACATTGTCACAAGTGGAGTGAGTGCAATTAAGGGGATTGCTAATAGAGCGGGTGTATAGATGTAGGATTGACTCACGGGATAGTTGAGGCTACTCAGCTATATTGACTTCTGTTAGTTAGCGTGGAAGCGTGCAAGACGTGAGTAAAGTTGGAGGCGATGAGGTAAAGCTTGTGTAGTGAAAACTCACTGCAAGTTAAGAAGTCCAGGAGGACAGACGTGAAAGGGAGCAGTCGGGAGCTTGTAGTGTATTCCAGTGAAGACTGGTGCCGGGGACAGGCCAGCATAAGTGAGGTGCATGGGTTGGGCAGTGAGGCCACCAGCAGGCCAGCATAAGTGAGGTGCATGGGTTGGGCAGTGAGGCCACCCGCAGGACAGTAAGGGCACATTATCCGTGGCAGTCTGGCCATATTCAGGAACGATATGTATTAAGATATTGATGTGAGATTAAGATATTGATGTGAGGTTGAGCACGGGCAGTGAGACGTCGTGCTACAAGGCAGTGCAGCCATTGAGGTATTGTTAGGCTGAGGCCAATTATCATATTGTAAACGAGTGATTATCCTAGAGAGGAACGGGAAGGGGAATGAATGCTTAAGGGAACGAGTGAGATGATGTACTTATTGGATTGTCGTTATTAATGTTGTAATAAATGTGTGAGCCTGTTTGATTGTTTTGTTAATTGTTATACTTGTCTGTTCGTGACTGTTACTGTCATATAAGTACTTCTCCCAATCTGGGATTTGCTACAGACATACTAAGATTGGAAAACAACAGTTGTGAACGTCAATTACTGAGCAATACGCCAAGGCGCTCATAGCGATTTTGATTGGCCGAGTAGTTCGATGAGGACGTCATGACATTGAGTTTCTTTGCATGTGAGACCTCGACCAACAGTCGACTGGTTGGCTCTCAACGACACTCAATGTGGTGACTTAACCACCCAACAAACGAGCCCATTAAATTCGGCTTGAGGGCGCCTAGGCTAGATGTCTTAGCGTTACAGGATCTCATTGAAAGTGTTCTCCAACCTTCAGGCTCTTGGCGTGCTGAGTCTAGTCTGCTCCGTCTGGGATGTAGTGTGAGTTGTAGACTACAGAATTAAACGGGACCTCACACAATGGGGAGACCGAAACAGGTCTGTGTCGCTAGTGCAGGCCCGTCCCAAGACTGTCCTGGGACAGCTGGGGGAGAGAGAGACCTACCGCAATGGATCTCAACAGTCGCACAACAGCCTTGACCCGTGCACCACCAGCTGTGGTATCAATAACAGTTATACTCTTGGTTGGAAATGTTATTTATTGAAAACAGATCTTGTAGGTAGGAGTCCAAAATATCCTCGATCAACAATGTCTTTCATATTTACTGTAATTGAGCTAAATCACCTAAACTGAAGTGGCTACGTGGCCAAAAATTATGAAACGCTGTGTACTGACACACTTTTTGACGATAAAGTACGTGTTAACACATCCTTTGACAGAATTCAGTTGTTAGTAGGCCTATCATTTAGTAAGATTTTTTAGCAGAAAAAAGAAACACATTTTCCTCATGTAGAATCGAAAAAACTATGATCGGAAATTTCGTTTCGGTCTACAGTTACACTTTAGCTAATACTGACATTTGATAATAAAAATAATTATTGTCATACAGTGAAAGTAGTTTGAAAATTCCACTACACGTCATTATTATGAATCCTCTTTAACGAACTCAAGCGGGTGACGACACCGTGAGTTTCTCAATCTCATTCCGAATCCAGCATGTTATCTCATTCTTCATGAAAGTTTACCTTGGAAGCCAGCAAACAGAGAGAGAGCGACAAGAGCGAGAATGACTGCGGTCTTCATTGTGTCTTTTGGGCGTTCTTGGGATTACAAATGTGTTTTGACTGACATTATACATATAAATAGACTTTCTAGGCTCCTAGTGAAGACGTCACTGCCGCTTAAGACCCTTTAGTAAATGATCGCCTTTCACGTCGCACTGAATCTCGTCTAGGATTCAACGAAAGCCGACGGAGATCACTATACAACCCTCGTGACGTGTTGAGTAACGCCCTGTGCGGGGAGAGCCAGCGGCCAATCAGTCGATCGTTCGCGTGTTGCCGATAACCTCGGCGGTCGGGTCACTTGGGTCCTTGTGAACGCGTGTCTTGTGTTTTACTTTAGGACGCAATAACAACAATAATGGTGGATACATCAATAGTGACCCCTATGATATTTGGATAAAGTACTTTGATGAGATGCAGTAAGTTCTATTGTTAAATAGAAGGCCCATGGTCAAGGATTTTCTGCATTTATATCTATATCATGCCGTTGAACACACGTTTTAGCCTTTTCAAAAAAGGTCTTGGTTTTTTTTGTGGGTTTTTTTTTTGGGGGGGGGGGGGGGGGGCTCTGTTGGTCCGGCTATTCAGGTGAGCAAGAGCCAGGCCTTTAATAAACTATCAACATGTAACATGGCATTGCCCTCCCCCTCCTCCACAGTGTAAAGTTGCCACGTACTATGATGTTAGTTTTCTTAGCACACCATAAGCAAGAGATTTGATTTTCAGTTCGTAGGTATACATGTACTGAAAAGCGGTTTAACCAAAGCAACTCTAATTACCACATCAAATAAAGACAACCACCAACAACAAAGTCGGTCATTTTCTCCCAGTTTTTCCTGATGAAAAACCTTTCGGACAGACGCCCTTATGCAGCATGCCCTGGTATGCTTATTACATCGGAATTCATTATTACAGGCAGAGAACGGTTTCTCAACTACGCAGATGGCCCCTTCTTCTCATTTCACATGCAGAAGACAACCAACATCAGTCAAAGGTTTTTGTTCCATGTCAGTACTATTACACGAGTAGGGCGATTAGTTATGAATAGTTGCATCGTAATAAACGTAATCGGACGAGACCAATTTGTTAGACATAGTAGGGGTGGCAGGATAGAAACGTGTGGAAAAAAAATATATAGTCGGAGAGACCGAATAAACAAAACAAGAGGAACAGCGTTGCTGTACAATATATTAGCCTCCCGCAGGACCCGGGTAGCAACTCTAGGTGAGAATGCCACTTTTCATGTGGTGAAATACATGCCTTCATTTATTCTGAATACAGAAACGACAAATTTCGAGTCTACTTATCTCGAACTTTAAATTAAATTTTGAAGAGAGAGAGAGAGACAGACAGACAGAGACAGAGAGAGAGAGAGAGAGATAGAGGGGAGAGAGAGAGAGAGAGAGATAGAGGGAGAGAGAGAGAGATAGAGGGAGAGAGAGAGACAGAGGGAGAGAGGGATGGAGAGAGAGAGACAGAAGGAGAGAGAGAAAGAGAGAGAGAGACATGGAGAGAGAGGGGAGAGAGAGCAAGCGGGCGAGAGAGAGAGGGAGAGATAGAGAGAGAAAGAGAGGGGAGAGAGAGAGAGGGGGGGAGAGAGAGAGAGAGAGAGAAAGAGAGAGAGGGGAGAGAGAGAGAGAGAGAGAGAGAGAGAGAGAGAGAGAGAGAGAAAGAGAGAGAGAGAGTAACAATATTGAGAGATAGCTGTTTTCTATTTCCCGACTTTAGTTCCTGTTTCTTCTATCTCCATTTTCTGAACAACTCATTGGAGATCTTTCAGTATGTAACAGAGGTATAGCAAATACACACTTTGACGCGTGTTTAAAATGCCTTGTGGCACTTACCAAGCTGTTTCACAGTTCCGATTTATTTCACCTCCTTATCCTAATAAATGATTCGTCAAATTCTTAACGTCGAATTTCTCAGTTGTGCAAAAAGTGGCGTTAGAACAAACAAGGACTAAGTTTGCGATTTGGTCCTTCAGCAAGCGCAGCTGATCTCATTTAATAAGGAAGATGGCATTTCAACTGTTCCAATAACAGTACCATATTAAATCAGCATTGTGATCGTGTCCAGCTCTACGTAATTTTCTGTAGACAAGGGATATCTAATTATAGACATTCACGCATAGAAACACATAATAATGGATGTGAAACTCAACAGAAACTGGTGTCAAGGGTCACTCCCACTGCTGACCACAAAAAACTGTTAGTTAAACGTCTTTATCCGTCTCCCGGCCAGAATAACGGGTTTCACTACCCCTAATTCTACAATCCCCGTCCGTACTCGAGGCACCTCACTTCTGACGCCAAAGTGTCCTATTTTCTCCTGAGACGTTACCATGGGCTCATTTTTGACAGTTCATGACAAGAGACAAATTAAGTTACTTTTCCAGGTTATTTTTCTACAAGAAAAACAAAGACAACAAAAACAAAAAAAAACAACAAAGAATAGACATTTCCGCGGTTCGCGCGAGGATTTTGAGGCTTTCCGTGGTAGCGCGCGCCTTCCGCGGTTTAAAAATAAAAAATGGTGTCAACGGAACTCTCCATCACAAACTTTTTCAAAACAAACTAAAAGAAAGGGGTGTCCTTGTGGGTAAGGATGGAAAATGGTACCCACTGCCGGACCCAAGCATGTATCGTAAAAGGCGACTAGAAGGGTCAATCTATACTCACACTGGCTTAAATTTTGTCAAGGTAAGCATTTTTATGCCATTTATTTAGTGTTTTTTTTTAATGCATGTATGAGTAGTCAATATTAATTCTCATTATACTATTTAGGCTTTCCTGACAAGTTTAATTTCATATGTATTAAGTACTGTTAAGGGGCCGGGGGAAGGGGGTTATGAGGGTTACGCGCATATAGAAACTGGTGACCCGAAAAAATGTTCAGTGGTTCAAAACATTGTGTACTATGACCCCTGTTGGTTCTCTATCAAAGGATGCGCGCCTCAGGTAAAAGTGGTGTCAGGTATCATGGATGACCCGATGTGACTGTGCCTCGGAGGATAAGATGGGATAAAAAAGGGTGTTAATAATGAATTAGTCTTTACTGCCATGGGCCGTCATGTAACTCTGCTGGATCACAGCATATTGAACAGTCGAGGGACAGCATGGAGCGTGCCTTCCGATGGAAGACACGATCCACCAGGACTAGGGTGTCCGCCTTCGTATAGATCGACAGCAATGAATCACCCCCCCCCCCTTCCCCGGCCCCACTTGTGACATCCTTATTTGTACATGCATGTTAAAGGGTGATAAGTTAATTAAAGGATATTCAGGAGGCTGTCTATGCCGGCAGCTAAAACATAATCCCAGCCAGTTGCAGGATATCAATCAAGTCATTCTATGCTGGAGGGGAGAGAAGAACGGGCGGACAGACAGACAGATAGAAGATAGATAGATAGATGGATGTAGATAGATGGATGTAGATAGATGGATGTAGATAGATAGATGGATGTAGATTGATAGATAGATAGATAGATAGATAGATAGATAGATAGATAGATAGATAGATAGATAGATAGATAGATAGATAGATAGATAGATAGATAGATAGATAGATAGATAGATAGATAGATAGATAGATAGATAGATAGATATATAGATAGATAGATAGATAGATTGATTGATATATAGATCGATTGATAGATTGATAGATTGATTGATAGATTGATAGATAGATAGATTGATAGATAGATAGATAGATAGATAGATTGGTTTATAGATTGATAGATTGATTGGTTTATAGATTGATAGATTGATTGATAGATAGATAGATAGATAGATAGATAGATAGATAGATAGATAGATAGATAGATAGATAGATAGATAGATAGATAGATAGATAGATAGATAGATAGATAGATAGATAGATAGATAGATATATGGCCTTTAGCGTCTTTACAGACGGTCTTAGCAGCTAGAATATTCACTTTCATTTTGACTGACAGCTTCTCTCGTGGCTTATTCTACCAATGTTTGACCCGAGAGTGCGATGGCAGTGATTGCAGGTCAGTCTTTTGGGTTCACTTTGGCGAGTGTTTTCATTCCGCCTCTGTCGTTTTGTCAGGTATGTTTCTTTTGCCTTGAAGTCTATTGCGAGCGTGCCACTGCGCAATTTTTGTCTCCATCTGCTTCGATCATTTGCAAGGTTCTCCCATTCATTGGGGTCGATGTTGAATGCTTTCATCGTGACCTTGCAAGTGTCTTTGAATCGCAGATGTGGCCTACCTCTGGGTCGGTTGCCAGTAGCAAGTTCCCCGTAGAGAATTTGTCTGGGGATGCGATCATTTTCCATACGGTGGAGATGTCCAAGCCACCGCAGTCTTTTTTTGCCTAGGAGAGCCTGAGTTGATGGAATGTTGGCTCGGCTCAGAACTTCGATATTTGAGATCCTGTCTTGCCACTTGATCTTGAGAATTTTGCGTAGGCAGTGCAGGTGGAAGGAGTTGAGGGATCTTTCATGTTTGGAGTAGGTGGTCCATGTCTCTGAGCCATACAGCAGGGTGCTTAGGACGCAAGTTTGGTACACGAGTACCTTTGTTTTGATGGTCAGCTTGCTATTGTTCCACACCCTTTTTGAGAGTTTGCCAAAAGCTGTGGCCGCCTTTCCTATTCTGGCATTTATTTCAGTTGTTATGTCTGTGCTACCACTGATGGTTGAGCCTAGGTAGCAGAATTTTCCCACTTGCTCCAGAGGAGAGCCATTCAGCATGATTGGGTTGGGGTTTCTCAAGCCTTGTGTCAAAACTACAGTTTTTGAGACACTGATCTTTAGCATGAATTTGTCACAGGCTTTGGCAAGGCTATTGATGAGAGCCTGGAGCGTGGTTTCATCGTGGGCCACGATTGCAGCATCATCTGCGAAGAGGAGCTCTTGTAACATAATATGCTCTGTACGAGATTTTGCTTTTAGTCTGGCAACATTAAAAATGGAGCCGTCCACTCTGGTGTTAATAAGTACTCCACCTGAACATTGACCAAAGGCATTCTTGAGTAGGGCTGCAAAATATATACCAAATAAGGTAGGAGCAAGAGCACATCCCTGCTTCACACCGCTGTTTACAGCAAATGAATTGGATGTGCAGCCCTCAAAGTTGACACATGCCCTCATGTCAGTGTGGAAGGATGCAATAAGTTTTAGCAATGTTGGTGGACAGCCTATGGATTTAAGGACTGCATACAGGCCAGATCGGCTTACGGTGTCGAAAGCCTTTGTTAGGTCCACAAAGCATGTTATAAGCGGCCTGTTTTGTTCTTTACATTTTTCTTGGATTTGCCGAAGTGCAAATATCATGTCAATAGTTGATCGTTTGCTTCGAAAGCCACATTGTGTTTCTGGTAAGACTTTTTCCGCCAGTTGTTGAAGGCGGCAGAGGATGACGCGAGCAAAAGCCTTTCCAGTAATGCTGAGGAGGGATATGCCTCGATAGTTGTTGCAGTCGCCTTTGTCTCCTTTGTTCTTGTAAAGTGTGACAATTTTGGCGTCTCTCATATCATGTGGTATCACGCCTTCTTTCCAACACTGCAGTAACAGATTATACAGGTGTGGTAATAGTGGGCCTTTTAGGTCTTTTAATACCTCTGCAGGAATGTTGTCACTTCCTGTGGCTTTTCCAGCAGACAGGTGGTCGATTGCATTGGAAAGCTCGACTAAGGAAGGTTCAGCGTCAAGTTCGGCCATTATTGGCAGTTTTTGGAGGTGTTCCTCAAAATCTGGTGGAATATTTTTCTCAGTTGAATACAACAGAGAGTAATGCTCTACCCACCTATTCAGTTGTTCATTTTTATCTGTGATGGGTTCACCATTTACAGACTTAAGTGGGGCGCTTTTGGTGATGATTGGCCCAAGAGCTACTTTCATCTGACTAAAGGCGGTTTTCATATCTCCCTTTTCATTTGCCTCTTGTATGCTGTTACACAAGTCTGTCCAGTATTTGTTGGCGCAACGTCTTACCTCCAGCTGAAGTTTAGCTTTTGCATTTTTCAAACAAGTTTTTGTACTCTGATTGCAATTTTTGTTATACTCATTGAAAGCAGATTTCTTTTGCTCAATGAGAGGTAGGAGAATTTCGCTGTTCTGGGCTACCCAGTCGTTGTTTGAAACTTTATGCTGTCCAAAAGACTTGATGGCACAGTCATGAATTTTTGAACTGAGAGTGTTCCATGTTTCATCTACCGAGTCACATTGGGTGACATTATCCATGCTTTCAGCAAATAACTTTTCAAATGACTTTCTATTTGATTCATCTCTGATTGCTGTTACATTGATCTTAGGGATTGAAGGGGCTTTTGATCTGTATATTTTCTTGGCCGAAATTTTGATTTTGCTGACTACCAGTGCATGGTCGGTGTCACAGTCAGCACTGTGGAGGGAACGAGTTATTTTTATACAGCCCAAACTCTTCCTCCTTGAGAGAATAAGATCTAATTGATGCCAATGGCCAGACCTGGGATGGCGCCATGATGTTCTTTGGCATCTCTTAAGGTCAAAGTACGTGTTTGTAACACATAATGAGTTTACGGAGCATAGCTCCAGAAGGCGCTGCCCGTTTTCGTTGATGTTGCCAATGCCGAAGTGCCCAATGCACTTTGGCCATGCGGAGTGATCTGCTCCCACTCGAGCGTTTAAGTCACCCAGAATTAGCAGGCCTTCGGTGAGAGGGATGTTGTGGAGAGTCCTCTGCAATGCCTCGTAGAAAATGTCTTTGGTTTCGTCAGAGGAGGTAAGTGTTGGGGCATAGACACAGATAATGTTGGTAAAACCAGACCGGGTGTTCAGTCTGAATGTCATGATGCGTTCTGACACTCCAATTGGAGTTGCGATCGAATTGATAAGGGAGTTTTTTATGGCGAAGCCCACGCCGTGGATTCTCGGCTGTTCGCTGCTAAGGCCCTGCCAGAAGAAGGTGTAGTTTTCTTCTTTGACTGACCCGGAGTCGGGAAGTCGAGTTTCTTGAAGGGCAGCGATGTCGATGTTTAGTAGCTGAAGTTCTCGATCAATAATTTGGGATTTCCTGATGGAGTCAATATCAGTGAGATCTTGCTGTTGCAAGCCTGGGCGCATTGTTCTGACGTTCCAGGTACCAAGTTTTAGTATTTTTCTGTTTTTGCCAGGTGCACACTTTACGTCAGCTTTTCGACTTTTGGTCTAGCTCCAACCACCTTATGGAGCAGGCTGACGTGGCGGAACAACACCCAACTGCCTGGGGGCTGCCCAGGTTACGGCGGGCGGTAGTTGATCAATGCAGCTGAAAAGCCGCTCCCACCGACAGAGGGGACCCCTGGCGCTCATCCGTACGCCAAATGGATTGAGCTTATCACCGGTAACTGCCACCTCCCGTGTTGTGCCCATCCGTAACGGATGGCTGGAGTGTCCTCTCCAAATCGGAAATGGGTGGGCTTATAGAGGAGAGACAGACGCTTGCCAAGCCCGAGCAAACGCCTCCTCGTTTTGCTGCCTTGCCTGGGCTATTTTTAAGAGATGGTGCTTTGCCCAGAGGCACCACCCCTCTCTCTGCCATTCTAGTTAAACCCAAGGGAGAGACCAGGTCAATACATTTGGAACTAGTCCGGCTGCAGGAGATGCTGGAAGCCAGTTTGATGCAGTTCTCCCTGACAACCACCTTCGGGTCTCCACTCCTGATTTTCTGTCTGGGTTTACTCCCATAGCCTTTGCTATCATAGCAACACACAAGGCAGTGTGGTATTTGTATTCAGGGTTACCTGATAGATAGATAGATAGATAGATAGATAGATTTGGGGGTGGGGACAAAGACGGACGAAAAGACAGGAAGTTTGGCCAAATTTATTCTGAACTCCCGCCGGCGACTTATCATTTCAATGAAGACGTGTATAAAATTCACACAGCCTAGACTTCCACCACTAGGGACTCAGGAAGGTTGGCGGTACAGATTTCAGGGCGTGCTCCATATCGGTCTAAAAGTGGTAAAACACAATACACTTGCCAGAGCAATCTTCACAGACCCTGCGGAAGAAAAAAAATGAATGCATAGAAGGGAAAAGGTACGAACCACGAGACAATTTATTGATAACGACAATGTATTGTTTGTCCTTTGTTGCTTTTTTTTTCCTCTGTCGGTCTTTTTGTCTTACTTTGAAGAACTTTCAAATGTCCACGACACTTACTTTGTCTGATCTTCAGGGAAGTCACACTATAATTATAGCGAAAAAAGCATTCCCCATACTCCCACAGGTTTGGAACATGTACTACTAATTTATGACTGAACTAAGCAACATTATGGCAGTTGACTGAGTATGATTTTATGGTTCACAGGTTTAGTTGCCACACTATACGCGGACTTTGGAAGTTGCTCCTGCGGAGGACTACTTGGGCCTTTAGCCCATATAACTAAGGATTTAGAATAATTTAAAAAAAAAATTAAGTACACATTTTAATGGCGTAAACAATAAAAGCTATCAAATTTAACTGTCAAAATAAGTTTGAGATCATTACAAGGCTGCAGCGCATTCCTGTGTTCTAACTTTAGGTGCAATCGCATCAAATTATTTAAATTAGCTTGCAGGAGGTGTTGACGTCACCAGTCATGAAAAGCTTTAAAAGGGACGGGGTTAGAGCAGTCAGCGACACAAAGCAAATTCAAAAATATTACTTCCCCACCATTTAGAGCCTCCAAATGTAAAAAAAAAAAAAAAAAGAACCCTCCCCACGGCGAATGGAAGGCAGTTTTAAGATTTCTATATGAGCCAGATTTTTTTTTTGGCGAAACACAGACAAACACACAATTCTGGTTTTTTGTTTTGTTTTTGTTGTTATTTTATACGGGTTGCAATATCATCAGGGTTCAAAGAACGGGTTGCAATATCATCAGATTATGTAGATCAAAGTAGAAAAAACATGCACAACCGGCACACAGATTATGTAGATCTAGGTAGAAAACGACTCACAACTGGCACGGTAACACCCGCATGGCCCGTGCAGGCAGACACAACAGAAACTCATGCGCCTTCAAACTTTGAAACCCAACCGGAAGTTTAAAGTCGAAACAAAACAAAGGCAGGAGGGAGGCCGCCATTGTTGAGGAGAAAGCATTATTCGATATTTTTAGGCTTATTTTCATTCATTACAAAATTACGATACTTCGCTTTTATATCAAAGGAATAGACATAGTAGCAAAAAGAACTATCTTTCACATGTAATTTTTTCAGATCTGTGCATTTCTGCCTCGCACCAGTGAAATTTTTTCCTTGCTGTTTTTTTTTTTATTATATATACTAGTAACTGCCCCAATCTTCGAATGGTAAAAAACAAAGCTCACCATTCCGGACCTAAAGGTATCAGCACAAAGACATTGATGTCGAGACACTTTGGGTCATCCACATAAAATCGGCGATCAATAGATAGATAGGATAGTATTACAGTAGTACACAGTGCACAGTAGTGCGCACCGAGCATTTTTCGTGGGCTCATGTGTTCGTAAAAAAATGATCTAAATATTTACGCACAGTTTTCTTGGTATGAATGAATGGCACTCACCTCATCTGTATAACACTATACTCGGTATCACTATCAAAGTTTTCTTGGCGTGGCTGGATCGTGAACTCTAGTTTACATTTCCGGTAAGAGGCGGAAATGACGAAATTGACGGAAGTACATTATCACGTCGTATTCGCAATCATGAATTGATAACTGATAATTATAACTGAATTTCTGGGAAAAGTAAAGAGTTTCGGGAAAAAATGAGCTCCACACGTACAGGCTTAATAAATTTTACATACATGTGCCAAGTTTCATTTCTCTACGTTGCGTAGTAAAAAAGCCTTTGCGGTCGCAAAGTTGGGCCCAAGCTCCATTATTATATGATGATATAGGTAAGATTTGTCAGGACTAAACATGTTCACTAACAAAGCAGTTGCTGTATGGGAAATTTTCCTCATTGAGTGGACAGCACAATGATAACTCAAAGGAATGATTATAAGGGTCGAGACAGAGTGAACTCACATTTCGTATAACTTCACACTGTTTCCTCACCGGTTGCACAAAAACTCTATAAAACCGTTGTAAGCGAGCCGAGTGCAGCCTACAAACAACAGTTTGAAAGTTCATGGTGTCTCCTCATCTACCACACACGGACGGACCGTGAATACATTTTTAACGCTGCACCAAGGAGCTTGCGCTGCACTAATCGTCCTCGGTTCATCCGGGGGGGGGGGGGGGGCGGGGGGGGGCGTGGTCGGTCGACACATGTGTTGTTCTTTTCAAATTCAGTGTGATACCAGTGAGTGTGTATTGTTCCTGAAAATCAATATGGATGAAGCATTGATTGCGGCCGTAGAAAAGCGCCAAGCTTTATGTGACAAAACATCCAGTGAATAATTATTCCACTCGAATATTCGTTTAAAAGCAATGGACAGAAATCGCTCTGGAACTTTGACAAGAAGATATTATGTTTAATAAAATTCAGATGACTTTAATGTCGTGTCTGTATTTGAGCCAATAAAGCATCATGAGTCTCAAACAAGAAACACCGACAACTGTTGACGGCATCTTGAACGGAAATGAGCCGTGTCAGATACGAGTCTCGAGACGGGCCAGTGAGAACGGCTTGTGAACTCCGCTTGAGATTTCACATCACATTCGTTTCACGATATAACCACATAAAATGTGGAAGTAGTGTGAACTGTGAGTGTGGGTCTGCTCTGTCTCGACCTTTACTGGGAGCTGTCTCGTTCTGGGAACGGTTAGGGACAAAAGACAAGGAGAAGCACGTTGTCTATTATGTAGCCTGATGTTAACAGTGCACACTATGGCGTGTCGACTCTGTGTGTGGATATTCTGGCATAGGTCACTTCTAAGTCAACTGATGACGTCATGGGCTACTGAATTTTTGTAAAAAAAAAAAAAAATAATAAGATCTGAGGCAAAATCAGCGACACAAACCAAACGTAAGAATAATTCCCCAAAATATGTAAAAAAAAAAAAAAAAACTTCCGCAGGTCGAAAGGAATGCACCTACAGGATTTAATGCAAATGCGAGCTATATGGGCGGCGGTAGGTCTCTCTGACAAAATCGGGCACGTTTTTTAATAGTGAGGTATCCGGCCTTGCCCGGGATAAATCTGTGTATTAGTTTCAGTTTTTCAGTGGTTATAGTGCATCTGTTTCACCTTGCCGGTTTCTATATATGTTGATGTTGTTCTTTCCGTTTGTTTGTTTCTTTATTGCTAGATAAGTCATACAGCTCCCCATTTGCCTTTCTATATCCTGCGCACCCCGCAAGGAATCATGAAATGGCAATAATCTACGCACTTGGCAATGTTTCACTAGGACGCAAAAGTCACAGACTCATATGTTCGTGGAACAAAGAAAGGATAGAAGGCTATCAAACCACAACACTATGCGAACTCAACTTACCGACAACACTTCAGTCAACTTACTAACAACACTTCAGTCAACTTACAAACAATGCTTCAGTCAACTTACCGACAATACTTCAGTCTACTTATCAACTACACTTCAACTTACCAACAGTGCTTCAGTCAACTTACCAACCACTT
Source organism: Onchidella celtica (assembly GCA_963931925.1). NCBI lineage: Eukaryota > Metazoa > Mollusca > Gastropoda > Systellommatophora > Onchidiidae > Onchidella > Onchidella celtica. Next base: position 56,646,366 of record OZ007573.1, read on the forward strand.
CAACTTACCAACAATAATTCAACTTACCAACAATGCTTCGTCAACTTACCGACAATATTTCAGTCTACGTACCAACTGCACTTAAATTTACCAACAATACTTCAGTCAAGTTACAGACAATACTTAGTCAACTTACCAGAACACTTCAGTCAACTGACCAACCATACTTGAACTTAACAACAATACCAATATGGGGACAAGGTGGTCTAGAGGCAAGGTGCTCGCCTCTCATGCCAAGGGTCCCGGGTTCTAAACCCGGGCAGTGCAGGCATGTTGGAAATTCGATTTTTCTCGTGTTTTCAAGTCCCTGGTCCTATTGGGGGGTAGGATCGAGTAGTTCTTGGAAATTGGATTTTTCTCATATTTTCAAGTCCCTGGTCCTATTGGGGGGTAGGATCGAGTACCTAGTCTTCTCGGATAAGGACGAAAAAATTCGGAGGGCCCGTGTGCACGTTGCGCACGTTAAAGATACCTTGGCAGTTGGAAATCGTAAAGAGCAGGCCGAAAGGCCGCTGCCCGGGCAAAATTGAAATTAATAGATTAAAATTTATCCGTATCATCTCCCCCCCCCCCCCCCCCCCAGAACAAGAAATAATAAAACAAGTAAAGTGAGGTGTAAATGCCAAGGGCAGCGAACCTCCTAAAATAAAGATCTCAAATAAACAACAATACCTCAGTCTACTTACAGACAATACTTCAGTTAACTTACAGGCAATACTTCAGTCAAATTACATACTTCAGTTAAATTACAGACAATAATTCAGTCAACTTACCATTAACACTTCAGTCAACTTACCAACAATACTTCAAATTGCCAACATTACTTCAGTCAAGTTACAGACGATACCTCAGTCAACTTACAGAGAATACTTCAGTCAGCTTACCACAACACTTTAGACAACTTACCAACCATACTTGAACTAAGGTATCTTTAACGTGGCAACGTACATACGGGCCCTCCGAATTTTTCGTCCTTATCCGAGAAGACTAGGTGCTCGATCCTACCTGCCATAGGACCAGGGACACGAAAATATGAGAAATATCAAAAAAAAAATTCCAACATGCCTCCACCGGCCGATATTCGAACCCGGTACTTTCGGCATAGAGGTGAGCACCTTGCCTCTAGACCACCATGTCCCCAATACTACAAACACGCTCGATTCTGGAGATTTTTGTTTTTATCTCTCCTCCCCTCCCCCCTCTTCCCACTAGCACGGCTTTTCATACTCTTGGCTTCGACACCCCCCCCCTCCGCCCCCTCTCGAGCGTACGGCCGTTCCAATATCTTTCAGTTGAATTGTCCCTCTGCCCTGCGCAGTCATGTCTTTCATTCTTTTTGTCTTTGCCCCTTATTCAGCTTCTTACAGGTAAAGAAATCATTTTTTATTGTGTGATATTATTTTCTGCTTTAAATTCGAGGTGCTTTGGTTTAAAATGGAAGATTAGAAGACTTTAGTTTAAAATGGAAGATTAGAAGATTTTGGTTTAAATTGGAAGTGCTTTGATTTAAAATGGGAGTGCTTTGGTTTAAAATGGAAGTGCTTTGGTGTAAATTGGAAGTGCTATGGTTTAAATTAGAAGTGCTTTGGTTGGGAGAGTTGCCAGAAAACTTGATGTACACCCCTCTGAAGCAGGCTGTTAGACAGGAATACTCAGTGGTTACTTGTAACGTATGGTTGTGACAGAAAACTATGGGAGTCCGTTGCGCCACTACGTTTTAAGCTGTTTTTCCGATTTTAATTTTATTTTTAATTTGACACGGACGGCATAAATGCCTTTTGTTGCTTACCAAGAAAAATACTTTTTCAACTCTCAAAAAAAGCAAAACTACAGTGCAATCCTAATATCTCGACATCAGTGGGACCGTCTGACTTGTGTCGAGTAAAGAGAAAGTCGAAATAGCAGATTAGTGGTGGAAGAGAAAAAAAAAGGGGGGGGTGGGGGGGAGCGAGAGAGAGAGAGATCAAACATCAATGGCAAGTGTCCAAGAAATAACGCAGTTATGTCGCTTTTTCTTTTAATTATCGGCATTTAGTCACCCGTTCCCCCAATATCACAGTTGCGTGGCAAAGAATTACTGATGTAAGTGAATTGTGTACTGCGCCTGGCAGGCTGCGTTACAATTTGCTCTGTAGTTTCTGTGTATTTTTAGTATTTCATCACTGGATTTCATTTCTGAAACTTTGTGGACTGTTAGTTCAAGTGGCGGTGATCATTTTGGCATAAAAATTATGAGATTTGGTGTGAAAACTAGCTGGATTTTCAAGAGTATTTCTTACACGATGGAGTTTTTTATATTGGCCATAGCTATATTCAACCTTTCACGCTTCGTTTCGAGATTCGTGTTCACTCACGCGCCTATCCCACACACAGACCACACAGGTAACAGGGGAAATCCCCAGTCAAGATTTATTGCCTTGTCACCCTACGGCCAGCGACGGGCAGAGTCGGAGAATGAAAGGGCTATCTGGTTACAGGACAGCGGGGAAACTAAATTATACCCTGTGCAGAAGGAGTTAACATCTGTGCATATTAGTGTACACCAAAGATCAGTTGAGGAGTGTAAAGAGTCAACGCACACACCCTGTGCCATCAACCCTACTAAATAAACTGTCTATTTTAGGTATCAAAAGACAGCCTTGTTCGTGTGGAGCAAAGAAGGTTAAGAGAGGAAAACGGGGTGGCCGTAGAAAGCAGCGGCGGATCCAGGTTGTAATGACTAACCGTGGAGCGGAGACAGAACAAAAACGGAAGGCTACAATTTCACCTAACTTGATTACTATTGACACTAGACTGAACACACAAGATCTATCTTCAAATTTAAAAGTTATGTTGCTCAACACTCAGTCTGTCCGAAATAAAACTGCTATTGTCAATGATTTGATATGTGAAATGAACGTCGACCTCGCATTTCTTACAGAAACGTGGCTGTTAGCTAGTGGTGATGAAATAGCATTGCATGATCTAACACCCCAGGGATTTAAAACAACATCATTCCCACGGCTTACAGGCAGAGGAGGAGGAGTATGTTTGATGTACAGAGAGTCCATCCATGTATGTAGTAAGAGAATATCCCATTATGCCAGTTTTGAATGTATGGAATCGGAAGTTGTCTTGAATAGCCGGCCCTTTACCTTCCTGTGCATCTATCGGCCCCCTCCAAACAGAATGAACAAATTTACCACCAAAAACTTTATTGAGGAATTTCAAGACCTAATTGACGCATACATGGGCAGAAAGCATCGACCCATCGTTTTGGGAGACTTCAACATTCACTTTGATTCGGAAAGCGACCAGGACGCAATGGCTATGAAAAACATTCTAGCCACTCGAGGAATTATACAAATCATCAACAGCCCCACCCATAACAAGAATCACATTCTAGACTGGATTGTTATTGATGAGAACACTGTTTCAACAAAAAATCTCCAGGTAGCGGACAAAGCCATCAGCGACCATTATGTCATCACGTTAGAGCTAGACATTGAAAAACCGGGACCGCGTAAACGTACTATCACCGGCAGAAATGTAAAAAACATGAACCAATGTCAGTTTCATGCAGACTTGGAAAAGCTCAGTCCGTCCATACTACAAAGCCCAAACAAAGTTGAACGTTATAATGTTCATATGCGCGAGCTGCTAGACCGACACGCCCCTCTTCGCACCAGGACTGTTTCAGAACGACCCTCAGCACCATGGATGACGCTAGACATCAAAGCGGCTAAGGCTGAACGACGACAGGCAGAGAGGAAGTGGAGAGTGACAAAACTAACAGTACACAGACAAATATACAAACAGATGCATCATAGAGTGAAAGAACTGATCTGTGCTGCTAAAAATGAATTTTTTAATTACATGATATCAGATTGTACTTCAACGAGGAACTTATTTCGATTAAGTAAATTTCTTTGTGGTAAAGCAAAATCAAGCGCATTTCCTCAGTATATCCCACAAAGTGAGATAGCTGACAGTTTTGGCAAGTATTTTAGTGAAAAAATCTCAGCAATACGATCAAAACTTGATTTGTCTTCCGCCCCACCACCCAAATTTGAATCATTTGCTGGCACTGAAATGTCACATTTTGACACTGTTTCAGTGGAAACTGTTAAGTCAATTATAAAGTTCTCCCCACCAAAGTCATGCTGCCTGGACCCCATTCCAACCCCTGTGTTAATTGACAACATAGATAGTTTTGCTGAGATTGTTACAGTTATTATTAACGAATCGCTCCAGTTAGGAACAGTCCCATCACCTTTTAAACAAGCAATCGTCACACCCCTTTTGAAGAAGAACAATTTGTCCCCAGAAGAATTGAAGAATTTCAGGCCCGTGTCAAATCTTCCATTTGTATCAAAAATTTTAGAAAAAGTGGTTCTTGGTCAATTGAAGAACCACCTGAGTCAAAATAATTTAAATGAAGTGTATCAATCTGCCTACAGGGAATTCCATAACACAGAGACTGCCCTTCTCAAAGTCCAAAACGATCTCTTGTGTGCTGCTGATGGAGGGATGGTTGCCATCTTGGCCCTCCTTGACCTTAGTGCAGCTTTTGATACTATTGACCATTCTATCCTCATTGAGAGACTAGATAAGACCTTTGGTTTATCTGGGACTGTTCTCAAATGGTTCAAGTCATATCTATGTGACCGTACCCAATCAGTTCTTTTAGATAGAAATATGTCAACATCTTTCAAACTACATTTTGGTGTGCCCCAAGGATCTGTATTGGGTCCTCTTTTGTACACGCTGTATACACAGCCACTTGGTTCAATCATAAGAAAGCATAATGTGAAATATCATATGTACGCTGACGACACCCAGCTGTATATGTCTGTTCCACCCTGTGACATCAAGAAACTAGTTACTTCTATAGAGTGTTGCACTGATGATGTGAAAAACTGGATGGAATCTAACAAGCTAAAGATGAATGAAGATAAGACTGAAGTGATATTGTGTAACACAAAGAGAGGATGGAATCCGAGTGATGTGGGGAATATCTGCATTGGGAATGAGAACATATCTTTTTCAGAGAAGGCTAGAAATTTGGGGGTATATTTTGACTCAAAGCTTTCCATGCATTTCCATGTTCATAATTTGTGTAGAACCATCTACTGTGAGATGCGCAGAGTAGGTCAAATGTCATCTTTTCTAAGCGAAGACTCTGTGAGGGTCTTGATCTCATCGTTTATATTTTCTCGCTTAGATTACTGCAATTCCCTTCTTGCGAACTTATCCAATGAAACTTTAAACAGACTGCAACGATTTCAAAACCAAGCTGCTAGAATTGTCTTAAAGAAGAAAAAGAGTGAACACATTACCCCCATGCTTATTAAACTGCACTGGTTACCAGTTAAGTTGCGAATCCAGTACAAAATAGCAGTTCTGTGTTACAAGTGCATAAACAAAACTGCACCACCTTACCTTTCCACTCTGGTAGAGCCCTACTCACCACCTCGTTCTTTAAGATCAGGCGATCAGGGCCTTCTTAAGATTTTTAACTGCAAGTCAAAGAAACTAGGAGGCAGAGCACATGTGCCCCGCACATCTGGAACTCACTGCCAAAATCATTGCGGGAAGTATCTACCGAGTCAAAATTCAAAACTGGTCTAAAAACCCACCTTTTTAAAAAACACTTTCAGTTGTGAAGTCTCATTCCCAATCCATTTATTTTCTCATTTCACTTTAATTTTGCTGTTTTATCGTTTAATTTCTGTCTTATAGTATGTTATGTGTGTGTATCTATGTATACAATGTATGTGTAGCAGAGAGAGAGAGGGTGAGAGAGAGAGCGTGAGAGAGAGAGAGTGAGTTGCAGATGGAGAGAACACGACTTTCTGTAAAGCGCCTAGAGCAAACAGTTTGGATTGGGCGCTATATAAATGATCTTCATTATTATTATTATTATTATGTCGGAGAAATGCTGTAGCTATCAAATACGCAGTGCTTTACTGGTTCTTTTTAACCTCGACCTGACTGTTTCATCGGAAGAGGAGATGACACCAATACATGTACACACACAGTACGGCAGTTAACCGAGAGATCTAGGTCAAGGCCTCTAGTATCAACGGCGCACGAATGTTTTGTGGGGGGAAAAATTACTCACTCTGTCGTACTCTGTACCTTTACTGCCATACGCTTAAATGCAAGGCACCCCACACTCGCGTTACTGAAGCCAAGGGTCATCCTCTGTGTCCACACACCCCCTCCCCGCCAGCACCGCAAAAAGAAATAAAGAGGTCTTATATGTGGGAGTTGCGTGCGCATTTTTGGTAGTACAGTAGTAGATCTAGTGCACTTGTTTTGCCGCGGTCGAGGAGAAATGTGTCGATATAAGAGGAAAGAATGGGACAACATGTCGAGTTACGGGGAAATATTTAGTGGCATTAAAGAAGAAACAGGTTGGGACTTAAAAATTGTGTCGAATTACCCAGAATGTCGAGAAAAGCCGTGTCGAGATAATTGGATTGGACTGTATATTTCAAGGGATTGACAAATCGAAGAGCTGATAATATGGCATAGGAGTTGTATTTAGAAAGGTATATATATGATATATTGTTCTCGGCCCCAAAAACAAACCGTACTACATCAATCATCTTCCCAAACTACAAACCTACCTAGTGACAAATCAAAGGACTGATAACAAAGGACCTGAATTTCAAAAGGTTTAAGTTATCGTCTACATCTCTAAAACTCATGAAGTTTGATTATCATTCTCCATCAATCATCTTCTCACATCAAAGAACTTTAATTATTGGTTCTCACGGCTGATATTATCTCCCAAATCAGAGCCGTAGAGAGACAGTAAGAGATAGATAGGGAGAGTGAGAGAGAGTAGGAAAGAAAAGTGATGAGAGAGGAGAAATGGGATAAGAAAGAGAGAGTTAGAAAGAAATAAGAGAGAGGGAGAAAGAGAGTACGATAGTGAGAGGGGGAGGGGGGGAAGAGGGTGTATTGTGTATGTGAGAGAGAAAGAGAGAGAGAGTGTGTGTGAGAGTGAGTGAGAGAGAGAGAGAGAGCGGGGGGGGGGCCTGATAAAAAATGCCATGAAAAACGAAAAACTTTACCATTTGGAAGCATTTTGATACGGTAGCAGTAGCGGATTCATGTTTTGAGTTCAAGTTGGGGCCTAACGGTGCCGTCTGCGCGATGAGCAACGGCCACTTTTGCGCCTTTCGCGCGGTGTGTGGTGTGTGTGTGTGTGTGCGCGCGTGCGTGCGTGTGTGTGTGTGTGTATGTGTGTGTGTCCTTATTTTACTTTGGGCCTGTCTCCAGCTCTCAAATTCCTATAAAAAAGACAAATGAAAGTGGAGTTAAAAATCTAACGTGAAAAGACCCATACTGTAAAGTGTGTCTAAATGAACCCTGTAAATATGATAAACAATCGGTTATATGAACTTGTAGGCCTCGGCTTCCTTCAGAAGTGACAAAATGGACGCTGAGGGTCCACGTCAAAAAATAATTCGTTCATGGACCCGCAGGCAGAATGCCTCTTTCGGGTGTGCTCCAAATCTACACTTTCAAATTATTATAATATAATTCTATCTGAATATAAGTATGTATAATTATAATATTATGTCTGTGTGTGATAGAGAGAAAGGGAGGGGGCGGGAGAAAAGAAAGAGAGAGAACGAGAAAGAAAGAGGCAATGAGAAATAAAGAGAAACGCGGGGAGGGGGTGCCATGAAAATCTTAAAGGGTTAAAATCATAAATCATAAATTTGAGTGGGTAGATACAAGGGATCTGTAAAAGCTAGTCATTTTTACAGCAAGAAACTTTATTTCAACAGGACCTTTTTTTTTTTCAAAGATTTTACACGAGGGCAACGTGTTCATGTCTCTCGTTGGGCAAAAACGTTTTTATGCGGAACTGTATGAAATGACATCTGAGGTCTACTTGCGTAAAGGTCTGTAAATTATACATAAATTATGTTTGAACTATCTAAACACTGGCCAACGATCTCCTGCCCACCAGTTTTGTCTTTTTGATTTTCTTTTCTTTAATTTGTCTTGAAATAATCTAGTCTTCTCTTCGACTGAGATTTACCAGGAGGGGGCTGTGAGATGGGGTAAAGATTTGTGTTTGAGGCATTTGCATTTCTCTTTTCTTGTTGTTGTTTTGTTTTTCTTGTTCTCTGCCACCCTTTTTCGAACGTGTTCTTAACACTCAAAAAGGCTATCTGGTGGCTATCCAAAGGGCTGTTAGCTGGCCCCCACAATGGCTGTCTGGGGGCACTAAAAGGGCTTTCTGGTAGCCCTCAAAAAGGCTATTTGGCAGTTCTCAAAAGGCACGTTAGGGGGCACGTAGAAGGCCTCTTTGAGAGCACTCGGAAGACCTGCTTGTTGCCCATCAAAAAGGCTATTTGACAGCCCTCAAAAAGTCTGTTTGTTATTCCTAAAAAGGGCTGTTCGGCAGCTCTTAAAAGGCCTTTTTGATAGCCTTCAAAAGGTCTTTCCGGCAGCTCTTAAAACGTCTTTTTGGTAGCCCCCAAGAGGTCTATTTAGCAGCTGTCAAAAGGTCTTTTTGAGAGCACTCAAAATGTTTTTCTGGTAGACCTCAGAAGGTCAATTTGGTAGCTCTCAAAAGGGCTTTTTGGGAACATTAAAAAGGGCTGTTTGGGAGCACTCAAATGATCTGTTAGGCAGTTATCTAAAGGTCTATTTGTTAGCTCTCATAAGGGCTGTTTGTTGGCTCCCGTAAGATCTGTTTGGCAGCTCTCAAAAGGTTTGTTTGGCAGTCTAAAGGTCTGTTGGTTAGCTCTTTTAAGGTCTGTTTGGCAGCGCTCAAAAGTGCTATTTGTTAGCCAGCTGTTTTTGACAGCTCTCAAAAGTCTGTTTGACAACTGTCTAAAGATCTGTTAATTCTCAAAAGGTCTGTTTTTTAGCCTTCAAAAGGGCTGTGTGGGAGCCCTCAAAAGGGCTGTTCGGTAGCCCTTAAATGAGCTGTTTGGGATGGCACCTAAAGAGGCAGTAAGGAGTAGAAGGAGAGCTTAGATAAAGTTTACAGGACGTAATGTATTATGGCATAATAGCAAACAGTCAAAGATATACACACTGGAAAGACTGGCACACACAACTACAGATTCTACTAGAAATTTTTCATTCACCAATTCTAACTGGAGACACAAATTAAGCTGGAGGACAACAGAACTTTTTATTCACAATGGTTTTGAAACATGGTGTCATGCAGAGAATGTCATCAAAATCATTTCAATAATGAAACTCACCGAAATTGCGTGTGTTATAACAAAAAAATGATAAAATTTATGTTTGCATGAAATAAGTTACCATAGAAGTTGTTCATTTGGTAGCTGTAATGCAAATGCTGAACCAAGTAAATGACAAAGCAAGGTCGCCCATAGAGGTAAAGTAATCCCCTTGTACGGTATCTCAATAAATTCCAGCTTGGAAATACAGTGGTGTGTCAGATAACAAAGACGAGTGTATTAACCATGAGCCTGCAAACTGCTTATGAGACCCTGCAAATTTTGGGATTTTTTTTTCTCTGCTCAACATTTTATTATATTGATGAGGAAGTAATTTTCAAACTAACCCAGCAAGAATTAACATCAGTCCAACACATATTTCCATAAGATTTCAGTAGCGTTTATAAGATTACTGTAGGGGCAGATTTCCTACATGAAACTGATGGTGGAAGGATGTTGCAACCGGCTGATCTATGCAGGAACAATGTCATTTTTGTGAGCAAACTTGTGGTCAGTTAAACCCATATGATTGACGTGGTTTTGCTGGCTTTCTTCAATGACAGATCCAAGTCTTACACTCTTTGAGTCTGAGGCATGAAGCTGAGGTTTGCATTCATAGATATTGTGGTTTGATTTATGGCAGGATTCATGACAGAATGAATGGAGGGTTAAAATATACGAATTAAAAATGCAGATCTCTGGGCACATAGATATGTACATTATCAACAGCTTTAAAATAGAATGAAAATTATTTTAAAGATAATGAAGAAAATAGCACTGGCAATATTGATATAAAGGAAAACATTTGCGGATGCTGTGAAATTATCAGTGAATGGAAGTGATGAATTTATGCACATATGAATGCATTTTTCTGGCAGTAATGAGACATGGATGGTAATACAAATGGAGAAAAGAATCCGCATGTATACCACAAATATTACCATTTCTAATCATAAACAAATTTCATCCTTTGCCTTCAAAACCAACTGAAGATATAAATGCAGTTTTGCAACTAAGACTGATTAAAAGCAACACTCAGAGAATATGTTTTACAGTATGCAGTATGTTAAATATCATAATCCTACATAATTCTATAAAAGTTCATTTCTTCAATGAATTTTCAGGTGTTTTTGTCTCACAACCATTTTAACTTAAACAGCCATACCATGATAATTACTAGAAAGATGGATAAACAACTATGAAATTAATGCAAAGACTTCAGCAGAAACAAAAACACACAAAAAAACACGAAGTGTCGTTTGATCAGGTGTTAAAAGAATATTGAACTTTCATAAATGTAAAGATGCAAAATCAGGAAAAATCCAGTACAGGGAGGAAAAATATCTGGGGTTGAAATAGTTTTAATGGACAATTATCAAATGAGACAAAACAGGCTTCCATAAATATAATTCATTTCCTAAAGATTCATTGTTGAAATGATGACAAGACTTCAGCATATATGACCATGAAGAGCACAATGCTAAAAAAAAAACAACCCAGAAAGGATGCTAATGGCTGCATGAGAATATAAATCAATCCTTCAACATGTGCATGAGCAAAACGCTTTGGCAAGAAAGACAGGATGTTTGGATAAGGAAGGAGGGAATCATTGTGTGAAAATGGAATGGCAGGATGGTATAGGATTACAGAGAAAAGTGGTCTGAACATTTTGACATATTAAGGAACTACATCATCCACTCATACATGTATTGTATCCACAGTTTAAGTATACTGATGCTGGCTTAAATAAACATCCTGATCAAAGTCCTGGCAGCCATGGAAAATGCATTCAGTCAAAATTTTTACAAAGGGATTAGGTGAATTTATACAGCAGCATCACCCCCTCTCCCCCCATCCCGCTTCCAGCAACAGCAAATACAACAATAATGGATGAAAACCGTACCTAAGCGGCTACATATATTACTTCCTAAGTAATAAATTTTCTTTATATATATAATATTATATAGCATTTGCAATTACTTGAAGACTCTTCACATGCATTTTTCAAACAAGAGATTGGCCTAATGACCTCAGACAAGCTAGATAGCAAAATGGCAGTTTGAATTAACACTGTCGTCTGTGTGACGAACCGGCATATCATCAGAGCAATAGTTTTGACATAATGGCTTAACCTCCACACACTGTTTCAGCATGCAGGGAAACTCTGCACACTAAGAGATACACCACTCGGGTGAGCTATGTGTCAGGTAGTTTAACAGGACACGTTGGTTCATCGTACAACCAGATGGAAATGGGTTAAAAGTATGCCAGTTGGACACCAGCACTTCTACAAAAAAAATACTTTTTATGTTCATGGCATGTATTGGGTAGATCTCAAATGTGTGAATAACAGAAAATGCTATTTTTGCCGACATGCCTATCCATCACACAGATGACAACAGGATATAGGGATTCAGCAACATGCACCAGTTTTATCCTAATTTGTTATCAGACTTGGGCGTTCATCTACAGCTGAAGAATTAAGGACTTCATATAGGCTGCGGCTGCCAGGGCTGCATAGCTCCTCCACTCCTTCTTGCTGCCGTCTTCATAGTCGCACATTCCTGCAAGACAAACAATTTCATTTAAAGTCGTTTAGCATGATGATAATTTAGTCTCACTGCTCACCGGAACAATGGCAACTGCCAGGGATGGAACCTGGTCTGATGGTGTAGGAATTTCAACTTTTGGGGGTCTCAGATGATCAGAAAGTCTTGAAATCATGCTCGTTCCAAAAAGGAATAGAGACTGGAGACAAGCGCAAAGAACCAATTCATCTTTTCCTCTTTGCTCTCCACTTCTACCCCCCATGTCGTGTACTGAATGATTGTTTTTTTCTTAAATGTAAGCTTTTGTGGTCAGTTTTTTTAATTACAGATTTAGAATAAGAGAGCTTGACATGACTTGACAAGTTCTTGAAATGCAGAAAATCCGTTTTCAGCCAAGGGCGTGTCCCTCACTGGCAAATTAAGCTATCGCTGGACCCACAAATCTTTATTCTGACTACGAAAAGAGTTTCACAAATTTTGTCCCTCTTCTAGTTCCAACTCCGTTTGGCTATCAATTCAGTGATGACTTCATTTACATCATATTTCACGTAGCCAACCAGCCATGAATTCACTGTCTAATCCTCTTGCTGTTTCGTCATTGTGCAAAAATCCACCTAAAAATAGCATTTGTTCATGCTGGCCTGGGTGCAGGGAAAAAACCAAAAACAAAAATTACCCACAACTGTGTTTTCCTAGTAGAATGACACTGGGAGGGTTAAGTCATGAGGAAACATGCACTCCTTTCCCCGGGAACAACACACTGCCCCCTGGAAATTTACACTGTCTCAGAAAAACAAGATTTCCTAATACTTCCGTGAATAAATACGTAAACTGGGGGAAAAAAGAAGTATTGTTTGGTTTGTATGTTGTGTCAGATATGATATATATTTCCATGACATTATGATGTTGGTGAGTTCTTTATCTGGTGTGCAAAGTATGAGGGTAACATTATTAATATAATTTTTGATATATTTACATTAAATTCAAACAGTGGTTGATATGTTTTAGCCGATGAATAGGTTCTTTCGCTGGTCACATGTGTGCCAATTACCAATGTATCGGTGCACAAGAATGCTAGGCTATTTTGTTTCGGGAATAAAGAAAATCAACTGTTTATTCATAAATGTTGCTGTAGTTAGTCTTCATTCGTCTTCCTACTATTTTCTTCCTGTATCGGCAAACGTGGAAAAATTCATGGCACACAATCAATTAAGGCAAATAAATGATATCAAATGACATTCAGCTACCCAGGTTGTAAAGACCTACACAGGATCCCCAAAAATGAAGATAGAGTGATAACAGTATAATATGACCTCCTTCAAAAAAAGACATCAATCATTGTCGCTGAGAATGAAAGAAAGATGAAGAATATAAATTTATAACTTTCAAAAGCTACCTACAAGACAGGAGGACATGAAAGATCTGGATCACTGACAGAGAGAGTGAAAGAGTGAGAGACACAGAGACAGAGAGAATGACAGATGGATAGAGACACAGAGAGAGAAAGAATGACAGATGGAGAGAGAGAGAGAGAGAAAGGACAAAAGATGTAAAGAGAGACAGAAAGAGCAAGAGAGGGACAGAGAAAGAGAGAGCAGAGAAAGAGAAGTTAAGCCTGAGCATGTTAAGTCCCCCTGATACTGATAGTGCTATCTTTGATGACTTCCCAGGATCACACTGTCATTGAGACCAACTAGGTTGTCACGAGTGGAGTGAGCGATAGTTAATAATTACGGGGGGAAAAGGAGGAGAGTAAAATTAACGCACGTAGACAAGTAAGGGAAAGCGTGCATGTTATGAGTGGTGGGGGGTCTGAAGGAGGCGAGAGCGCTGTATTACTATCACTGCAAGTTAGAACGTCCTAAAGAGCGGACGCAAGAGAAAGCCCAGTGGGCGAACATAAGGGGAGCAGTCAGAAGACTAGTGAGAGAGTCTTTCCAGTGATGACTGGTAGGTGAAACGATGATTGATAATTATGATTGATGTATTATATTCGTCTATTACCATGATGTAAATAAGTATATGTGAGGAATGTGGAAGTCCTTGATATTGGATATAGCAATGTGCGCCATGAGCGATAGATGAAAGTGAGTTCATGGATTTGTAGCACGAGTGAGTATTGTGTACTACGGTGGAGGTGTGTTACCGTAAGATGTTTGGTGAGTGAAATGTGAACTATTGTGTGTACGCTTCATGGGTTGTAAGGAGAGGTGGAGTGAATAGAAATGGTATGGCATTATACCAATGTAATGTTATTCTTGTAGGTGTCGGGGACGGGCCAAAGAGCCGCCTCGGTGAGCACAGGGGATAGGCCAGCATAGGGCCGGAGGCCACACATAGGCCAAGAGTGAGGCTGTCGGTGCAGGACAGTAGAGGCACATAAAGTCGTGGCAGTCTGGCCACGGACAGGGACGTAGATATGAGCGTGAATGTGATAATGTACTATTGCCATGTTGATGGGCTATTGAAATGATAATGTACTATTGCCATGTTGATGGGCTATTGAAATGATAATGTACTATTGCCATGTTGATGGGCTATTGAAATGATAATGTGCTATTGCCCTGCTGAGGTGCTAGTGGAATGCTAAGGTGTATGACAATAGGAAGGTGATATTGAGAGACTGCGGTGCCAGTGAATTATTAATGTGCTATTAAGACCCTGAGGGGAGAGGCTGAGGCCGAAGTGTCTTTAGGAAGTAACTACCGGGTTGTGGATCCGAGGAAGAGTGCATGTGGGAATAAGGCCGTTGTACGGCAGTTAAATTCAATAATATAATGTATGTAATTGCGCTATTATCTGTATAATTATGTTTAATAAATGTGTGAGTCTGATGGGTTGTTCTGTTAAGTGTTAAACTTGTTCGTTCGTGATTGTTGTCCTGTCATAACTTATTACATCTCCCAGTCTGGGATTTGTGACATAGGTCATAGCTCAAGTTCATCTTGTACTCTAAATCATTGCTCGTCTCATAAACAACATGCATTATGAAATGAGTATGGTGAAGATAGTGTTTGAAGTTGTCTCCTGTTTCATTCATTATTTACTATTGATATTCATCATTTTGCAGATTTATCATAGTATTAATTGCCATTAGCACCTGCAGATTAATGGTTCATACACGCAATGTCTTTATTTTGCATTTTCATTTCTATTACTTTAGGCAGTTAAAGTGAAGATCAAATGTTTAAGAAGGTTTGTGGGCAATAAAATATCATATCTCATAAAATTATGTACCTCTTGAATCAATCAGTTATCTTACTGCATCTGCAAGCAGACTTCAAAACAAAATTAAACAGAAAAAAACAAAGAAAAAAACATGACAGATAAGTTTTTCAGTAAATGTTATCTTAGCGATACAGAAAAGCATCAACATGGAGAAATATGAAAAGATTTCCACACAACGTACCTAAAATAACCAAGTAACTCTCACAGCAATTTCCCTCTATGGATTCCATAACGGCATCATGTTCCTGATGAAATGCCTTGATAGCATTCATGTCTGCAAAGTCTCGTCTCAGTGGATCGGTTCGTGCTACACGTTGACCACAACCCACAACACCATATCTGGAATGAATTAAATTAACGAATGATGATCAAATCCCTCACCCTGATATTTGGAGATGGACCCAGTCTACAGACATTGTGAAATTTATACTATGACAAACATGGAAATGGGCTGGTAATATCGGAAGACTGGAACAACAGATGGACAATGCACTGATCTGGAGGCCCAGAAAAAGAAAAAGAACAAGAGGGCGCTCCGAGAGACGATGGAGAGATGGTATTGTGAAGACAGCTGGACAGGCATGGACGGATGAAAAACAAAGAGAAAAATGGAGATCATTAGTGGAGGGCGACATACTGCAGTGGATGGATGGGGCCTAACAAGAACAAGAACAAGAAAAAAAGCTGTGTGCCTGTCTTCCATTCCCCATCCATAGAGCTGAAACGGGCAGACCTAAGCAAGGTCGATAACAGGCTCAGTACAAATATGAAATGTGGGTCCCTGTTTCAAACTGCCCATTAAATATATTTGTAATCAGTGCTACATACATACGATTTATGTGTGGGTATATATATATGTACATGTAGGGTATTTATTTATCTATATTCTATACCTTATCTTTTCTGAGTCATTCTTGAAGTATTAATTTTTGTGCTAAAAGGTTCACCAATCACACTACCTGCTGTCTTTCCACAAAAATTACTTCAAAATTTGTTGAATCCATTTCAGGAAAATAAGTTATAAAATGGCATGCATGCAGATCTCAAATATGTAATAGCTGAACATGCTGTTTCCATGATATGCCAGTTTGTCATACACACCATGATGCCTCCTGATTCTATTCTGTGTGCAGTTCAGAATTCTACCTGACATCTAAAATCAGAAAATGCTATTTATGGCGTGAGGCTAGTTTGTCATACAGACGACAATATCTGTCACATATAATTCTATTTAACTGACAGTGGGCAGTTCTTTACCCCACCTGACATTTGTTTGTCCTTCTTTGTAATTCCTGGCTGCATATCCCGTGGGCCTGGGATGATCTACTTGAATAACTGAACCATCGGGTTTGGTGAAGAATAACTTGTCCCGCTTGATCATTGGACGATGGAAGTTGGACTCTTGACCCCTGAGAATGTCTTTCCCTGCCTCAATGTGTTTGTCCCATGGCCTTTCTGACAGTGGATTTCCCTCAACCTGACAATATGACAGTAAATATTAACCCTAATTCATCCTTCAGACATTTGTTTAACCAAGTAGAAGGTAGGCCAAAAGTCATTTCACTATAATTTTATCTTTTTAACATAATCATATTTCATCTCAATAAATGTGCACCAATAGTATTTCTAAATGCAGTGCACATCGAGAAAATGTTATTATTATTGTATATATCTACATTTAATTAGTGTACACTTTATCTGGTTGGATTTCGGGAAGGTAACTGTCGCTTTAATGAGCACATTTAGAGCTACATTTGCAAGTGTGTCATACAAAATTCCATACCTGTCTTCTCATTTTATTGACTGTATTCAGCAGCATTTGTTCCTGGGGTGCCCAGATCCTTGTGACATAACTGAAACCTTTTGCATTTTTTATCTTCTCTACCTGAAAAGAAAGCATTTGACATTATGTATATATAATATATCGAAAAAAAAACAAAAACATGTATCAAAAACAAAATGTTACAGAAGTAGCAAAAAAAGTTTCAATTTCCATTTTGTGGTGACCATAAGGAGTTGTATAAAATTATAACGAGGACAAAACAACGGGACACACTTCATCAAACAAAACTGTGTTAAAAAGTTAATTTGACTTCGAATGATGTATACCGTTATTAATTTGACCTCGAATGATGTATACCATTATTTTTCTGTAATGCGGCAGCATGACTGTCCTGAAATGTGTCATCTTTGGCAAGAGGGTTCATTATTTTCTTGCTTTCCTAATGTAAGTGTCAATGATTTGGCTTGAAAGGACAGAATCAACCCAGTTCATCAAACATCAACACCCAACTACCCTATTGTAAGCTGGTCCCAGGACAGGACTAGAAAAAGCACCTGCAGACCAATTTAAACTTTTTGGACAGAAATCTGTCGGAAATGAAACCTATTCCGGTGATCTCACAACTGAACTGTCTCTAGCAATGTATAAAACATAAGATAAGATAAGATTAAGACAAGATAAGAATCAGTTTATTATCCCATGAGAGAAATTCTCTTTTACAAAGTGTTTAAGTGTACATATAAGGTATACACATCTGATGCATCATTACATAAACATATATCATAATTCAATGAACTCAAAAACAGGCATACCTGAAGGGGCATGGCAAGGACCATTAGTGAACTAGCATACATCTACCTAAAGTGTCTTGTTGAAATGCAGGCATCAAGTATCAAAGCAATAGTTTCTATCGGTTGAGTGACAATATAAACATGTATATTACTGACGACAGTTCCCCAGCCAGCATCCCTGCATCTGTCCGCTGTAGATTTGTATAAGATTTCTGCAGGGTTGGGAGGGTTAGTGCAGAGGTGGATTTACTACATCAGACCAACATCAGCATGATGTTGTAATCAGCCCAGTTAAATCGCCAAATTGATGTAGGGTTGCTGGCTGGATACGGAGGAGCTCTATTTGAGTCACACAATAAGGATACTACAAGGAGCATCCATGAGCAGGGGTTCACAGGGGAGCAGCTCAACCCCAAAAGAATTAATCCTCTAGATGGATGTTTTTTTTAGTTTAAGTGGGGCTCAGCGATCAACACTCAGGATATGAAATGTGTGCCCGACTTCAGTTGTGTTACTCATATGGTACTCCTCCCACTGGATATACGATGATATACAGCTATGATGTGCACATTTGCTTGGTAGTGAATACCTTAGAACAATAGACATAAATGGCCCCTGTGTCATCAGTTGGTACAGAAACCACCACATCCCCAAGTCTGACGTGCTGGTTGTGATCAGAATAATGGGGGACAGCACCACCGACGCCCACTAGCAGGACATGCTGAATTTTGCTGAAGGTTCCTACAGGATCAAACCAAGTGCAATAATGTTAGATTAAGTCAGGTTAAAACCTTCATCCTTGCAGTCACATGACTAGCATTGCATATACAAAATGATTACATCACCATTTCAAGCAAGACATGATTATGATTAAGATCTTGCGAAATCGAATTACCACCTTTTTTTTTTTCTGAAATCTTTCAATCACACAGACTTGTCGTTAATCCTGTGTCTGACTCACCTATCAATCTGGTGACAGTATTTTCTGCGGCAATCATGTCACCTTCAGCGTCTCCCATCTTAGCCAGTTTTGTTGACACAACATTATGGTTGCCAATTCGACCAATAGTATATACTTGAGATTCTCCTGGGAAAAATTATTTAAAAAGTCATTTTTCAATAAATTGAACAAAAAGTTTCCTCACTGCTTCATTCGTATACTGAAAAGTTACCCTAACTAAAAAGGTTGCAGAATGTTAATCCTTTCTGTGAGGATCAGGCTGTCATGTGAGAATGATAAGCAAGTGGAAATGCAATTTCAGTTTTGTTCATAAGAAAAAACTTGAACAAAATATATTTCCCTTTTTTTTTTATATACATGTGTTTCCTGGCTCTTTAAAATGCTAAAATGAATATATCGAGAGGTATTTGCCATATTGCTGTATGTGATATTTTGCTGATTTTGAAGTTTAATCATGAAAGTGGTTCTCTCACTCCTGGTTTCATAACATAGTGCCATTCCAATCGGTTTAAAACTTTCTGAGATATGTGTTTGTGATGTGATGTTTTATGCATTTCAACCCTTTTGTTGAGCAAATTTCTATCCTCATTTTCTCAAAATGGCAAAAATGCGCATACAACAATATTGCAGATACGCAAAAATAAGTATCAAATTGCTGAGCTGTTAATTTTTTTATTAATTGACACAATAAAATTAAGATTGTGAGAGGTGATGGGTGGGATGGAATTTGGGACTTTAAATACCACCACAGAGCTCAAGAATTTCACAAAAACATTAGCCAGACATGCAAAAAACATGATAATGCTGACAAAGAAAAATACCTAACAAAAAGAATATCCAAATATTTATGAAATGTAAACAAGCAAAGGTACTCTGTCATGGGCTAGACAAGAAATACTGTCAAAAGGACTTTTAACTGAATGGCCTACAGCTATGACATAGTTTGTTTTGTTTCTATACTCCATATTATTTTGTTTCATTTGTTTGCTCCACGTCATCCATTTTCGTCCTTGTCAACAGCTGAAAATTTATTTCAAAATATTATATCCCATAGTTTCTGTCAATTTTTAAAGGTCAGTTTCTCAGAACCATTCTTATATTGTTGGGACTTTGCCTTAATTAGCATATGTGCAATAGAGATGAGCTCTTCATGAGATAGAAATTTACAATGAAAGTATCAATAAGATTGAAAGACTTGGTCAAAGCTTCTGAAGATCCACAGTGTCCATTCTCTACAAGTATTAGATTTCAATGTGGTAAAACCTCAGGTCTGATCTGGCAAGTCATATTAACACAGAATATGACTTTGTAAAAACCATACTAGCTTACAGCCACCAAAGTGCATAATAATCACCAAAGTGCAAAATTAAATAAAATTCATCCCTACCATTCACTCTCTCCCCCTCCCTCATCTCCCTCCCCCCCCCCCCCCCGCAAAAAAAAAAAAAAACGCCGACCGGCACTGCCCTGTGGCGGCGATGACGTGCCTGCTCCAATTATAACTAGGCTGCAATGGCACAAAGGCAAATTTCCCAAATGGGATTAAAGAGTTATACAAATACAAATACAAATACAAATACAAATAATCTTATAACACTGAGATGGTGGGATGAGAGCTTTTTTTGGTTTTGTTTTAGAGTCCTAAAGACATGTCCTTAAAATTCTTTTTTTTTTTTTTCAAGTCCTGAAAGGAAATTCTATGAGATCCCATCAGAGTGAGACTTTGAGTTTGAGCTTTTCCCCACTAAGCATTATATCTAAACATGACCACTAGGTATAGGTTCAGTGGTCTGGAATGATCATGCAAAATCTGAAGACTGTAGGTTGTGTTTTAAGGATTCAGTTAGGAGATGCGATTTTGACAGAGAAACCTGGCACTCATCAGCTTTATAGTACAGATGCAACCTGGGTCTTTGATTTCTTAATTTTTTACAAATCTAATGTTAATGAAACTTAAAAATTGTGATTTGTGACAATGTTAAGTTGTTTTGGAAGTCCCTCCTGGAAATGGAATAGTTCATTACAATCAAGCAGAAATGTCAGTCGTTTATGTCAGCCACTGACCTGCACATCAGGCAGCTACCATGGTATCTTACATCAGTCATTGTAATATGTAAGCCAACAACATAAAAGCATGATACAGTATAATATAATATTATGTGAAGAAATATAAAAAGTTCCCAAGGATAAAACAATGATCTAACTCCACTTCACTTGTTTTTAAGAAAATTGAGTTCACACTTTTTTTTTATTTCTTTCTCTAATATAAAAGGCTCAGAAAAAAAAATGAAATAATCAGTTTATTTCGGGGGTTTGTTGGACCTTTATTCTAAGGTTGTTGTTACAAGTATGTATGTACCCCGTGTGTTTTGCACTAGGGGTATGTATTTTAAAGCCTTTTGTGACGCCAAAGCTAGAGAGCTCCTTCCGAAATAGCCTTAACAACAGCCTTAATTAATAATTCTTTAGGATTTTCTTTTTGTTTTCTATTTCTTTCCTGTTTTTTTGGTTGAAAGGGTAGGGGGGCAGGGTTAGGGATTCAATAAGATTTAGGATTGAGGATAAAGACGGGGTTAGGAATAGGCTCCTAGAGCAAAACGATTGACGTATATGCGTACTTATAACAATAGCCTTATTCTATATGAACAATATTGAAACAGTGTTATCCCAGTTTCCAACAAAAATGAAGTAACACCACTCTTTTATTCACAAGCAGAATTCTGAGGATTACATAGGAAATAGCTCTCTGAAAAGACAATTTGTTTTTTATTTCATAACAATTGTGATTCAGTGAATGTCTCTTCCTATTGGAGTTTTTTAGCCAAGCATTTTTTCTTTTTGCTTTTCTTGTAAAATGAAGAATGAGCTTGGTTTAATTTTTCATGTAATTACTGCATAGATGGCTAAAGTATAATACAATTTTCACATTTTGAATCCTCCAGTGATGCAGATTTACATTTTGTCAAATGTTTTCACTTTCCTGTCTTGTGAAAGGCAGAACATAAAAGGTCACAGTTTGCAGGTTACTTTCTATATGGCCAGATCCTAAACATCACAGTTCCTGTATTTAATTGTTTTCTAAAGTTTTAAATTTGATATACCGCAGATCATTTTGGTTATTGTAATAAAATATGAATTTATACATGTATTTCTAAAGTTTCAGTTCAACCTTGTGTAAGGTTACGATTTTATACCATACATCAAAAATGTTCAATAAAATTAAGAAAGACAAATAATCAATATAAAAAACAACAGTTCTTGAAACCAACGGATACTCACAAACATCAGTACAGCCCATAAGAAATAAAAATTAAATCCATCACATTTGAAGCAAAACAAAAGTTACACAACAAGAAAGAATACTGTGCTGGTATATAATACAAAGATTTAAAGGAGAAAAAAAAAATCATACCAATTGCATTATGGCCTCCAGTAGCTGCATCCATGGGTAAAGCAGATCATGACTTTTCACATAAATTTATTGCATAGACATTAGTATAAGTAAGTTCAATACAAGTGTAAGTAAATTCAGTTCAGCAACTACAAAGAATAAAGTGTTCCCAAAATGAAGTCTTCATTTGCTTCATGTCCATCCATGGGCATGTGAATGTCTTCAGTGAACAAGTCATTCTCAATCACTATAGTCAGAACATATTCAGAGAAGAAAAAAAAAAGTGTGGGGCATCAAGATCTGTCCATGGGGAAAATTCTTCAGAAGAAAAGAATAAAGAAATGTCCTATAAATTTATCATATATTCTAGCATTATTGCCCTGCAATAAGCAAAACTGGCATTTACTCTGCAAGGAGACAGAAATTTTTAATTTGTGCAGAGAATACTTTACTAACTAGGCAGATAGATATGTCACATCAACTCCCTATAAAGTACATTATTAACAAGTGTGATATTAACTATGGCAATTCTCAAACGTAATCCAGTTCAATTCAACATGTCCACGAGCAAGGAAAAAAAGTGCTTACCTTCAGTTTTAAACTTGACATAAGTTTTCTTATCTTCCATCATGGCATCCACTGCCAGTTTCTCGTGGTAGAGACTAGTGATGATTCCTATGGTGGGCTGTTCTTTTCCAGTCAGGGTTGGCAACTCATGCACCAGAATAACCTCTATGAAACAGATCAAAATAAAAGTATGTATGTACTATTATAATAAAAAAAATAACGAGACTCATCTCACCGCGTGGGCCCCTAATGAACACACTTAATGAATGTGTGTTTAATGACTTCCAGAAACACTGATTGTCATGAAAATTTGCAGATGTCTTACTTCAACCGTTTTTATTTGACGCTGTGATTTTGTTAGCCTTGCTGCATTGCCATGGCCACATTTTCTGAATAGAAAGGTTCTCCTCTCCCGCGACCAAAAAAGCCCACAAGAAATGCATGCTCACTGCTTTCTTTGAATGGCAAAGGCATCATTATATAAGATTATGTCCCCAAAAGGACAAAATGTGGACCACGAATATTATATTCAATGCGACTGAGAGAAAGAGTGCGAAAGCAATCAGACCTGTGGGCATCAGGGAACTGGTTTCTCCAGCGTGACACTGCCACTGCTCATAAAGCTCTACATCTGCACCAACACCTTGCTTCAAACAGAATGAGTTATACCTTATCCCACTTATTCCCCTGACTTAGTACCCTGTGACTATTTCTTGTTTTTGAAGCTTAATATTACGTCACTGAAAAGGCAGTGCTTCCACAACATTGAGGAGATCCAAGAAGCATCGTCGAGGACATTCGACAGCATCCAAAAAGGATGAGATCCAGTGGTGTTTCCAAAACCTTCACACCTGCTGGAATCGATATGTAAATGCAGGAGCGGAGCATTTCGAGGGATTCCATGAGAGGTAATCTATCAGTTGGATCATTTTTAATTTTTTATTATAGTATTATATATTAAACAACATTCATAAAATATATACGCTTGGAAGGGGGGGGGGGGCATAGCACAATGAAAGGGGGGGGGGTCTAAGGTCTAAATAAATATACTTTCCAACTGTGGCATTGAATTAGAAAGTTTCGTTGGTGTTTTTGTTTTTACTTTTCTCCCTACAAAAACATTATAGGATTGTACAAAAAGAGAGGAAAAAGTATGGAAGAAATAGACGAACGTAACATTACCATGTTCTGTCATTTCTTCTTTGGTCTGCATCCTCAACCACACTCCATTCTCTACCTCCCTGATCAATCCTTTCTTCTCCATATCCTTCAGCATGACAACAGCTGTGATGGTATCGCTCTGTTTTATCTTGCATGTCCTGGAACATTCCACAGACAACAATACGGAGGTCAGCTGGACAGTTGACACCACATTTATTCAAATCCTGTCTTCATCAGCCTTAATATGGAAAGGTCTGCAGACATTTCTTTAAGCAATTGCGCTCATAATTATTCAGATTCATTAAAAAGATACTGACACTACTTTGCAATACTTTGATCTCTTTCTCTCTCTTCTCTCTCTCTCTCTCTCTCTCTCTCTCTCTCTCTCTCTCTCTCTGACTCTCTCTCTCTCTCTCTCTCGCTCTCTCTCTCTTTCTCTCTCTCCCTCTCTGACTCTCTCTCTCTTCCCCCAGTGGCCATTGGATATGAAATTAAATTCTTTAACAAAAAACAAACAAAACTCAGACTTCACCCAAAACACAAAAGGTGACTAGAGATTTTTTTTTTTTTTATTACAGGTATGTCTTGACAATATTCAAAGTCGGATAAATAAAAAAACAAAAACAAATGTCTAATAGATAAAGAGACAGTTTCTTAACATGCCATATCATCTTTTTCTTCAATTAACTTTTCCTTCTTTCTCAAGAATTCCTTATTTCCATGTTTACTCTTCTTTTTTTTAAGGACTTCAGTATTGCAATATACCCTCTTTCAAGTCTATATATAATAACATTCAACCAGCTCTTCAGTACTTAACAAAGTAACTCTATGCCTTGGGTATGAAGGCCACTCCACTTACTTGAATAAAGAATTGGTTGTGATACTGTTGGGATAGGCATCTTCCAGCACTTGGAGCATTCTCTGTTTCTTTGCCAGCCACAGAAGAGATAGTTTGATCTTGTTGCGTTTGGCCTCTCTTTTAAAGTCTTTTTCATCTGTGTAGAATAAAATGTAAGTTCCAAATGTGGAAGATTTTTCATTGTATTCATCAACTCCAGAGATTTTTTTTTTCAGGCTTTTCAAAAACAAATTCCAGCAGAGGTTCAAGGACAGTCAGTGTGTTGGTAAGGTCAAGGTTATGAATACATTGTGAATAAAGTCAAGAATTATTGTTTTGTTGCTGTTAATGTTGTTGTCATTTCAAGGGTGGTGCATATGTAGGGCTAATATTATTTGTTATACAATACTCACTTCATAAATAATTTAGATAGCTCAAGGAGCTAATTACCAGTGTCACAGGCATACTTTCCTTTCAAATTCAGATACGAACGAGCCATTTTGTGGGATAACATCATGAACTCAAAATCTACATGACAGACAACGTGACAATCATTCTGATATCATAAAAAAAATTGACAGCAAATGAAATGATTGAAAGAAGTGCATAAACCTCAATGACATAAAGTGCATGTCCGAACACAACACCAAGTACAGCTGAATTTTGTTTTTAAAAAAACATACTTAGTCACACACATTTAGACAGTTGACTTAACATCCTGCTGGCATCACAGATTAAGACAGCAAAGAGTCATGCAAAATTTATTTCCATACTGAGACCGAAGCCTACAATTTTGAGAAAGGGACGTTCTTTGGTGGGCACAGTTTCTTTCATTGTAACTTTCCATAAAAAAATATGTAAGGATGATGTAGCATTCAAACTGCAGTTCAAGATTACTTCAAAGACAATAACAACATCCATCTAGAGAAGCTACTCGCCTCCCTCCCCCCCCCCCCCTTCCATCCCGGCACCCCTTGCATGGACATTCCTAAATGTTATAACTTCGAGTGGTGTTCATATTTTTTCTAGAAAAGATGTACACAAACCGAAGTGTTCGAACCAAAGCAATTCCTTTAAGCCCAGGCATGCACTATCTGAGTTTGATCAGCTGGCATTTTGGATGGTGATGTCATGACATTGATTTTCAGTGACATCCAAGTAGTCGGCTTCTTGAACATCTCACTGAAACTCATTGTCATGATGTCACATCGAACTATTCAGCCAATCAAAATCGGCTAATGCATGCTGGGCCCAAGAAGCATGTCTCTAAAATATGTACAGCTTTTCCAGGAACTAGGAGTGGAACCTCAAAACAAGTTCAGAAGGACAAAATTCAAAACTGTAACCTTCTCAACTCTTAGTATCTTCGTGTCCCCTCCCTCTCCCATACAATGACAGCCATTGTAAAATACACAACTATTCATTTTTCCAATAGATTAGCAAGACATACAGGGCTATCTGACAATGATCAACAAAATCAGTCATTCAGTGCTTGTGCATGTTGACAACATTTGCTGCTGCATCAGGACAATGCAGGTTCTAAAACAGCTTCTTGCATGTGTCTATCGCAACTTACATATACTCAAAGAAAAAAAGAACATAGATAATAATAGTACATCACATTTATATGGTATTCCATCCTGCTAATGTTCAGGCCCTAGCTGCTTACAGCATTTATTTCATACCTAAACTGAATCATACAAAATATATATATGCACATACACAAATAAATTCATTTGGTAAAGAAAAAAGAAAATCAAACTTTAACATTCATAGATATTCAGTGTGTAAAAAGATCACTCTTCAGCTGATGGTTGAAAGCCATTAAATGTTCAATCTCTCCCAAAGACTGAAGCAGAGAATTCCAAAACTTAGACTCTGGAAATGAAGATGATTTTTCACAGATTGTCTTCACAGACATTAAATTTGGACGTTTAAACTCTTTAGTGGCTCCTATTGTTCTAAGATGTCTTGACAGCACAAATGGAGTCAAAAGGCCAACTGTTGGCACAAGTCTTGTAAATTTTTATGACACAGTATGCATAATGAGGTTTTATATTATACATGATCCATTGCAAATGCAAGTGCATCATGTACAGAAACAAAACTGCAGATTAGCCAAATATCTGACAATAAGATATTGAAGTTGTACATAACTATCTGCACAGACCAAGCAAAGTAACATTTGACACCTACAACAGTGAAAACTTAAGCATAACAGCAGCATTCCAGCTCTTACCATCATTCTCCTCATCCTCATCTGAATGAAAAACAGATTTTGTTGTTTATTTATATGGACCTACAGTGCACATCTATTTCGTACATGGTGAGTGATGTCTCAAAGGTCTCATCTCGAGTCATGTCCAGTCAAAGTGATCTCCCCAGACACCCAATCAAAGCACATCAAAGTTGGCCACCAAAGGTTCACTTAACTGGTATGCATTAGGGTAGACTTTGGTTGCAAACAGTAATAGTTTTACATGAAAAATTTTTAATTTATGAAGGATGTCATGACGTGAGACATTTTTGCAAAACCGTGAACATATCGCCAACAGTGAGATTATGGAGAAAGACAGGAAGAGAGAGAAGGAGGTTTATCCCTGCCAAATTATGTTTGTTATAACATATTTATAATACCAAAAACTGATATAAAAAGGACAGTATCTTTTCTTGCTTTCCTGGTACAAAAATCCTGTGCCTCACTTGTAGAAAAATGTTTAAAATGTCTTTGTGTGAACATTTATTTTTTTTAAACTGTTTTCAACCAATCAGATTAGTCAAAGTAAAATGAAATATGGACCAAAAAAACAAACAGACAGAGATGTGGAAAGGATTGAGCAAATATGAACCCTTTCAGTGTCACAGATATCCATAGCGGTCACTGGCATTTTCCTCAATATGTGAGCCAAGACTGCTGTAGTGGTCGACCGGGGATAGTTTGGATCTATAATAAAGTATTATGCCAATACGAATGAGGGTATTATAATTTCTTGCCCATGAGTTTCAGGATGATTTTCGGGTAATATAATTTGCCACTATGTCCCCAAGGCTGTGACACCGAAAGGGTTGGATCATTCGGGGTTTTTTTTTGTTGTTGTTTTTTGGGGGGAATAGACCTATTGTTTGCAAAGCAGTATCTGTGACTAATGAGCTTCACACAATCCCAGCATCTCAACACAAATCTGGCATAGATTTGTAGGACAGCAGATTTAAGTAGGAAACATTGTCACTTATTGACTACTCTTGACATGAACCCTGTCACAAATCCCAGACTGGGAGATGTAATAAGTTATGACAGGACAACAATCACGAACAAACAAGTTAACACTTAACAGAACAATCCATCAGACTCACACATTTATTAAACATAATTATACATATAATAGCGCAATTACATACATTATATTATTGAAATGACTGCCGTACAACGGCCTTATTCTCACACACACTCTCCCTCGGATCCACAATCCGGTAGTTACTCCTAAAGGCACTTCGGCCTCAGCCTCTCCCCTCAGGGTCTTAATAGCACATTAATAATTTACTGGCACCGCAGTCTCTCAATATCACCTTCCTATTGTCATACACCTTAGCATTCCCCTCGCACCTCAGCAGGGCAATAACACACTATTATTTCCATAGCCATCAACATGGCAACAACATAGTATCAGTTCACTAGCCTATCAACATGGCAACAATATAGTATCTCATTCACTCTCATATCTACGTCCCTGTCCGTGGCCTGACTGCCACGACTTTATGTGCCTCTACTGTCCTGCACTGACAGCCTCACTTCTGGCCTATGTGTGGCCTCCGGCCCTATGCTGGCCTATCCCCTGTGCTCATCGAGGTGGCTCTGCGGCCCGTCCCCGACACCTACAAGAATAACATTACATTGGTATAATACCCTACCATTTCTATTCACTCCACACATCTTACGGTAACACACCTCCATCGGAGTACACACTACTCACTCGCGCTACAAATCCATGAACTCACTTTCATCTATCGCTCATGGCGCACATTGCTATATCCAATATCAAGGACTTCCACATTCCTCACATATACTTATTTACATCATGGTAATAGACGAATATAATATAATACATCAATCATAATACTCAATCAACGTTCTACATACCAGTCATTACTGGAAAGACTCTCACTAGTCTTCTCGACTGCTTCCTTTTATGTCCGCCCGATGGGCTCTTATTCACAGGTCCGCTCCTTAGGACCTTCTAACTTGCAGTGATAGTTATACAGCGCTTTCGCCTCCTTCAGACTTCCACACCACTCATACACGCACGCTTTTCCCACTTGTCTGCATGAGTTATTTTTACTCTTCCCCTTTCACGTCTTTTCCTATCCGTCTGTCGTGAGCTCTTCTTATTCTACACCCGCTCTGTAGCAATCCCCTTAATTGCAATCACTCCACTCGTGACATCATCCCCCACCCCAAAAAAATTAATGCAATTAATTTCAAATCGCATCAAGATGACTGTCAACGAGTGAGCGTGAGCAATACCTACACTAGAAAAATGACCTAGCAGTTCCCCTAGTATATAGAATACCGAAATCAGGGGAAAATATGGGGATCAATATGGCCTGCAATATGCATATATGTCTCACATCATGAATAGCTAACTAAACACAATATCTAATACAGAATCAAAAACCATTCAACCTATCAACCATCCTTCATATCATATTTATAATGTCAATATTTTAAAGTCGACTCATTCACACAGATCCCGTCAATGTTCCTGTCCTCTGATGTATAAGCTCCTGAAATCTTCCCCTAGGCTCGACTAAGGTAGTCGGCGATATGATTGCTGGTTCCTGGAATTGGTTGAATAACGAAGGTATACGGCTGCAAAGCCAATGCCCATCTAGACAAGCGTGGGCTGGACGAACGATTCTTCGACAAAAATGTCAGTGGCTTGTGGTCTGTCTGGATACAAAATTCTCGTCCCATGAGATAACGTCCTAGTTTCTGGACGGACCAGACAATGGCAAGACACTCACGCTCTATCACAGAATACTTTCTTTCTCTCTGCAATAACTTCCTACTGACATAACATACAGGATGGAGACATTCGTTCTTCTCCTGTAGAAGACAAGCGCCGACACCAGAGTCCGACGCATCCGTTCTGAGGATAAAATTAGATCGAAAATCGGGTAATATCAAAATGGGTGACGATGATAATGCTGTCACCAAATTATCAAATGATGTCTGACATTCAGACGTCCACTGGACCTTATCGGGTTGTCCCTTCTTAGTAAGGTCAGTAAGAGAAGATGACAAGGAGGAAAAATTTGGAATGAACTTTCTGTAATAATTTAAAATTCCCACTAAGCTTCTGACTTGTTTCTTTGTTTTAGGGATTTGCAACCCTACTAATTTGTCAATTTTTGTTCCTTCAGGCCTCTGAACACCTCTACCCACGATATGTCCTAAGAATACTATCTCTGGACATGCCAAATCCATCTTTGCGGGTTTAGCAGTTAACCCAAAATGACGTAATCGTTGAAAAATTACTGTTAGTGTCTGAATATGATCAGACCATGTCGACGTATGACATGCTATATCGTCAAAGAATGACACGACATTAGGTATGTCCTTCAACACTAATCTCATTAATCGTGCAAACGTCGCTGGCGCGTTTACCAACCCAAATGGCATGACCTTAAATTGGAATAATCCAATGGGCGTTTGGAACGCCGTGTATTGTTTAGACTCCTCAGTAAGCGGGATTTCCCAATAACCTTTCGTTAAATCTATCTTGGAAAACCACGTGGACCCGGCCAATGAAGCTATTAGTTCCTCCTGAAACGGAATAGGCTCCCTATCGCCTACCGTAATAGTGTTCAATCTTCGAAAATCAATACAGAACCGCACCGATCCATCAAGTTTTTTCACGAGGACGATGGGTGATGAATACGGCGATGTTGATGGTTCTATCACATCCAACTTCAACATTGACTCAACTTCCTTTATGACTCTATCTCTCGAAGAAAAAGGCAGCGGATACGGTCTAAGAAATACTGGCTTATCCGAAGTCAACTTTATTTGGTGCTGGATCACCGTAGTGCGACCCGGCAAATCCGTAACAACATCCGGAAATGACGCTAACAGGGTCTCAAGTTCCCTACTCCTTGAACTTGTAAGGTCAGGGTTAATTTTTACGTCCCTGTAACCTTGTGTCGGAGTTAACTCCGGCAATTGAATTTGTAACTCCTCCTGCGCCTCGGTGTCGCTTACGTCACAGTCCAACTGGTCTACGACCCCCGTACAAGCAGTAGAGAAGACAGTCTCCTCTGTCTGTGCACACAGATACTGTGGTCTCTCATAAAATCTCTGTAGCATATTAACATGGAAAACCTTACTCGCTCCATCAATGTGGATAGCGTAATCTACCTTTGAAACAACTCGCTCAATAACATAAGGGCCTTTCCATGTCATCAATAACTTATTATGGTCCGTAGGTAACAACAACAGAACCTTGTCTCCTGGCTTAAAAATTCTCAGTTTGGACCCTCTATCTTTATAGTCTTTTGCTCTTTTCGAAGCGATACCAGAAGCTTCTTGTGCTATAGTGCGCGCTGAAGATAGTCTTTCTCTTAAATCAACAAGGTACTGAAACACCGAAATCTGCTCATCGTCTCCCGATGATGGCGACGTCATCATGTCCCGAAGAACATCAGTTGGGCCCCTAGGACTACGACCGTACATCATTTCGAACGGCGAGAATCCCGTTGACTCCTGCCGTACCTCTCTGTACGCGAATAACACTGCAGGGATATATCTATCCCAATCTTTAGGGCGATCAGCAGCTACCTTACGCAGCATCGACTTTAACGTCGAGTTCAATCTCTCGCACATGCCATTAGCCTGCGGATGATAAGGGGTGGTAGTGATGGGTTGTATACTGAATAAGCGGAACAATTCCTTCATCATCTGCGACGTAAATTGCGCGCCCCTATCAGACAGAATTTGCTCTGGTATTCCTACCCTAGCGAAAATTGTAAACAACGCTTCCGCGACTGCCTCAGACGTTATGGTCCGCAGAGGAACCGCCTCTGGCCATCTCGTAGCATTACATATGACCGTTAAGAAAAATCGATTCCCCCTATCGGTCGCTGGGTGAATGGGGCCAACAAGGTCTATCGAGACCTTTTTAAACGGTTCCGAGACCGTGGGGATCTTCTGAAGAGGAGCCTGGGGTGTACGACCCTTATGCGTCGTCTTTTGGCACGCACTGCACGTCTTACAATAGACCTGTACATCTCTGTGGATCGATGGCCAGTAAAAATTTTTAAGAACCCTTTCTTTGGTTCTAGCTATCCCCATATGACCCGCTAATGGGACATCATGTGCCAAATGCAATACTGTTGCGATCAGCAACGCTGGCACAACGACCTGCTTTAAAATGGAGGACACCGTTACATACTTACGGAACAGAATGCCCGCCTGAACAATAAAGGAGGACGACCCGTTCTTATATCTCCTCGTTTTCTCGGTTCGCGCTTCCCCAAAACATGGGTTTAATGATGGGTCCTCCCTTTGTAATCTCGCCAAGCGCTCTGGCGTGATATCTAGGTTGACCGCTGGCGTCGCCAAAGGTCTAATCTTATCTTTATCCGCTACCCGTCGACGTGTTTCGACCGCGGCGCAAAAGTCAATACCCTTTTATTGCGACCATGCTTGCACGTTCTCATCGGACGGGGAAACTACCCGTGATACATTCCCAATGATGAGCTGGGCGCCTGGAAAACAACCAACGACCGCTTCGACTTCCCCGTTAAGGAAAGGTGTATCTATCATTATTCTTGCCATGGGTAATTTCTCAATGGCCCCCGAAAATTGGATGCACGGGACAGTCTCACCTGTAAGCTGTGAATCCCGAATGCAGTCTCTATGCACTCCCACAACGGTAGATCCCGTATCTCGTAAAACCGAGACCGGTTCGTCCCCAACAAACCCCGGATAAACCCTAAGACCACCTCCTGTATGACATGAATTTATAACGGGGATCTTTCTCCCACAAGGTAAAATACCGGAAGATAATAACTTCTCACAACTGGGACACTTAGAATACTGTCCGCCTCCGTTGTCCGATGTAACACACGCAGCCGCATGATGAAATTTATTTGGGGAACATGGACTGGAGCTACTGTCCACGTTCGCCGCTATCCTACCTGCAGGGCAGTTCACGCTGATGTGATCTGCTCTTCCGCAGTTCCAACACTTCGCGGCCCTACACTCGCGCGAAAAGTGACCCACGCGTCCGCAAGTCCAACACTCCGCTCCCTGTGCTGCCCTAGGCCTGGGTCCCCGTGACCCCTCGCGACCGGAACTAGAGTCCCTATGCCGTCGGTCATCGGCAAAGGTCACAACTCGCCCCCGGCCATTACCGCGACCTAGCCCTCCTGCTCGGTCAAACTTACCGGATCCATATGCC
This sequence comes from Onchidella celtica, assembly GCA_963931925.1. Classification (NCBI taxonomy): domain Eukaryota; kingdom Metazoa; phylum Mollusca; class Gastropoda; order Systellommatophora; family Onchidiidae; genus Onchidella; species Onchidella celtica. The sequence goes on from OZ007573.1 coordinate 56,679,297, forward strand.
GGTGATTGGTGATAGCCCCTATGCTGCCCCTGGGCTTGCCCACTATAGGCACCACGCTGACGCGACCTGTCCCTAAGTCCTGCCGGCGACCCTTCGACAACGGCGACGTACCCAGCATCTTGGACGTACGCCCTGGCGACTGGTTTGGACGGATGTGCCGTACGGTATGCTTCCGCCAACTTAGACGCCTCCTGCACCGTCGCGGGTTCGTTCTCTTTCAGGAAAGCCACCAGATCTTTGTGGCACGACGCGTACAGCTGGTCACGGATCATTAGGTCTTTCAATTTAGCAAAATCCGTGCCCACATGCGCCAAGTCTACCCAGTTCGCGAAATACTCCGTTAGTCTCGCGACGAAGGCAGCAAAGTCCTCCCTGGTATCTGCACGTGCTCGCCTAAACTGCTCCCGGAAATATTCCTCGGTACGCGCAAATCGGCGAAGCAGCAAAGCCTTCAGCTTATCGTAGTCTTGCACGTCTTCGCGCTGTAGCTCTTTAAAGTAGGTTAACGCTCGCCCCTGCAATAGCGATGCCAGGTACGTGGCCCATAATTCCTTATTTTCCCCCCATTGCAATTGTGCGTTCAGTTCGAACCTGTAAAGGAAGGCGTCTATGTCGTCCTTCCGGTCGTCGAAGGTAGGGAGCTTAATCCTAATGCCACCTTTATTGTGTACCTGCCGCTCAACTGTTTCTGTTGGCGCACTCTTTTTGATTTCCAACTCCGCTATTCTTACTCGCGCGTCTGTCTCCCGCTCTTGAGCTTCTATCTCCTTTAACCTTATCTCCTGCTCCCGTTCTTGAGCTTCTATCTCCTTTAACTTAAGCTCCCTCTCCTGTTCCTGAGCCTTTTTTTCCTGCTCTCTTTCCTTAGCACGCTCATCGCGCATTTCTGCCTGCTGTTCTTTAATCCAGCCGCGTAGCTCTTCTCCCTCCAGGCCAAGTTCCTTACCCAACTTCATTAGTTGTTGGAGTTCCGCCATTTCACCGATTTATGGTTATGGTATCTATTATAAGACGACCAACCTGTCGGTATGATCACTAACGATACGACCAGAGACCTGAGATCACACCAGATATAACAATACCCAGTTGTCTCAAATACAATTCCGAAATTTACCTTTACAGCACAACTAATTCTATATTTATAAAATGTGCTGCACTATTAATAATAAAAAAAGAGTAGAAAAGACAAGAATAAGGAAATTTAGTAGAAGGACCACAAGTACGTCAAGGACAACGAACCAGACTAGGACAAAGACCTAAAAAAGAAAATATAATGGAAAAAAGAAAGCAACCTAACTACGCCGATTACACTACACGGTACAAACAAGAACAGAGTCTGAAAAAAAAGAACGTATCTACAGAAAGGTAGGAGAGGGACAAGAGAGACGTCTTCCTAAAACAACGAGGAAGATGGAACGGCACAATCTAAACACAAATACAGGTCCCTACAGAACTGTTCACTGTGATGAACGAAGTTCCAAATTTAGCCCACCTCCCGAAGAGGACAAACTACGCTCACCACAGCAAACCCGCGCCACCGCCCGTATAATCAATTACAACGAAAACAGCAAAAACAGGGAAACAGACAGATGAAAAGACAGCCCTTAATCCAGGGTACAAAATTTTAGACTTTTACTTAACTTTCAGCCTTATGAGTTTAAGTCCTCGACCTAATCGGAGCTCTGGCTGCTTGTCTCCTCAGGCTGCACGCACACACACTGTCTCTCTGAAATTTAAGTACACATTAATACATATTCATCAAAATACATGCATCAATACATATTATTATTCATAAATATACATAAATCATATCATGAAATGTCCATTCATCCAACGAACAAGACAGCACAAATACCTACTAACTAACTACAACTAAATATTACGAAAATGGACGAGTCACAATGGACGAGCCCCCAATGTCACAAATCCCAGACTGGGAGATGTAATAAGTTATGACAGGACAACAATCACGAACAAACAAGTTAACACTTAACAGAACAATCCATCAGACTCACACATTTATTAAACATAATTATACATATAATAGCGCAATTACATACATTATATTATTGAAATGACTGCCGTACAACGGCCTTATTCTCACACACACTCTCCCTCGGATCCACAATCCGGTAGTTACTCCTAAAGGCACTTCGGCCTCAGCCTCTCCCCTCAGGGTCTTAATAGCACATTAATAATTTACTGGCACCGCAGTCTCTCAATATCACCTTCCTATTGTCATACACCTTAGCATTCCCCTCGCACCTCAGCAGGGCAATAACACACTATTATTTCCATAGCCATCAACATGGCAACAACATAGTATCAGTTCACTAGCCTATCAACATGGCAACAATATAGTATCTCATTCACTCTCATATCTACGTCCCTGTCCGTGGCCTGACTGCCACGACTTTATGTGCCTCTACTGTCCTGCACTGACAGCCTCACTTCTGGCCTATGTGTGGCCTCCGGCCCTATGCTGGCCTATCCCCTGTGCTCATCGAGGTGGCTCTGCGGCCCGTCCCCGACACCTACAAGAATAACATTACATTGGTATAATACCCTACCATTTCTATTCACTCCACACATCTTACGGTAACACACCTCCATCGGAGTACACACTACTCACTCGCGCTACAAATCCATGAACTCACTTTCATCTATCGCTCATGGCGCACATTGCTATATCCAATATCAAGGACTTCCACATTCCTCACATATACTTATTTACATCATGGTAATAGACGAATATAATATAATACATCAATCATAATACTCAATCAACGTTCTACATACCAGTCATTACTGGAAAGACTCTCACTAGTCTTCTCGACTGCTTCCTTTTATGTCCGCCCGATGGGCTCTTATTCACAGGTCCGCTCCTTAGGACCTTCTAACTTGCAGTGATAGTTATACAGCGCTTTCGCCTCCTTCAGACTTCCACACCACTCATACACGCACGCTTTTCCCACTTGTCTGCATGAGTTATTTTTACTCTTCCCCTTTCACGTCTTTTCCTATCCGTCTGTCGTGAGCTCTTCTTATTCTACACCCGCTCTGTAGCAATCCCCTTAATTGCAATCACTCCACTCGTGACAAACCCTACTACTTGGATTGATGGAGAGTGGTTGGCTGGGCCACATCTCAAAAATATAAAAACTGAAAATAAAAAATTAATTATAAATTCATTTTAGAATGAAAGGATTAATCAGTTACGAGTATAAAATAGAAAAAAATGCAGGTTCGGGTGACAGAAAAAAAAAGGCTTGCTTTCTACATAGTATGTAGTTTAATGTCAACATTATAGGCCTAAATGTGAAATGTGACACACACCTAAAATTTCTGCAAACTCCCACTGTCCTTTTGTTGATCGACTAGTGGCTACTGCCATACTGTTGACTTTGAATTGTCTGTTAGGGGGAACAACCCAGCTAAGAAATCTGGCTTGTCCAAACTTTGCTCCCCTTCCAACTTGAACATGGTTTCCTGCCCATGACAGCCAGAAATAGCGGAATTCTGAGGTGAAATGAAAAAAAAAACTCAGTTCAGTCATCTTTGTAAGACAAAAAGAAAGATAAGGGTTTGTAACCATGACAACCACATTACATAAAACCCACACACTGGTGCGCCACATACCATGTAGGGGAGATAACAGTGTAAATTACATGAAGTAATCATATGGGACCACAAAGTGAATGACAAATGATCAATGAATCTTTTGGTTGCACCAACAGGGTTCCATAATTACCCATCATCTCTACATCAATCTGACGTAAATGACCTGCATCATACCAATATTGGCAAGGTGCTGTAACCTATATCAAAATAAAAGATGTCAATCCTATGACCAAACTTGAGGTCAGACATACATTGCTGGAATGACACAGGGTCGTTGGCTGGGCATTATTAATATTACTACTGAGGGAGATGAATAGGAGGGAAGTGCAAAACAGAATTTATAAATAGAAAGACATTTTTTTAAAAATTTAGAGCTTATCAAAAAAAATAATAACATACTGATGGTCCATGGCACAGAATGGAAAACTGAGATCACAGTTTCGTGTTGTTGTTTTTTGGTGAAAACAGAGAAGGACCATCATCTGTTTTAAAAATGGCTTGTCTGGATCTGGGTCAGTTCACCTGTTCCATATACAGTACTTTTTTGTTCCTTCCTACTTAGTTCAGGAATGTAAGCTAAGTGGCCTTTCAGTAAACAGAAGGAAAATCCCAATCAGAAACTACCTCCACACGTAATTGTTGCGTGACATGACTGATGTGAAACCAGGACACCTGAAGTACACAATACAACACTCATTTTGCATTTCTCATCCCTGCCAACACACTGAAAACCAATGATAATTGGCAAACTTATATCCCTGGTAGCTTTTCTAGTCTTTGGAGTTTTATGTCTGAGAGCATCAGAATTGTTCATATAATATTCACCATTTTCACTTAACAAGTTGACAGTGTTAGCCTCAGATTTCACAGGTCCTAACGATCCATCTCTGATTAAAGACTTGGTGTTATCCTCCGCACCCAGACAAATCTCGTATGTCTTGCGTTCAACATCACCGTAAACAGCACAAAGGGCAATCTGAGCGTCACACTTGGCCTTGATCTTAAAGGTCAAGGATGATTTGTTGTCCACGGCCACCTCTGGCACAAAACGATACGTGTAGGAATCAGGTGTGAACACTGAGACAAAACTTTCTGTGAATGAAATAAATCAAAGGCAAATTTCATCAATAAAAGAGGAATGTATTCAAATGGTGAAAAAACCTAATTACTCAAAATTCAATAATGAGATTATTCAGACATTTATCCGCTAGCAGAAAACATTATGTTAATCCTGCCATCCTGTTTTTCCACAGCTTTTCCAAGTATGCAGTGGGCAGGAAGGTTATAAATTGCCAATATGAATAACAAGTTAAAAAAAAGTTTAATTAACCTTTGTCCAAGGTAAAAACCACAAAGAAATTAACACTAACTTGTGTGCTTTCAAGTTTATCTGCTGTTAAAATGGCTATTTCACGGAGAAAAAAAGTCTAGATAAAAAGAAGACAGAAATCCAGAAAATGTCTATGCCTAACTAGAACCAGGACATTAGTATGGCTACTGGATTAAAGAACAACAATAGGACAAGGCAGAGTAGAAGCAGACTGTTTCTGTGGCACTTATAAAATAACTATGCACTTACTGATGGGTGGCAAATCGTCTTCTTCTTCATCCAATTCTGTCACTTCTAATTCCAGTCTCTTTATCAATGGATACTTTTGTAACAGCACCAGAGCCCTCTTGATAAAGCCAACATATTCTAAAATAGGAACAAACAGAAAAACAGTAACAGTTTACAAATTCACCCACCCAATAATTTTCCACCAACTAGTATGTCTTCCATCCAACTGTCCATCCACTCACACACTCCGTCATCCATGCATGCTTTGCCATACTATCACACTTTCAACAGTCATTATCGAATGTCTTATGCAACAGTCTTACATTGCCTCAAAACTGCTCTATACTTTTCACTTTTCACATTTACACTTCCAATCCATCAGTCATCAGAGCTTGTACCCTTCCATCTTTTGATATGGAGAGAAATTTGCAGGTTTTCATCTATTATGTTCTGCCTGCATTACAGGGTATTCCCAATATCAACTGCTGTATGCAACAATGCAATAAAATTGCAAAATATCTTTTGTCCAAGTTGAAATGAAACAAATCTTTAAAAATGTACACGTATTCACTTATAAGCAGTGACTAATGCCAGTTTAGCATGTAAGATAAATCCAAGTATTTGGATCCGTTACATACACTGAGAGCAAAATGGAAGACCATAATTCATTCACTCACTTCTAGGCAGGTTTTTTGGACTGATTAACTCAGAGAAATATTCTGTAAAATTCTGTTTCTTTGTGACACCATCAGCCTGACCTCTGAACCAGAACCTCAATGTCCACCGATCCTGTGAGAGGTGACAGAACATAAATTCTCAGAATTTTCATCAGTCATCCATATCCCAACCTTAGATCTTCTTTGTTCTTTCTCTCTTTCCTGAAAAACTGGAGATTTTAGTATGTAGAAGAGGTGTAATAAACGCACACTTTGACACCTGTTTAAAATGCACCGTAGCACTTATCAAGTTGTTTCACAGTTCTGATTTATTCTAACTCCTCCTCATAATAAACTAAAGCCGCAAACATTTTACGTCAAATTTCTCAGATGTGCAAAAAGTTGAGGTGGAATAAAGAAGAACTGAGGTGATAATAAAAGGACCGCTAAATTTACATAATGAAAACAAAAACTTGTGAAGTCCACAAAGGAAAAACAACCATGGTCACAACATGTAATTTTCGCCATTATCCCCCCTTATTGTACAAGCTTGGTTCATCAGTCCTGTCTCTGTGAAACCAAATTTGAAGAAACAGCTGCAGTCACCAAATATTAGAAATCACCCTTTAAGTTAAGAGGGCAGTAGCTGACTTTCAAACTTTAAAACTCGATTTTCTTGGTTTCACAAATACTATTTGTAGTTAGCTTGTTCTTCCCCTGCTTCCCCAGACATTCAAAGATAATTTTTAACACAGCTTCATAAAGTTTTTCCATTATTCAATATAAAAAATAATGTATTGAATTTTAAACGAAATTAAGGTTGATCCTACATATGACATGGAGCCGAGGTACTCCAGTCTGCGCATAGTAATAATGGCTGCTGCCAAGAATATATTTACATGGGCACCTCTGTTTGATCAATATTTTTTTATTATTCCCAAATGCATCCGAACCAGGAATAATTTCATTTTGCTGATAGATTTCATTATGTGCCAAGTACGTTATACAGATATATTATTACAGGTCTAATTTCTCATGTGACTCTGATACGAATATAAATTACCCTGACTGCTGCATTGTTCTGGTCTGAGTTGATCAGATAGGCCATAAATTCCACTCTGCCCTCTGGGGGCCCCACAGTGTCCAGTTCTGAGGAGACAAGTTTAAATCCAATTAAAGAGCGAATACTGGGAGTGAGTTGGAGTAGCATATAAGATTTACTTTCTTACATATTATATTATAAGGAGTTGAAAATCAAATGCACTGAAATAAAAATTCACACTCCTGAAAAAAAAAAGAAGTTAGAGATACTTGCTATGGTTACTTACAGTAATAAGTTAATGCGATTCGTAACTTTTTTTTTTTAACATTTCACTAAGGCAATTTTGATTTTCAACGCCCATATTCATTTTTATGTGTCAACCAGCAAATATATGGAAGTTCAATACACATCACTGACATCAAGTTTGTGCTTAGGAAGGGCATCATTCCTATGTAGATCTGCTGGTTATGACATCACGCCAAAGTCAGTCTGTTGTAGGAAACCCGGTCCTAAGGTAATCCTGCCAGCCCTGCAGAAATTTACGTCAGATTGACGTAGGACTGAGGGCTGGGTTATTTCCTACTAGTCATTTTGTGGGGAAAAAAAAAGTATAATACAATAAACTTTCTATTATGATCATAATTGAAAGGCATACATAAGTCTCTGAGAACCTCCCCCTTCCTTGCCCTTATCTATGCTTTTCGTTAGTTGGGGACAACCCCACGCAGAGTTTGATGGAACAGACTAAAGGATGGCTCCATTCCGTAGGCATGAGTTTTACCACCACACACACAACTGAGCTCAGGTATGACGTGCATGGTGGCTACTTACTGTCGGCCTGTTTGTTCACTAAGATGCCCTTATATGGTCCTCCAGCTATGTGGTGCACTTTCTTGAAGTTGATGTCTTTCTTCAGCAGTCTCTCCATCCGCATCATGGCCCGTCCATTCTCCTTCATAGCTGTCAGGACCACCTCTGAGATAGAAAGAACATTTCAGTGAGTGGATAAATCACTTCACCAATTGTTCTTCCAATCCGTCTGTCTTCATATCAACATCTCTCTCTATCTCTCTCTCTCTCTCTCTCTCTCTCTTATTCATTCTTTGACAGTTTTGGATATGATAAAATGAAACACGAATACACAGAGACAAACTCAGAGATGTTCATAAACACGGCAAACCTCAATGGGCTCACACGATCATTGTCCACCAACAAATCACCCATCTTTCCCACACCTGGGGGTGCAGGATAAAGGGTGAACCAGACCAAAACTGGCGTAGACTCATACCCTAGGTACTGCCCACCCCGCCTCTGTGTGGACAGTGATTAGTGTTTAATGTCAGGCATAATAATTGGGGGCGCGGTGTAGGCAGTGCCAAGGGTATTCGTGTGATGCACACAATAAGGGTGCCGAGACACCAGTCTGGAGTCTACACCAGCTTTAGTCTGGTTCACTCCTAAGGCCACACGTCTAACTCAGATTAAGTGATATGCAATTAGAAATGCTCGGAGTCTGGCTCCAACTGATCGGGGAGTCGTTCCCATAGCACCGGGGGTAGATCTAGTCGATGTAGTGGCTGACGAATTGTGTTGGCGCTGCGAACCTCCCGCCACGGATTCGTTTCTTAGAATTTTGGTAATTTTAATGCCCGCAACGTGCACATGGGCCCTCCGAATTTTTCGTCCTTATCCGAGAAGACTAGATGCTCGACCATACTATCAAAGGATCAGGGACCAGAATCCCCCCCCCCCCCCAAAAAAATCCTACATGCCTGCACAGATCGATTTGGGATCGAACCCGTACCTTCAGCATGAGAGGCGAGCATCTTATAGGGAGAAACAGTCAGTGACTACACAAACATTCCATGAGAAACATAAACTCCAGAGGAAACGTTGTGTTGTTCCCAGTCATCGATCCCAGGGACATCCGATATGTGTCATTGACGTCAGGACTGCACAATCATCTGAATATTATTATTCTTGGTGGATCCGCTAATTAGGGCGACATCACGGCCATGCCTGTTATATTGATGTAGGAAATCCACCCTTATTGCAATCTTACCACCCCTGTGGAAATCTTACATAAATCTGCGTCGGATTGACGTGGGGATGCTGGCCGCATTGTAATCATCTCTCTGATTATGACCATGGACAGAATTACTGGTAACGTCGGCAGTATCTTTTAATTTTATTTTTTTGTTGATTTTCCACTTTTTGTACAAACATAAAGTTTACACACACAAAGCGTAATTATAAAGAACACTACTAAGCGCAGATTTCAATCAGGGTAAAACGCCCCCACAGATATGAGACTCTTTCTGCAAACTTGGACCTACAAATTACCAGATCGTATTTCCTTCAAATCCTCCCGTCAACATGAAATGTCAGCCTGGGAATATTTAAAGCTGTTACATCTCTCCACTTTCCCCTCCTGTGTCAACATCTGAAGATGTCACTGCGTCTACAGAAGCCAACCCACGAGGAACGCTTCAGAGCCAGGAATGTGGTATTGCGGGCCAGAACAGAAAAGGATGGGGGTTTGAATTTTGAGTCTGAGGTTGGAGAAATCACGTCGATATGATAGCCATCACAAGCAAAAAGCACAAAATATAGCAGACTAGATGAGCTACCGGGCATTGCCCAGAATAAACAATCATGTGATTTCCCCCCTCCCCCCTCTCTAATATAATAAAAGTAATAAACTACAGTCTTGCTTCAGAACTCATGCACACCACAACATTACGCACCAAACTGAACGCTTGATACGGTTACTTTTTATGGCATGCACGGTACTATATATTACGAAACAAACATGCAAAAATACAGATGTTACATAGCAATAAATATTGTTATTTTTTTAAAATACATGCTTGAAGTAAACAACTTTTAATTATAGCCATCATCTTCCTTATCTCAATTGCCACCTTCCTGCCAAATTTAAAGCCTGAAGAGTGTATAGTTTGGTCAGTTAGTCATGCCAAAGGTTGCAAGTTACTGAAATCTATAACAGATTCGGCAGCAGGACAGAAGGAGAGAATGAAGAAAAGTGGTGGGACAGGAGCAAGTAAGCCACTGTCTTGACATGGGCCTACCATTTTGATGGGGCCTACTCCCCCTGGTAGAAGCTAGGTTTGGGGGGGGAGGGGGGGTGACCCTGTGGAATATTGACAATGTAAAGAGAATCGAAGGGGGCCTCTTAGCACACAAAAAAAGTATCTAAATGAAGATGCATAAGATACTAGTGAAGATAAAATAGGTAAATTAATGTATCCAGGACTAATAAGGCTACCAAAACACATAATGATCAGTTTGAACTGGAGGTTCACATTTCCCACCTGGCATGGACCAAGCGACAGCTTTGCACCGTCCTGGTAGTAAGCTTTGTGTTCTGTCGATAAAGCTTTTTACAGGGGGGGGGGGGGAGGCGGGGAAGGGGCCAAAATTAATTATCGGGACATGTTTTTGCTTCTTGCCCAAAGGCAGCAACATTAAAATAACTTCATCAACTGTGCCAAAATTGAGCGGTTTCGATTCAGGTTCTGTCTGCCGGCGGCCAACAATTTATTCCCTCCCTCTCTCTTTCTCTCGCCCCCACCTTTTCTCGTTTTCTCTCTGTCTCTCTCTCTCTCTCTCTCTCTCTCTCTCTCTCTCTCTCTCTCTCTCTCTCTCTCTCTCTCTCTCTCTCTCTCTCCTTCCAGCACCTGCAGCAATATCTCTTTTCCAATCTTTGTCCACTTTTTTCGTCCCACGCAAGATCTTGACATAGACGGCAATCAGAGAATTTTAAATCTTTACTATATACATTCTTTTCTTTTCATGTCTTTTCAACATTTTAATATGCACCATCATCTCCATTTTTGTCCCTCAATTTACAATGAAGTATAATTGTTTCAGAGGCAAATTTTGCTGACCTAGAAAGCAATCTTCTCCCTGAGGCTTCAAGTCGTCAAGAAAATAGAAAGGATCAAACAAACAACAGCCAAAAGGTCCTCAAATGTCACACTGTTAAGGTGACAGACAATGATGAGACAGCGATTTCAATGTTTGAACAAACTTTGCCTCATTAAATCTTCGTTTACCTCATTGTGTGAATTGCCATTAAGAGCCCGTTCACCAATACACATATTCACCATTCTACCATCTCATCAGTCTCTCCAATCATCCTCCAGCTAACATTTGATCCATCTATCTTCTCATTAAAAACAGTAACGCTCTCGCATTCACCCACACACCCACAATTATATCTAGCCTACACGTCCACCCAACTGTCCAGCCAATAAAGATTCAGTATAAAAATGATCCACCAAATCAACATTCGGTATACCAACATCCACCGAATTACGATTCAGTATAAAAAAAAAACAACATCCATCCAATATTAACATTCGGTATAAAAACCATCCGGCCAATCAAGACACGATATAATAGGGAGACGTTCGTTTAAAGGCAATGTGCTCGCCTCTCATGATGAAAGTACCTGGTTCGATCCCCAGACGCTGCAGGCATGTTGGACTTTTTTCGGGGCAAAAAAAGTCCTGTCCCTGATCCTATGGTAGATAGGATCGATCCCCTAGTCTTCTCAAATAAGGACGAAAAAACTCGGAGGGCTCGTTGGCAGTTAAAAGTCGAAAAGAGCAGGCCGCATTATGGCCGCTGCCTGGGCAAAATTCTAAAAAAAACTAATCCCTACCAGAAACCACACAGAAACACGAACAAAAATGATAAAAACAAGAAAAGTGAGGTGTAAATGCCAAGGGCAGCGAAACCTCCTAAATTAAAGACAAATTAAAAAAAAAAAAAAACAAGACTTGGTATGAAAACCATCTGCCCAATCAAGATTCAGAATAAAATAGAGACAACCAGAATTACAAGCAGAAAAAAACCGAGCAAATCATGATTTTAGAAAGGATGGTGTTACTTGCACCCACTCACCCCAAATGTTTTGCGCTAGGGGCGCGTACGTACACGTACCTATTCCTAACCCCGCCCATATCCTCAATCCTAAGCCTGATCGTATCCCTAACCCTGCCCCCCCCCCCCCTACCCTTTCAACCAAGAAATAGGATGGAAAACAAAATCAAAATCTGAAAGAATAATTAAATAAGGCTTTTGTTAGAAGCAGGCTATTTCGGGAGGAGTTCTCTATAAGCTCTGGAATCACAAAAGGCTTTAAAATACGCACCCCTAGAGTAGAAAAACTTGGGGGACCTTTGTAATTGTAGCAAACCTTCTTTTAGAAATGTGGCTCACCACACAATACGATATGCCTGCCCGTGCATCCACCTCGGCAGTGCTTAAGCTAATGAACATGATGAAATATTATACACAAAACAAAAAGAAACACAGAAAACCTGTGGGGTCGCAGCAAGGCTGGAAGCGAAATCAGAAAGTGGCAAAAACCCTTTGCGACAAACATCTTTTTCTTAAATAATTATGATGGCCCATTTTTACAAGTATGTCAACTCATTCGTAGATCAGGGCGTTCCAAATTTCGTTTCAAATAACTAGATGAAGTTCCCGGCATTACCGGGATAAACCTGTGAACCCACCGTTCCCTCTTCTCTCTCCTTTTGGTCTAGAAAGCTTCCCATAATTATTCTACAGTCTTACTACAGATTTCATGCACACCAGAGCGCACTCATTTCTGGTTGGGAAATTGCGCGCACCGAATTGAACGCGGGTTAATACGTCGTTTCCGGTGCGGTGGGCTTACTACAAGGAGCCAAAACAATGATCATTGTATTTTACATTTTCACGACTTTTAATTTAAAAATACCTGAAACTTGAATCAAGACAATCGGTCGATACTAAAGCGATTGGACTGGATTCGTTGACACTTAAGAAAATTAATTTTATAATTTTTGAAACTGTCATTATTTAGGCTCTAGCGTTGAGCAAAAAAGGGGTCAAAATTGCACCACAATGAATTACTCCAGCCACTATTTTTTTTATAATAAGATTGTTGTTTTTGAACAGTCGCCCAGCACCAATGGACAGACCCAATCTCAGGCCGTCTCCAACGCTAACTTCCACGGGCTGTGTAACGACGTTGCCATGAACAACCAATTATTGTCTCCAATCCTGCAGGCAGTGGATGACGTCACACTAGCACAATCCATTATCTCCACGCCGTCTACTCAATCCATCATTCAAGCACCTACTGACGTTTCCAGGACAATGCACGCTGCGTCTCTGAAGTAAAACTGGGAATACGGAGCTAAATGATAGTCGTGGATAAAATATCTATCTATCTATCTATCTGTCTGTCTGTCTGTCTGTCTGTCTGTCTATCTGTCTGTCAATCTGTCTGTCTATCTGTCTATTTGTCTGTCTGTCTATCTATCTATCTATCTATCTATCTGTCTGTCTGTCTGTCTGTCTGTCTGTCTATCTATCTATCTGTCTGTCTGTCTGTCTGTCTGTCTGTCTATCTATCTATCTCTATCTATCTATCTATCTATCTATCTATCTATCTATCTATCTATCTATGTGTCTGTACGTCCGTATGTCTGCCGGTCGGTCGGTCTGCCTGTCTATCTGTCTGCCTGTCTATCTATCTGACTGTCTATCTGTCTGCCAGTCTATCTGTCTGCCTGTCTATCTGTCTGCCTGTCTATCTGTCTGACTGTCTATCTGTCTGCCAGTCTATCTGTCTGCCAGTCTATCTGTCTGCCAGTCTATCTGTCTGACTGTCTATCTGTCTGCCAGTCTATCTGTCTGCCTGTCTATCTGTCTGAATGTCAATCTATTATACTTCCCATCCAGTTCTCAATCTATCCATCACGATGCATCTATCTACCGAGCTATCTTGCTAGCGCTTTCAATGAGTTAGCATTAACAATTTGCAGCCATATTTATGATACGGGAGTACTTACATGCGATCACCCCACCCATTTTTCCGCTCGGCGCCCTCTTGTCTGTAATTACACCCACGTTGCATTCCCATACCGTGTTCCTCCCAAAGTTTTTCCTCCTTCATATTCTGGACGGTCTCTAAACGGACATGGTTTTGTCTACCTAATGTCGATACTTCATCTGCTCTAGACATCTCCACCATGGCTAGCTACGTCTCGCAGGGTTTATAACTCGATTTACATAATGAATTTTAGAGTGCTCGCTATCATGTTACCCAATCATAAAGTCGTTAACGTCTCTCTCTCTCTCTTTCTCTCTCTCTCTCTCTCTTTCTCTCTCTCTCTTTCTCTCTCTCTCTCTCTCCCTCTTTCACTGTCTCTCTCTCTATCTCTCTCTCTATCTATCTATCTATCTATCAATCTCACACATACTCTCTCTCTCTCTCTCTCTCTCTCTCTCTCTCTCTCTCTCTCTCTCTCTCTCTCTCTCTAATTCAGGTACGGCAAAAAAGTTGTTGAAACAGATTTTCTGAGTTGTTACTGTTTTTAAATATTCTCTTAAACACAAACTTCCTCTTTCTCCTACCACCTCCAAAAGAAAAAAAAAAAATAAAGTGTTTTCCTCCCCCTCCCCTTGATGCAAACGTTTTTTGCATGCAGTTCGTACTGGGTTCTCGTAATATTTCACCGGTGATCCTGAAGGAACGGATGACCCAAGTAACTTGTTGTACTTTATGTCCCCCTGTTGCAACAACACCGCTATCAATCACATTAAGCCATCACTGGCTCTGTCACAGTCACACACACACACACACACACACGTTGACCCCTGACTGTCCGCATTAATCGTGTCATTGTAGTTACAACAGCTGTCTCTCTGGGTTGGTGTGACCTGCCCGTGACCAAACTTAATTAATCGCACCAATTTATCGATTAACCGTAACTCAGCCAGTTCAGTGTACGAAAGTCTGCAATATACAATCTGAGGACCAACGCACTATTCCAAAACGCATGTTTACTTCGCTTACGAAAGCCACACCGATGGACATATTAACGAGATAGCTAGATGTTTTTCCCCCATTTTTTTTTACTGTTGTCAATTGGCTGTCCACATACAGACTTTCCAAAATCACCCAATAAAAGTACTATTACAGTCCTCCAAGTAAATCCCTGCTGCTAAAATGATCGACCAAGACGATCATGATATGTTCACAAAAGTACAGTTTCGCTATGCGTGGGCTGACGGCCATTTGCCCATTGATGCGTATCGATACGCGATCCATAACTCTGTCACTGACCATTAAGTTTGTGTACACTTGGTGAGTTGCAAATACCAGGGGCACAGATCTTCCGAAAACAAAGACCTCAACACACTTGAGTTTGTGTACCTGGAGGGATATTATGTCATCCACATTCAGGACTGGTCCTCCCGGCCGATGAAAGGCAGAGAAAGCAAGCTTGCAAAGTAGGGAAAATTTGACTGTAGATACAACGTGGTGCATGTACGACCGCTTCACTTCAGTTCGTCTAATAGGCAAAATAGCCGGGGGGAAATTTGTCACTTCACCAGACCAAATCAGAGATATCATAATCTGGCTGAAACCTAGAGGCAAGCTTGGCAAAGCCCGGATTTTTGCAGTTCTACACACAGAAACTGTCCCAAAAATAAACTATTGAGCGATTTTTTCAATCCAAATTTAAATTTTCGCTCCAGCTTGACTGGTCATCCAAAACTGGCCCCAGAACCGTAAAAATCCCATAAGGAAAAAAATTCCCACTAACACGAAAAAAAGGTCTTAATTCAGCAGTCTCTAGCCCAACCCGGGAGCACTGCCAATTAGGCCTATGTCTATCACATTATCTAACAAATCTAAAATAAGTGACTAACTAATCTTATTCTGGAAAAAAAAAAGTCAGAAAGAGATATTAATAATTTCATTCATTTCAAGAAATGGTACATTCTGCATAGTTGGTTTCTTCTTGACGGCAATGATCTGTAGCCGCTGTTTTTCTTCAAACTTTAAAATTTTGGAGAGTTTCCTGAACTATAAACATACTTTAACTATTCTGAAGAAGGTGTCTGTGTGGACAGGATCACAGTTTGGACGGACGAACAGACTAGACGGACAATAGCAATCCATTCACTGGTTCTGGTCAACCAAACCAAGAGAGTAATGGCCGTGATTTGGGCTACATGTTTTCCCAACAGATCAGTCCGCCAACCTGCCGCGCGCCTTCGAACCAATCTCTGCTTGATCTGCCGTGTCACGGAGAAAGACGGTATGTGCAAAAAAGCACAGTTTCTCTTGAGATGCAAGTAACATTTCATGTTGCTCCCTGCTTTATTTTTTGTTCAATTTCCATTTTCTGAACACCGAAAGACATGATCAGTCGTTGATAACCGAGACCGAGACAGAATGACAGAGGACACTCCATAAAATCACTTTAAAAGGTGAACTTAACCTAAACTGGCTCATAGGTCGTTTTCTTCTCCAGTAACACGGTAATAATAATAATAATACGGTCTGCGCTCGGCTTAACGGCCGAATGAAGGAAATACAATGTTCGTTCAAATTATCGTCTAACACAAAATAATTCACTTCAGCAAAAGACTGTCTTAACTGTCTCTACCTGTCAGTCACAGGCAACAGGGTGACAACTTCCGAGATCGTCAGTGTTTTCGACAATAGTAAAGAAGTTTTTCTAATCCATATTTACGGCCATCAACTGACTACAACAGTCAGGTCGTAAAATGTAAATTTACACATGAAAAAGCTGTAAAGCAGCGGGACACACATATTTTACGACATTCGCTGAGCTCGTCGTAAACTTAGGAGAACAGATGATTTGACCAAAAAAGGGTAATACTGAAAGGTCCACCTGCAAATATGTACATGATGGGTATTTTGTCTGAACGTGTATGCTACTTGTTCACGTGGGCTGGGACTTTGTCTCCAGGCCTTTGACACCTGGACACTTATTTTATTGCTCAGTGGGTGATACGGTCTCATCGAGTTCTGACAGCCAAACAACACAGGACATTCAGTGGTCCTAACTGCCGAGTTGCAGAAAAAACACCGTATATGCGAATCTATGTGACATCCCACTGTCCAATATCATTTTACAGAATGAAATAATATATTTCGTATTTCCTATACTTCTTTAATCCCATTTGGGAAATTTGCCTTAGTGTCATTGCATCAAAGTTACAACTGGAGCAGACACTTGTCGCCGCAGTGCAGTGCCGATCGGCAGGGTTTTGTGTGTGTGTGTGGGGGGGGGGGGGTACATACATTTTTATTTATTTTTGCCCGGGCAGCGGCCTGTTCGGCCTGCTCTTCTCGATTTCCAACTGCCAAGGTATCTCTGAATTTTTCGTCCTTATCCGAGAAGGCTAGGTGCTCGATCCTACCCACCATAGGATGAGAAAAACCTAAAAATTCCAACATGTCTGCACCGACCGAGATTTAAACCCGGTATATTCGGCATGAGAGGCGTGCACCTTGCCTCTAGACCACTGTGTCACCAATAAATATGGTTTATCTTTCTATCTCAGTTGTGATTTTGTAGTTTCTTTCATTCATCACACAATGGAAAATTAAACAAAGAATATAAAGCGGAGAGAAACCCCAACTTTTGTTGTTGTTTTGTCTCTTGTAAAATTCCATTTTTGGCCTTAACGTTTGTTTTTTGTTGTTGTTTATTTTAACAACGGCAACTAAAGTGTCCAGCAAGCATCCAAAGTGAATCAGAGGGTACAAAACTTACAGCCAATATACAATTTCAACGCCAACAACGTCGCTGTGTGATTCTGGGACAGAACGATGAAAGTGGCCATGAAATGTTTCCATTTCATCATAAAACCTGAGGAAGTTAACCTGACCTTTGATTGGTCGTTTTTATGACTGCTCCACTGATGACAAAAGGCCACAGTTAACAATTGCGCATAGTCGCCTTTTTATTTTTTTTTTACTACAGTCGCCTCTGTCTAAGTATGTATACTAATCCTCGAAAGTCTTGCAAAGAGACTTTAAAAGGTTGTAACTTATAAACGAATTAATTCAAAACAATTACAAACATGAAATAAACTAAGATGGTTCCCGTGAAATAAAAATCTTTCATTTTTCTAATGACTTGATGTCCTGTCTTGGACAACCAGACAACAGGGTTCAGAACCACACTGTATTCATATGAGGTTTTGGCCTGTCGGTTCAAGTGTTTTGACCGTTCCTATCTGGCCTGAAATGCTCATTCAGATCAAGTTCATTTATCTCATCAATAGAGCTCGAATTAAAGATGACAAGACTTTTCGTTTAATACAATGACAACCAGGGGTTCAAAGGATACAGCCTTTTAAACGTTTGTTGCAAGAAATATGGGGTCTAGTATATTATTATGTTTCTTTCAGGTCATTTCCATAGAGTTGTTTTATTAAAAATGATGACTTCTTTTCATAATAAGATAAGAATCATTTTATTATCCCCAAAAGCAATTCACTCCCCATCCCCCTCATCCCCTCTTCCCCACACAAAAAAAAACCCGCCGACCGGCGCTGCACTGTGGCGACGACCTGCCTGCTCCAGTTGTAACTGGGTGCAATGACACAAAGGCAAATTTCCAAAATGGGACTAAAGGAGTATACAAATTACAAATACAATTACAAATTTCCACAGAGCGTATACTAGGGAGTTTTATTATAATTATATTATCGTTTTACCACACAAACAAACAACGCAGGAATTTCAGTGCTGTACAATCGTCATTCTTCTGTCACTGAAAGGTTTTTTGTTGCTGTTATTTTTCCTCAGTACTACTGTTGTTTTGTTGCTTTGTTGCTTTGTCCTGTCAGATCTACCGTAAAAGAGGCCGCCTCCTGGACTGAATTATAACACCCCAGGAGCCACAAGTCAATCCCTCAATTGATTATTCCATTGATCAGCTGATCAATAAATCAACCTCCCTCCCCAGCTGTACGTCAGCCTGCTTTCCAAGATCTCTCACTCTACTACTGAAGGTGGTGGCTGCCTTCCCAGAGCTACAGTCTACCCTTTATGTAACAGATTTTGATCATTATGTTTGTTCTAATTTTGTCCTTTCTTACATCCATCCATCCATTCGTCCATCTACCCATCCATCCATCTATCCACCCGTCCAAGATCTATCTATCTATCTATCTATCTATCTATCTATCTATCTATCTATCTATCTATCTATCTATCTATCTATCTATCTATCCCCACTCTCTCTCTCTCTCTCTCTCTCTCTCTCTCTCTCTCTCTCTCTCCCTCTCTCTCTCTCTCTCTCTCTCTCTCTCTCTCTCTTTCTCTCTCTCTCTCTTTCTCTCTCTCTCTCTCTCTCTCTCTCTCCCTCAGCATTAAGATCCACTTTCCCTTTCTCGCTTGTTCCAGACACAACCAACACCACACACAACCAGCCGAGACCTTTGGTACAACCACCGAACACACTAAGTCTCCTTCTAGGCTTACTGCAGCTTCTTCGTCGGACAATACAGTGCTTTTCTAGGCTTACTACAACTCTTTCTTTGGATAATACGATGATTTTACATACAATGACTCCTTACTCAATAGAAAGATGTTTTGGAATATAACAGGACGATGGGATTACCGAAGAGTAGATCTAGACCAATTGTCCTGCAGGAAAACATGTTAAAATAATGGCCTTGCTGGTCGGGAAAACAGCCAATCGACGAACCGGAAAGTGGTGTCACTTCGCCACACATTGATTTCATTCCAATCTTGACAACAAAATGCGACAGTCTGTCAATTCAGTACCGAGGCTCAACTCCAGATAATTATGCTTTTGTGCACAGAAACAGTTGCAGTAGGGTATAGGCTGAGGTCAGGTGAATGGGCGAGCAATTTTTTCGGGTAATTGTTGTGATATTTTCGTGTGCGTATGAAATATCATTTTGTTGACATGCTACAAGACTTTGGGTTATTTGCAGTGACAAGAAGAAAAAAAAAAGGCCAATGCCCTCCGGGAAACAACAGGGATCGTGACAAATGGAAATACATGACGTATTTGATTACAAATACAGCACCTTGGAAACTCATCTTTTAGATCAGGATATAAGACAGACACTCAGACAGTGACCGGCGACTGCCAGACACTGTAGGCATTAACTGAGACAGGCTTGGATAGAGACAGACAAACAGGCAGAACAGTCAGGCAGAAAATGAACGAGCAGGCAGACAGATAAAGAGACAGGTAACTGAGAGAATACAAACAGACAGATGATTTGGAATAAAATGAAGGAGAATATAAACAACAGGGTAATCACAAGGCTCAAAACATTGGGTAAATGAAGCATGCATAAACAAGATCCTGATTTATACTGTAGTTCGACAAATACAACTGACATTTCGAGTTCGGTAAAGAGAAAAAAGCCAATGAGTTGTGAAGAGACAATACAACAGATATTAAATGAAATCTGATAGCCATTAACGGATTTAACCGAAACAACTCCTGGAAATGAAGTATCGATTCGGTGGCTGGGAAGTGTTTTTGTTGTTGATGTATTAAACTGCATTAAATGTTGATCTGGCTCTGCGCGCGACTCTGCAAAGTTCACTCTAGTACTCGATCGAGTTTCGATTTCAAAGCCAGTTGCACAGCCCTCCGTCTACATCGAAACTTGCAGAATCCATCATCCAGCGGCGTTAAGAAGGGTGGGACAAGTGGGGGCAAATGCTCTGGACACCAAATTGAAAGGGAAGGTAGTGATTTTATAATAATAGAAAAAAAAAACAACCAAAAATATTAATTCTCAACATTCTTAGGAATTCAGAATTTCAAGGCCCGGTGCGAACTGGCATTACTTGGATGGTGACGTCATGAGATCAAGTTTCAATGAGATTCAACTAGTTGGCTGATGCACGAGGCCTCACTTAGACAAGAGAGTATAGATGTATAGAGAGGGTTCACTTCCGCCGAATCGCGAAACTAGGTCGCTGCGGTAAACAAGAAATTGGAGAATTGAAAGAGACCTGCCTCACCAAAGATAGTTGCGTATCTGTTTACTGTGGTTTGTTCATATTTTTGGGCTGATTGAAACTATTTAAAACCGTTTGTAAGCTCCTATGCCAGGTGGAAATGCAGAAACGGATATTGTTTACCGCAGCGACCTACTTTCCGCTCCATGCCAACAGTGATTTCGCAGAGCCTCCCGTGTCTCCCAGTGCAAATCGACCAATAGTGAACCCTCTCTATATAATATATACTCTCTGCTTAGACTCAGTGTCGTGACGTCATCAGACGACTAATCGGTCGACCAAAATTGTCTAGTATACGCCGGGGCCTAAAGAAGACAGTTTAAAGAGAGTTTTTCTGCTGTTGTTTTTTTCAGTTTGCCCTTGACACCATTAACCCACCGTTGTTACGCCCCTGCCACCACCATTACATGGCGTCATTCTGCCGGCTCGGCTATAAAGTTACTGTGGTGTTATAACTGCACATGTTATTGTCATTGCCTGCTGCGGCTGCATCTGTATCCAGTGTCATTGCGGCATTTACATTTCTCACTGCCCATTCAATCACTGTAGCTATTGTTACAGACGTGGCTGCAGGAAGCCCTGGGACTTCGGACGCAAGACTAAAATACAATTCAAAATTTCATACAACGTTTTGTTTTGTCCAGTGAAATAGACAACTATTTTGACTGGGTGTGAGCACTGAATGCCACACATTTCCAATGTTATAAATTCAAAATCCTGGGAATAATGATAATTATGATCTAGTGTCTTTACTCTACGGTCCCTTTCTGGGGCTTCTAAACATGTGAAATGGTGAAAGGGTTACGCTGGGGAAAGGGAGGCAGCGGCTGATACCCAGCAACAGGCCAGCATTCAGACAAATCCCAGATTTCAGCGTTCCGTTAATATTCAATCTCTATTTGGCCAGACAAGATGAAGACCACAGAAAAATAAAAAATTAAAAAAAATAGCCAACTTGGCAAATGTCACGATCATTAATTCCCAGATGTCCAATTGGAAAGAATCTGTCTCTTCTTTCCTTTTCAACCCCTGGGAACCTGGCAGCCACAGGAGAACATTATTTGCAATCAATAGGACACTGCAATTTTCCCGGAGATTCCCACCAATGTGATGGCTGTAATTAAGCATATTTTGTCAAGCTGGCTACAGCCCTATAATAATGAAAGCTCACGTAAATGATGATGAAGATAATTCAAAGAAATTGGGGGGGGGGGGGGTGATGAAGACCTTGATAAGAATTACGGCTACGAGAGTCATCACTGTTTGTGCTGAGCATCCAAGAAACTCCCCATAACCATATCTCGATATTGTAAACACACATAAAACAAAGAGGCAAACAATACATGTAATAATGGTCGATTCTTACGTACTACATTAACGATTCCTCAGTTCCGTTCTCCTTTTAGTAAAATTATGAAATGTTGCCGTATTTGGAGTCTATGATATAGTATTGGCAAAACCGGTACAGAGCTAGGATAGAAGGAACAGATAAAAATTAATGTTTCCTTGCTATGTCTTGCGATAAGAGGCAGCGACTTTGGGGGAGGAGGGGGAGAAGAGGGAGAGAGTAAAGCATACATAAAAATGCTTTTTAAATACAATCATGAATTAATAAGTTTCGTTTTATTTACATTTTTCTCTCAACAAAACTATAGGCTGTGAGATTAACACAAAATTCAGATTACTGAAATAGTCAAATAGTCCGTGCATGCAGAATGTCATTTAAAGCTTCAAAATACCTAGGCATTGTTGTGGACATTCACAATTTTCATGGCCCCACTCTTGTACTAAAAGGAGTAGTTTGAAACCAAGTGTAGGAAAAGCGTGCGATGGGGGAGCCCCCGATCAAAATCGAGCTTACGTACTTTATGGGTGGCCCCTTTTCACAAGTACGTACGTCCTCCAAGCTTTCCTCCTTTATTGGGGGGGGGGGGGGGGTCGAAAGGGTAGGGGGCAGGGTTAAGCATTCGATACGAGTAAGGGTTGACGATAAAGACTGGTGTTACGGAAAGCAAAACGCTTAGGGTGCGCTCTTAATTATAACAACAGCCTTTGACAAAAGAGGAAGAAGGTAACTAGTAATTATTGTTTGGGAGCAGGAAATTCGAATGTCACAATAGGACTAAGCTGACCTGGCATGCTATAAATGCACAGTTGTTGTTAGGGGACCGCAGTCTAAATACAGAGACGAAAAGAGAAAAAAAAAAACTGGGTTGTGTTCGCTGTTCAGCGATAGCTTACTATCTAAAACACCACAGTCCCTTAACATGGGCTAATAAATGTGCAGTCTAGACGAAGCTGCCTATAGAAAATACCTCAGTGTTGTAACGACAACTTGAACATAGGGACACAAAAGTCAATGGGCTTGGACGATGACGGAGTTCCCTTTCCAGGGCTTTCTTCAGAAGAAAACGTGGAACTGAACGCCAGTTGCAAGAGAGGCCCCCACAATCGGATGAAAATCTTTAAAAAAAAAAAATACTGCTGGCGACCAGAAACTAAACATAGTTGTCTGGAGTACTGGAGATCTCCACGTCATCATGACAACTGGGAGCAGTGTCGGATCAATGGATGGGAGAATGATGAGTGGATCACAATCATGTCTGAGACGATATTACTTGGCTGCCAGCTGGAGAGGGTCAAGTGTGTCTGAGGACTGGCGGTCTACACAACTGCCGTGCTACGGAAAAACATCAGCTTTATGTCGTACACAATGTAGATCAAGATGCACTTTTAAACGTCATTTTACAGAATGAATGCGCTTGATTTTTTTCTATCTGCGTTATCATTTGTGAGTGCCATGAGAAAACCAGGCTCAAGTCGGCAACATGACATTTTGAGTTCTGTACATATTATTATAATAAAAGACAAGACATTTCTGATAAATTGAAGTCAGTGACCCCCCTAAAACAAGATTTTGAGAAAACGGCATTTAACCCTTTAAGTATCAATCGCTAATTGACCAAGTAATATTGGAGTGATCATTAGGAGACCGTAGTCTAATTACAAAGCCGTTATAGAGATCATAGTGAGTAGTGTTCACTGCTCATCTACAGTTTACCCTGTAACATGCCGCGGTCCCCTAAACAACAGCCAAGTTGGAAGTTGGTGTCGGACCCATATTTTCACTTCAAAGCCGTTTTTCTCAAAATCAGCTTTGCTGACTTCAGCCGGGTTTTCTTATTCACAATCTCATTTTGTTTCCACTGATATCTGATCATTACAAACCACAATAATATGAACAGAGAATAAAGCAGGGCGCTAGGCAAAATGTTTTTTCCCTCTACTGTAAAATTTTGTTGAGTGCACATACACTCATTTTCCACAATACTGCAGAACAGAACACGCTATATTGTTATTACTATTATTATCCCACTGGACAAATTGACACCAATAGCGTTATGACACTGGATAAAAGTCATCTCCCCACCCGACATACCCGCCCTCGGTAGAGGTGGGTCCCACTGCACACGGGCCATCAGGAAGAAAGGGCCGCACGTGGAAACAAAATCTGAACGGACAAACAGAAGAAAAGAGGAAAGCGACGAATACAAAGGAAAGAGGGGTAGGTGAGAGAGAGAGAGAGAGAGAGAGAGAGAGAGAGAGAGAGAGAGAGAGAGAGAGAGAGAGAGAGAGAGAGAGAGAGAGAGAGAGAGAGAGAGAGAGAGAGAGAGAGAGAGCAAGACAAAAAAAAACAGAAGCAGATCTAAATAAGAGTGTAACAGCTGAGGTTGTTCTAGTACGTTATAGTAGGGGGGGAGTTAGTTGATCTAACTACAACCCTTTAGAAAACGAAACTATTACAGCTGTAAAATAAATAAACACGAGATCCGACGATAGATTAAATAATACTAAAGTTTAATAACTGTATAGTGAACAATAAATTACTAGGAAGACACCAGCGAAACTAAATATCTACGCCACACAAAAGGAAACTCACTTACTCACCGACCAACCACTCACACAGGTCTATATATATAAACATTCCTACAGAAAGTTCCCGAAATAAACGTTACCTTTGCCCTCGCACAAACTAACCAATCACGTATCAATACGTCATCAGGTTACATCACCCAAGGCCAAATCTGGCGTAAACATTCGTATCCACAACGTTACCGAATATTCGGGAACATACTAATATTTACTGAACGAGTCAAAACACCTGACAACGAGCGAGCGAGGAAAAAAACTACTCACTAGAAAGAAGGTCAGGTCACGGAGTAC
The DNA here is from genome assembly GCA_963931925.1 of Onchidella celtica. NCBI lineage: Eukaryota > Metazoa > Mollusca > Gastropoda > Systellommatophora > Onchidiidae > Onchidella > Onchidella celtica. The sequence goes on from OZ007573.1 coordinate 56,704,265, forward strand.
AGTACACTCTGGCGGTTGTCAACAATAAAATGGAAAAAGTAGTGGACACAATCATGCTCAGCCACCAGCACAACAACAAAACCGGGGGAGGGCAAGGGGTAGCCCGCAGATGCTACAAAGAGATTGAACATGTTAATGAGAAATGCTGGAGAGGGCAAAAAAGTGAAGATAACGTGAAGACGGAAATAGAAAGAAGAAAGACCGAATTAAAAACAAACAAAAAACAAAGACGACATAAGAAAGTGAACACGACGACAAGAGAACAGTCGGTGAAGTAGATAACACGAAGAAAAAAAAAAGAAGACAGACAGACAGACAAGATGCTCCGTGCAAAATTAAAGACGGTGACACAATTCATTGACTAGATTTGCCCGTCTGAACATGTTCCTGAGGTGTACATCTCCAGTCTCTGTTCATTTCCTGAGCTGTCAACTCACTTTTTCCTCCAGGCAACCCAACCATAATCATGTACGTCGCCCATCTACCCGTCATGTCTACGCAGATGCTAATCCACCCAACCATTCATCCATCCATCCAATCTCCACCGCCCACACATCCCATCCACTCATCCACTCAGCCGTCCATCCATGTATACACGTACACCCATCCAACAACTGATTCGTTCACATACCCTGTTAATCCGCCCATCCAAATGCGTTTCTGTTCGTTAATACTTTCATCTGTCCATCTTCACTTGTCTGCTAACCGACCCATCCATAGAAGTTCCATTGATTCACTATCTTCCATCTGTTTATCGATCTCCCAAAACAAACCTATCAAATCTGCACAATTGGAGATGTTCTCTCGCATGGCAAAACGCTGAGAAAATCTAGTCTCTCTGTAACCAAATACAACTTACGCTGACGTCAAAAACCCTTCCAATACAAATTCAGCCACCCGTCTACTCATCAAAGCCCTGGATCACTGATCTCTTTTATCAAGTTCACTTGCTCGTCCTCTCATCAAAATCAATCAAACAAAAACAGATGCACTTCGATCTTTGAAATAACAACATCAACCTGTATGGGAGAATATTCAAAGAACAACGGACAAAGCTTCAACCGTACGAACGTCAAAAGGCTTCAGTATGTTTGAAGAAACTGGGTGAAGACATTACCGTCTTTCTTCATGTTTCTACAACGTTGACTTCACTTCCACTCAAAATACAAAAGTTAGCCATACAACAATTTTGTCAAACTCAGAAATATATGGGGGGGGGGGGGGGGGGTAATCAAGGTGAGGCCGAATGTTGTTTTTTGAGATAAGAACGACCACTCTTGCATATCAAAGCCCTGGAAAATCGTTTGAACTCTTTGTAACTTTAAGCAAGCAAGTCAAATCTTTTAATTAAACCCACTGTCAAATAATCTTATGGAAATTTTCAGAGACGGGAAATTTGAACCATCCCCCCTAAAAATGGGTAGGTGTAAAGGGGTGGGGTTGGGTGGACGGTGGGAGAAAGGGTGGAATGTTAGAGGGGAACGTGGTGGGGTTTGAAAAGAGAGGGTGTGTGTGTGGGGGGGGGGTGTTAAGTGTTAATGCAAAAGAAACTTGCCCGGACTATGCCCTGCTGTCCCTGGCCACATCGCGAACTTAGTTCCTGTTTATTCCAACACCACTTTTTGCACAACTGAGAAATTCGACGTTAAACGTTTGCGGCTTTAGTATGACGATAAGGACTCAGAATAAATCAAAACAGTGAAACAGCTTGATGAGTGCCACAAGGCATTTTAAGCAAGTGTCGAAGTGTGCATTTGTTATACATCCTCTACATACTAATAGATGTCAAGTTTGCCAGAAAATGGAGATAGAACAAACTATGCACTCTGTCGGCCGGCAACGCATAAGCAATGTAAAGAGATACACGGTCCTGCTGTGTGTGGTTGTGTGTGTGTACGTGCGGGTTTGAGTTTGAGTTTAGAGACGGCACGTCGGCACGATAACGATCACACTGTGTGTAGGAAGATGCAAGACGATAGAGAGTATTATGATCGAAGGAGACCAGTAACAGAAGCTCCCAGCATCCGCACTTACCCTCTACGAGTGATGTCCTCCTGGTTTCGGTATGGTTTATTTAATAAGATTGTCTTTGATCTTTATAACTGTACCATGCATTGTTTCATGTACACACAGTATGTTTAAGTCATTTTGCAAGACATAAATTACCTGTCTTTGCACAGTCAAAAATCTCCTTCTCCCCCGAGGAGCAATAAATAACCTCCTTGTCTTAAACTTAAGAGTTAAAGCAGAAAACAAACAAAATACATCTGCAGTAGAATCAGAAAGTAGAATTGTTTTGTTGTTGTTTTTTTAAAGAAATTCAGGGCCGGAATGTTTCTAAATGGTGAAAATGACAAAAGCTGTGACCAGTAGCATGCTAGTATTATGTAGGTCTCTGAGAATGACTAATTCAGCCGAAATGAAGTTATTATTACGATTATGCTATGTTCTCTTCCAGCGCTTTTTTTTTTCAGGTTTTGGTCGCAATGTGAAACAGGCAAGAGAATCGAACAACATAATATTTATCGATGGCTGAGCCAGGAAGAATTACGTAGGCTACACTGGCGAAATGTTTGTGACCGGAACATGCAAATTTGAGCTCTCCTAAATATAAATGAGATACAGCACTGGCTGTGTCATTGACAGCTATACATTATTCTGCTGTCGACTCTCAGCCTGACATTGACGGTAGAATTTAAACTAGTGACGCTTAACCATAACTTTGTTTTAGATGAGAGATCAGAATACACAGATTTGCATATTGTATAGTCTACTGCGGGTTTGAGTTTGGAGAATTCATGTCGACTCGATAACGGCCATTTTCTGCTAGGAAGAAGCAAGAGGATGGACAGAATATAATAGAATGATCAGACAGAACGAGACCTTGCCAGAAGCGCCGCCCACCACCCGCTAGCCTACTAAGAAATAATATTATTCAAATAGTACAACATGGCAATTTATTGTTCTCGTACTAAACAGAATAATTATGGCACATACTATAATGATGGTATTTTAACGTCGTACATGGGATAGTGCATAATTACTATCAGAGACAGAGCAATGGACCGACAGGTAAAGCATTTGGACCCTGTTGCGAGATGTCTCGCGTTCGAATCCCACTCCGGGCATGGTTCACTCGTATCTGACCATGGCCCTTGTGATAACGATTGCGAAGGCCACGCCCTGACATAGCTATAGCCTTGTTACAATGAGAACGGTCCTAACACCTCAAGAAAACAAAACAAGCAAACAGTCAACATTATTATGGTACACAAAATAGTGGTATATTATTATGGTAGGACTACAGTACTTGTTACTTGTAACACCCTGCGCCTCACAGTCAATCTACTGTAAAATTATAATTACTAGATTAGCATCTGACATTATCTCATCCACCCCCAGCCCACTTTCATCCCGGGACCGGTAGGATAAAAAGGCTATAAAACAAAACACTGATGGGTGTAACTACGAAGCTAAGGTATGACTGGACCAAATACTCCAAGCTGACGTCAACGCTTAATGGCTTGAATACTGCATGCACTGCAGCTGCCGCCTCATTTATAAACAGAAACAAGCTAGGTAACGTTAGATTACCTGTTGACTTAGTGTTAAAATATAAACGAATAGCTACACTTTTGAACTACCATACATTGTACTTTCAACCAACTACAACATCATGGTATCTGTTCTGATAGCAGTAATAATCATATTCCAGTAGCAACTCCGGACCTTAATTCTTGTTTGTTCCAACTCCACTTTTTGCACAACTGAGAAATTCCGCGTTAAACGTTTGCTCTTTAGTATTATGATACGGAATTAGAATAATTAGGCACTGAAACAGCTTGATAAGCGCCACAGCGCATTTCAAACAATTGTCAAAGTGTGCAGTTGTTATACCTTTTCTACAGACTAAACGATCTCTAATTTTCCAGAAAATGGGGATAGAACAAACAAGAACTAACAATGAGTGTACCAGCAAGGTGTAAGTAGACATTGGCAAGGCGATGAAAGCAAAGTGTGCACCTTCTGAATGCAGCCATGCAACCTACAAGTCAGGCTCAAGTGTACACAGTGTGAATGAAAGAACACCAAGTTCCTGCCAGCCTAACAAATCGGCCTCTCTCCACGTGTATTTGATAACGTAAACATAATATTAATTATGGAAGAGAAAGGCAACACAGACCGGGGTGGAAGCTATTTGTTGGACCATACTGAAGAACCATCATGACGAAAGTGTCCGGATGCATACGCACAACCACCGATTTAGAACCATCACATTGTCATGTACCTCCATACAACGGTCAGGAATTCAGATTACGATCTATCCCAGTCTCCGGCAGCTGTCTGTCTCTCTCACTCCCCCTCCATCCCCCCCCCCCTCCGTGCATCTCCCACAAAAAACAGTCCCCGACGCTCATCCAATCCCCAGAGTGCTCATCTATCTGCCCAGGACTCCACAAGGTAAGATTAGAACCCGAGGGCTAAAATGTTCACATCTGCAGAAATCCGCACAGCTACATGATTCCTGAAGCTTCAGAGACCATTGCAATACAAGAAATTATTCAAGCTAAAAAAAGCTTTGTAAGTGCATTTTCAAAAAAAAAAAAACAAAAAAAAAACGATCGAAATCTTTAACTGACCACTACGGGCATAGACAAACGTGACTCATTACCATAAAATAATTGAATTACCGGCCCTCTTCCTTCTGCGCACACTTGTTATCCAAGTTTCCTATTTTTACGCCACACTTGGGCCAGGAACATTACGACCCATCAATTCAATTGCTTCCAGCTTTATGCATAGTTCTTGTGTGTTTGTCTAACTTTGTAGATTTATACCAAACATATTTCCCTTGCTCTGGAAGTGTTCATTTTATAGAGAAGACACGCATATGTCAATTAATTCAGAAATGCCAGCAGGGCATTTATTGTAGCATCACAGTGAAGCTTTAACCATAATCATAGCCAATCTAATGGAGTTTGCCCCACAAATCTGACACAACTTCAGTACTAACAGTCCTTTGTGCTCATATCACTGTCTCCCGCAGGGTCGGCCTCTCCTTGATATTGGGCGCCACAAACGAAAACAGTAAAATATGACGGTGAACACATATTATTATTCTGAGCCTGATCTTTGAGCAACCAGTCGGTGGCGTAAGCATGTGAATATTTATGTGGGCCTCGACTGAGACATACCCTCGTTGGCGGCCCACTGACTGAGTCAAGTCAGTCTTATCTCGGTTTTAGTGCGAGGTGTGGACTTGGAGTTAAAACAGAACCTCGTACATTGGGCCAGATTGAGAACAAGACTGTCTTGACTAGTTCTGGCGCGTCTAAACCGTCTTGATTCAGCTGGCCGGAAATGAGATTTCGCTCACTGGGGCAAACCGGACTTGACACTGTGCATGCGTCACCACTGGGTAGTAAAGGGTTTGCTTGCAGTGATCAAACAAGGCCAGGTAACAGTAAAAATACCACAAATTAATGAGTATGTATGAAAGTCATGTCGCCAAAAAGGATCCCCATCGAGTTAGAAAGGTACGATATACACAATACGTACAGATGAATGCATAATAATATTCTGAGAGAAATGCGTATCCTGTGTTCTTTGCATAGGTTCAGTGTTTCCTGTTTGTTCTCTAATGTTTGCAAATATTAAAAAGAAATATACAACCATTTCCAACTTACCTTCGTTTTGGTCTCGTGTGCCCATGGTGTCAACACGGGAATGAACTCAGTCCAACCTTGACCCTGCACAGTGATGTCCCCTTTCTGGCCTTTCAGGAATGTTGATCGAGTACAGTGTAAAATCCTGAGCGATGGATGGACAGTCGTTGATGACCAGCTGGGCAACAGTTTCACGATTCACTCAGCCAAGATTTCTGTGACCTGAAGATGACACGGAATAGACATACCATGTCAATGTAATAAACTTCATGATATTATGCTCACTCGCAGGGAGATGGGGAGGAAAGGACGATGACAAGACATGAAACGGTTAAAGATAAACGTTCAAATAGCAAGTCGATATCTGGGCTGAAGCTCAATGGATTTGACAGTGGATATCGGAATCTAAAACCATAAATGAGCTGAATAATTCAACATTCTTAATAATTTTATTATAATGTAAGGCATGCTTTATGTATTCTTTACCGCGAATATACATTTTTCGTCAAACATCCCGGTCTGATAGGCGTTTTCTCACTAACCTGCATGGAGGATTGGGCACGGGGGGGGGGGGGGGCGGGGGAGACGGTTTAAGTTCTGCTGGGATTAGATGTGAAAGTTCGGGGGAAACACTTCTTCCCCAGGAACACTACTGATATTTCCAGTTGTTCATCATCTTATCTCTGCTAGACAGGGAAATCCTTTCATTTATCCTATAGCACGAATCACCGGTTATCTTCCGTCAGGTCAAGAACAATGAACCTATCATACAGCTCTTCGCTCTGTACAGCCATTGTCTGGTTTGAGGGCTTTGTTTCAGGAGGATCACTGCCACTGCATCGGCGTGTCTTTCACAGCCATTGTATCTGGGCACTCGCCGGCTCTTCAACCTTTTTTTGGGGCTCGACGAATTCCTTTTTATCATTCATTATCAGCCATTTCCTCTTTCGTTCTTTACTTTTCCCGTCTGTTTTCACCATATCACCATTTTCTAACATGCCTTGAGTCACAACTCAGTTGAACACCAAGCAGGGCACTTCCAAAACGTCTACTGTTATTCCCTGTTTTCACATCAAAATAATATACACTTTTCAAAGGGAACAATTATGGACAAGATCGGCATGTCCTCGTGTCAGTAGGTCTTTAACAGTTTTAAAATGTAATATCACATAGTCAATGTTCGGGAATGCTCATAGTCCCGGCAAAATCTTAAGTATTCAACCCTTGAAGATATTCAAACTATGACCCGAATCTGAAAGAATGCACAAATAAACCCTGACTTCTATTCACTGAATGCTGGTGGTTGCGCGCCAAATCCGAACTTGCAATCGTTGACGTAAGTTGTAGAACTTGGGACGGGCAGTCACACTGTGTTTTACACTTCCTTGTCCTGTTAGGCTACATTACCTTGCAAACACCATCTAAGCACGCATCCAAAAAGTCGCTAGGCAAAGAAAATAAACTCTCTCTCTCTTCCAGCATGGCAAAGCCAGTGGCAGAAAGAAGAGTAAACAATCGATAGTATGAATGAACATACGCCTGATCTGAACTTATCATTTATTCAAATGCACTTAGCACACAGAAATGTTCAGTCCATTACACCGGACAGAAACAGGTTTCAAATGCACCATTAGAAATACCGCTATGGGCAGTTACTTAGCTGTGTCACTGAAACAGACCCTTAACACCGATCTAAGTCAAATTCACTTTTTAATATCATTTTATTGAATGAAATGTGCTCCTCTTTCTTTCTATTTATATAGGCTATAATTTTGTACGGTTACTCGTTTCTTTTGGTCAGCACTAAATGGAAATTGATTTTTTTTTTTAAAAAGACGCAACATCCAACTGTTTCTTGCAAGTTTTGTAAAAATTTTGTTCCAGTCCTCTTCCATAACACGGCAGTACTGCAGCAAATGACAGGCCGGACAAATTCCACAACCATAAAAATTGTTCATAGATCCGTCTGCACTAACCACATCTGACATACCTTCCCTCGAGCAGTTCTACGACGTAAAATGCTGGATGAAAAAAACAGCCTATGGCCCGCTCAGTAGGCAAGTAACAGGTCTGCATATCTCATGAAATTCCTGCGGTACTTCAAGCTTTTTAATCCTCCAGTTGCCACCTTCAACTGTTCTCTCGATCTACTGGAAATTTCTCCACCTCTGACAAGTGCACCCACGAAAGTATCCTTCCTACCCACCTACACACACGTAAACACATAATCTTTTGTGTCAAGCTTTCTTACCCCTCCTATAATATTATATCATGTTGTTGTTTTTTTCCTTCAGGATTTTTCCCTCCATTCACTTTATACGCAGTCCCACGCAGTTCTATTCAAGACATATCTCCTGTCGTCATCGGGCGACCCAGATAAACATTCGACGTTCACACTGTCTATCGGAGAACATACTTCCTGAACCCGTCCCACCATACGCCTGTAAATTTAGCATATTCTATTCTATTAAATTTGACACGCAACCTGGGAACCGGACATACTTTCTGGATGAAGAATATATTTAATTCGATGAATGATTTCTGACACCTGCACGTATTTAAAATAATCTTGCTTTGTCCTGACTACAACCGTATTATATTCGAATACGAAGATTTCAATCGCCCATCAACGTTATCAGTTTGTCCACCCCTTGTCAATTTACCCACACAGTGGAAATCCAGGCTCTGCGTCCAATTTACTGGCAAACATGAGCAGCAAAACAAAAAAAATTCAAAATCCCCGCATATTTAAACACGAAATTGAATGGCAGAGAAGAAAATACTGAACAAAAACATAATACAGAGTGATAATGGAGCGTGCGCAGTGGAAAAAAGGTCGACAATGCGAAGCTAGATGTCTCATTGTGTGAATGTGCAAACATAGTCTACAAAGAGCCACCGGCAATACTGTGCTTAAGTTATGTAGATCTCCAAGTGAATTCAGGGTAACAAAATAAAGAGTTCTGCTTTTCATATTATGACAGTGTAAGCTCCAATCGTTGAAACTACAAAGGGATTTTTTTTAAAAGCCAAAGTTATGAAATTACTCGACACGTTGTCCTTGCCTTGTTTCAAATAAGAGCAACAAGATTTTTAAAAAGAAAAAATGATATAAAATTACAACCCATGTTATAGTTACTCTAACAACTTAAGAGGCCATGGCGTGTTTAAATCATAACAAAACATACTCTTTTATCCAGGATGCAGGGGGTCTTTCAATGAATGTGATTATTCCGTAAGGGCTGCAGACAACCAGATCAACATTCATTCAATTTTCTTTCTCACGGTTAAAGGCAAATAATCGAGAACACACAAAAATCAGCAAACTTACATCTCTGTTACATTTTCACACACATCCATTCAAACACACGGAAGAAACGGATGTCGAGAAATCGATGGAGAGAAAGGTAAACATTAAAATTGACGTGAAAGTTACTTTGATCAAGAGCACTTTTAGTCCAGCGCTCTTCAATCTTCAGGTCTGACAAGTTCTGAGGCAATGTAACTATTTTGCTACAGTGAATATTTGACGAGATTCGTGATTAATTATTACTCGGCGAGGGCTATCAATAACTCAGAACTGCTCCGCTCCCAAGCCGTCCCACCCGAGACACAGAATACCGAGAAGAACCATTCCTTCTCTCACTACATGTCCACAAATTGCGCGCGTATAAATTTGGTGAGTACTACTCATTTTCGTTCAATTATGAAGGGGTGTGGTGCGAATGGTTGCATAGTTGACATGGATGATACGCGCGCAAGTCGGAGGACGGAATATGAGGACTGGGTTCGTCTCGGCATCCTGTATCTTGGGTCCCATTCATTCCTAAACATTTGAATTTAGTTTAGTCCAGCTCTAGTAGATTTGATCGGCCTTCTAGTTAGATGGTGAAGACACGATGCTGAGATTCAGTGAGATTCAACCGGTGGTCTAGGGCGCCAGGTCTAATGGAAACTTAATGTTGTGACGTTACCATTTCTGGTCGGCCGATCTAAATGTACTAGTGCGCGCCGAGTCTAACCAGGCAACCCTGCTCATTTCAGTGGAGATCATTCCAAGGATACGCGTCCCTCAGAAACATGTTCGTTCCTAATCTAAACTCCAAAGCGACTGATAAACTATATATAATTATGTAGAACTCGACCATGATTTGACAGTTTCACATAGTCTAAACACAAGGTTTTGTACCTAAGCAAACAATCTGATACGGGTATGGATCTGCAACTGTGCGATATGGCAAAATTGCATGTGTGATCAGAGGGTTGTCGGGGGGGAGTGGTGGTCTGTAAAGGTAAAGGAGGTGGGTGGGGTGTGGAGAAAGTGTATGTGTGTGTGTAATTGGGGGGGGGGGGGAGTTGTACATTTTCTGACAAAACAATGTGAGCCTTTCCTTCAAATGGGCTTCTCTCTCTCTCTCTCTCTCTCTCTCTCTCTCTCTCTCTCTCTCTCTCTCTCTCTCTCTCTCTCTCTATCTATCTATCTACTATTTCTCTATATCTATTTCTCTATCTATCTATCTGTCTCTCTATCCAAGTATCTCTCTCCATTCTATCTATTTAAGTATCTCTGTCCATTTCTCTATTCTATCTATTTCTCTATCTGTTTATCTATCTATTCGTCTGACTCTCCGTCGGTCTATCTCTTTGTCTTTCTGTGTCCGTCAGTCGGGCGGTCTGTCTGTCCGTCTGCCTGTCTGTCTATCTATGTTTTTCTCTCCGGCTATCTCTCTCAAACACAGTCTACGAAGCCACCGACTACAATATGCACTGAATAACATATTCATGTGTCAAAACCCACAAAAGCTATCAGCTCCCCAAATTCTCTTCACTGATTCAACTAACAGGACCTGGTATGGGCATGACTGCACTTGAGCATGATTATAATAGTATGTCACGAGGAACTCGCGACCAAGGATGACCAGATACCTCGTCGCTTCCTTAGTTAGTGTTTGTTCTATCTTTATTTTCTGAAAAACTGGAGATGTTTTAGTATGCAGAGGAGGTATAACAAATGCATATTCCGACACTTGTTTAAAATGTGTTGTTGCACTTATCAAGCTATTTTACAATTCCCATTTATTCCAACTCCTTATCATGATACTAAAGCAGCAAATGGTTTAATGTCAAATTTCTCAGTTGTGCAGAACGTAGATATGGGACAAACGAGAACTATTTAAATAGATGTCTACGCCGCATAGAACCTGGCTATTTTCAGGCTACGAATTACAACATAATTTATCCCTGTCTGTTTTCTGTAATTCTGAGACACGAGATTTTACTTGGTTCGCATACAACAAACTACGTAAAATTCCAGTTGAGACCCTTAGAGGGCACTAGAGTCTTCGCCGTTCACCAGTCTTATGGTTGCTTCTACGAACATGATAAACCTAGTTCTGGGCAAATTGTAGTAACTCATCCCTGGGGCTATTTTACCACATTGACATCAGATTGATGTTTTATCAGGTTACGGACAACGACCTGCATTTGATACAATCCACCGTTTTAACATTTTGTCAAAAGTTCCAGAAAATTACATTCGCCAGCTGCAAAATGTTGTGCGGTTTTCTCTGATCACAAACACGACGACCACATCTAGAAAGTTTTATTTAACGTACTTCACTTGGCAAACATTATATTGTAAATTTTAACAGCACCTGCCTGAAACTGCAAGTGCAAAGGGCTTTTTTTTTTTTTTTTCTGTATACTTTTTTAAAATTTATTCAAATTTCTCCACGCCTGATAAGTCCCGGGCATTTGGAATAGGCGGAAAAATCTGTTCCAAAAACCCCGCCAGTTTCCACGTAGAAACGTAGTTAGGGACCGATTTTAGCCTAGGTGGGTAAAAGCCGATTCTGATCACCCTATTAATTGGATGCTGACGTCATGACATTGAGTTTCCATGAGTACTAACTAATTGGTTGGTGCGCCACGTCTCACTGAAACTCATTGCCATCACAAACATCCAACTAGTCGGCCGATCAAAATCGGTTAGTGCGCGCCTAGGCGTACTGATATTGTACGTACGTGATTGGTTTGCCTGTCTTGCTCATGTGTGTTCTTGCCTATCTCTGCAGTAAAAGTAAACAAACGCCATAAACAAGGATTTCAATCATCCCGCCTTCATCGACGCCTACGCACTGGGAAAACACGAGTACAAAATGACAAGTGACCAAAAAACAAAACAAAAACCCCCAACAGATCTGAAAACTCTAATGAAAACCGAGACCCGTTCAATGTGTGTGTTCTCTTTGTGGTGTTTTATCTCCATGTTGTAAATCCCAGACAAAGTTTCTGGCCAGTGATATCTGATAACGTTTTATGAGCTGCTTTTCTTTGGCCCAAAGACGCTGAAAGTCAAGAGCACTTTGAGATAGGGATGAAATTTTCAGTGCGGTGTCGTTCTGGGCGTCGCGACAAACTGCCCCGAGTTCTAGTGTCGAGATTGTTTACTTAGCAAAGGCAACACAACCACATGAACGTCACGATCGTGTACCATGTCCAATGGAATAACTCCAAAACTGCGGGCATTAAGAAAATAATGCCTTTGCAAAACTACGCTTTTTTTCATCTCAGATTTTGGGGCGATCCACAAAGGACATACTTTCGATTTTGCTTTTGCCAATTCTACCCTAAAACCCGCACATGTACGAGTTTCTTACGCTCTTCCTTACCCCCCCCCCCCACCCATCCGCCCCTGTACAAAGCGTACGGTCATTAGAATGGTGAATATCCATGATGAAGCCATGGTGTTTTATAACTTTTAATGACATTTTGCTTGGCCTATCTACATGTTTCAGTGGAAAAACTGATTTTCATTTAATCAAAAATCTTAATTTCCCTGAAAAAAAAATATATATATATAAATTTTTTAAAAAACAAAAACAACTAGAGACCCGTCGTGTATTCTTCTCTGTTGCCGTCTCAGCCGACCTCTGACCTAGATAAAAGGCTCCACTGGAGAATTGATTGGGCGCCAGACAGACAGGATCTTATCAAAGTCTCCTGGAACCACAGAACAATTTTACAGCAACGCCGACGGGAGTGCAAACAAGACTGCAGTATTACAGAAAATTGGGTATGATATTTGCCATCCTGTTGGCTGCCATAAGAAGACACACTTAAACAAAAACATGATATTAATTTTTTAAAATCTTTGATATCAAGTTTAGAAACTACGGCCATATTCTTTCTTGAACCTTTCTTTATTGGGAGGGTTGGGGGGGGGGGGGCAATTTTGCTGCCAATATAATATTTTCTCTTTTCAATCCATTGGCAATCAAATCAAGAAATCCAAGCACCCCAGCTTCAGACAGATTCGACAAATCCTCCCCATCCAACACTACTGTTTGAACAATGTTCTCAATTCAAGGTCTCAGCAAGATCCTGCTAGAGCTCTCAACAAACAATGATCAGTTTTACGGCAGTGTAAGATTAAAATTCTGGGCAACAACTTTCTTGTAAGGGTTTCAGCTTTGCTGTTCTATGAAATGGATATCTTTCCTTTATTGACATGAATTTGTAAAGCCCAGATTGATATTCTGTAGCTGATGTCTCCAGCAAAGCTGCTAACGTACGAAGAGATGGGAAAATGAAATGACAGACAGGGCAGGAAAATGAGATATGTTTCTGACAGAACTAGAATTTAATCCGGTTTTCTTACAAAGAAATAAATATACGCCCATGAATCTGTTTTCATATGGGATTGCGGGAAGTAGTCAAAAAATGGGGATGAACATTCCTCGGCAGCTTCTTTTCTCCGTGTTATGAAATCTAACTCACTTTTCCCCCCTTTTTCACACAGACTGAGAAAAACCCTCTTCCACCATCAGACCCATTCGCGTTCTGTCGTCCACTGATAGATCAGCTCAAGATCATATTTTCTGACGTGAACATTGTTTCATGATTGCTTTCACTGGGGACACAGACACCGAACGCTATGTTGTTCTTCGTAATACACAATGTACATTGTTCTCTGGCATAATATTTACACAGCTTATCTCTTCCATGTTTAATTTTTCGGGCCTTTGTCAAAAACTGTGTCAACAAATCTCAAATCTTCAGGGCCCAAATCCACCTCCCCCACCCCCTACTGCCCGCCTGCCACACCCCCTACTGCCCCCCCCCCCGCTCCCACACCACACAAACACACATCTTCGCTGAAAGCCAACATTAAAATTCTTATTTAAAACTGAACCAGGTAGGTGATAATGTGACTTGGGGGGAGGGGGGGGGCTCTACATTCATTGACCTCAATAGCACCCCCACCCCTCAACACCTCCACAAAACTCCCGCTGGCGTTCTTGTTGTATGATCCCTTTGTATTGCAATGATTTACAACTCTCCATTTGGAGCAATCACATCCCTCAGCTCCCCTTTTGCCTGTCCGTCTGGTTATTTGTAAATTTACTGTATTTTCCACTTACTGACTTTTCTTTCTCCAAACAGATATCTCTGTTTCCTGTTTCTGACGTCCTAAATTTCCCATGAACGATTTTGGTTTCAGTCGAAATTATTCTGTTTCTAAATATGGCTGGATGTCAGTTTCATTAACATGAAAGCAACAGTTTACTGATAAATGAATGAACACAGGGCAATATTTCATCCCCTTTGAATGACAAGGTTCTAGCTCCACTTTTTGGCTGAACTGAGTCACACACACTACACACTACTTCTACAAGTCTTCTCCATTGTGTGTCAAAGTATCAAGCAGATTCGGTGTGTAGTTTGTAAGTATTACTAAAAAAAAAAAAACATGCTTTGTTCTAACAGCTACGATCACATGAAAATTCAATCCTCGATTTGTCAAAAGTACACGGAAGGCAGTCAGAACCTTCCCATTCTAAAGGGACGATTTGTGAATGGCATTTTCAAGAATATTCATTTTTTTTGTATCAGTTTGTTTTCTGTGATAACATGGACAATATTTACAGAGAGACTCGTTTGCAGACATGGGCTACAAGGTGATTTTCATTCGAAATAAATTCTGGCGACGGGTCGTACACAAGCGTTCCATTGCTAAGCAAAAGGCTCCGTCAGGTAAATTATTTCAAAAATCCGACATTGTAAAAAAAAAAATAGCACATACTTAGATGAGATTACCTCGTTCGAGAGAAAGACATGTTGAGGGAGTGGAACGAATGAATATGATGGATACGGAGGATACATCGCCCGGGTACATTTCCCAAACTAAACAGTCTCGCTGCCACACTACATTATCTGAACTAACAGATCACTGCTAACACTAACAGACATATGGTCCTGACCTAAACTTTCTCAAACAAACCTACACTGATCCACTATTGATTGCAACAGGATCAAGTGGCCTCTGCAAGTGGCTCGACATTTTTATGTCAATATGAACGTCATTAAAAGAGCAAACATCATGATGATTTGAACCTGGCGTCTCCCCCCGCCGGCGGTAGTCTGCATTCAGACCTACCAGCTCAATGTCGCCACAAGGTACTCTGTAAAATATGACAGTAAAATGACGCCCCTTATCTCAGATCTCAACGCTGATCTGTGTGTTTTAGCAATGGTAGAAAAATCCCAGCAGGCATAAAGACGTGAAAGAAAAAATCCTGTTATAATAATATTATGCACAAGAAAAGGCTATCAAACGTACAAGCACTAAGCATTATACCACGCTCTCCCCTTTTTAAAAAAAAGAAAAACCTGCTACAGTGAATAAATATAGTTGCAAGAATAGTTGTCTACAGTGGATGTATCGCAAGGCAATAGCCTACACCGTGTAGTTTCTTTAGGGTCTTAGATCTACCAGTTGATAATATCGGGCATATTTCGATTCACTTGCTATTGTTAATGTCTTTTTCATACTTCGCTTGACTTTCTTTATCGTGGGCTAATGTACTGGAATGTCTTGCTGGCCCCATTCTCCCAGTGACTTGAGCAGGGTCAGAGGTTTCTATCTCTGGGTCTACATGTGCAAGATTACTGATTCCCCATGCATGGAGCGGAAGTGTGATCATACTAATGAGATGAGCTTTAAATTAAAGCGAATGATCTGACCATGTACCCTATGCCGCTTGAGTTTCAGTTTGGATTTAACTGCATGTCTCGGCACCATAATGGCCATTTCGGGCATTCTACGTTGTTTTTAGTTGTTGTTTCTTTTTGGCGGGGGGGGGGGGGGGTATTTTACTGTAGTTTGATTTTCACAGTTTGAACAATATTGAAATATCACCAATAAAAATTTAACAGGAAAAGGCGGGTATATAAAATAGCTTTAAGTCTGTCTGTAAAGTTTTTTGTGTGTGTTTTTTTTTTCTCAATCGATCTGTAGATTTCAGCCTCCACTAAAATGGACAAATCTGTTGTTCCTTGCTGTACTTAAATACATTGCACTACAGTACAAAACTGAAATCTTAAAATCGTCTATGCGTGAAACTCGTTATTCACAATACACAACAACTAAAAGTCTACTCCGTGACCTAAGTTCTTATTATTTAGTTCTATTTCCATTTTCTGAACAACTGAAGATCTGTCAGTATGTAGAAGAGGTATAACAAATGTACACATTGACACTTGTTTAAAATGCGTTGTGGCAGTGTCAAGCTGTTTCACAGTTCCGATTTATTCCAACTCCTTATCATAATACTAGAGCAGTAAACGTTTAGCGACGAATTTCTCAGTTGTGCAAAAAGTGGAGTTAGAACAACAAGAACTGAGATCGCGATGATGTAATACTGCTGCATATCGAGTATACACTATGCTCCCCGCATATAAAGGACACACCACTCAATTGTCCAATGTGAAATTTATTCAAATATGTATGGCTACAATGAGAAATCTGGTGACATATGACGCTATTTCATTGTATGTTACAGACAGAAATTCGAATGCTCACCAGCCAAGTGTGACAGTTTGCAACAAATCGTTATTTTCTTAATGAGTCATCGATACGTTTTATATGTGGCCGTGCCTACAACATATGCAGGTCAACATAAACGAACAGAAAGACCACAAAATCCAGTTGCCTTACAACTAAATGTAGATTCACACGAGCAGTTAAAATCAAATTCACGTTACTCATTGTCAGAAACAGAACGGTGCAATGCGTCGAATGAGCACTCAGTGGCATTTGGTGGCTACAACCCATTGAGCCAGAGATCTGCCTACAACTGATGACTAGATATTTGTCTGTCTGACTGTGTGCACATCTATCTATCAGACAGCCTAATACAATCTAATTCCAGTATATTAAAAGCTTTTCTCTCTACCCATAACCCTATCTACATGGAAGCCAGCCTGTTCGACTCCACGGAGCTGTGTATCTGGCTGTCTACATCTAGGTCTGCGTGCGCGTCTATTTGGAAATATCTACCTACATCTGTTTATCGATCCATCCATCCATCTAGCCTTCCGTCCCTCCATCCATCTATCAATCCGTCACTCCGCCCGTAGTTTCATCCATTCATCCATCCAACCATTTGTCCGTCTCTATCTATCTATCTACCTATCTATCTATCTATCTATCTATCTATCTATCTATCTATCTATCTATCTATCTATCTATCTATCTATCTATCTATCTATCTATCTGTCTGTCTGTCTGTCTGTCTATCCTCCCAGTTGCCCAGCTTCACATTGGCCAGTGTTTTCTCCACCCAGCAAAAGGCCCAATTATAACAAATCAATAGAATTGCCCAATGGTCTCACATATTACCCCCAGCATGCCCTGACGAACAGTACTGTATGTAACCGAAAGTAATTACATAGAGGTCTTCACTGACTTTCTCAGCAATCAAAACCCAGATTACACAAAATGTAAGTTGACACCTTCGAAATGTGGCAACCATTTAATTGGTATGTTATCATGGTCAGTTCCCCAATAACCAAGTGTCCCAATAAACCGCACCATCGAGGAAGCCAAATGCAAAATTAAAAAATTCACATATCACGGTCATGTGGCCCCGCGGGCACACATTGCGGAGGGGGTGGGAGTGGATTTACACAAACATTCTCCTATCTGGAGACCAAAAGTGCACAGGAATGATACAATCTGAACTGAGGCGGTAATCATCAATGTATAGAATTTTAATCCAATGCAGTTTAAACAATAATGGCAATCTCGTAAACCCAAACTTAATTTTATCAATAAATTCGCTGAACGGATTGCTTATTTCCGATAAAAAAAAAAAAAAACTAACATATTTCTTGACAGGGAAAAGGCGATTATGGTCAAAATGGGTTGACTTGAGACAGGAAATCACTATTTTCAAAGAAGAGCTGTGGTGGTGGTTTGTCCATAAATAACACTGTTATATCGCTAGTGCCAGCGGCAGCTTCAATGATGTTTACTCTTGCTGATGTAAAACCAAAAAAATCTGGCACAATTACTGATCAAAGAGTAATACCCTAAACGTGTGTGTAAATGACAAGATTTTCATCATATTTCTGCGATTGTCCCCTTAAACCGATACCATCTCAGCTGCCCAATTATCCGTCACCAGAGCCAATTCACTGAAAGTTGCTATTCAGGTTTTGGACGTTACGAAACAATGCTGACGGTAACCCAATGCTATCGCCATTCTTCTACTGGAACTTTCAGTAATTATGTTCTATTTATGTAGCCCTATACATTTTCCTATCAATATTTCAGATAAGAGAATGGTAGACAACATCCGTTGCAATAGGACTCGACAACAAAGCTATCAAGCATAAATCAATGTGCCAAAAACGTATGATTAAATGTTGATGCAACCTTACGATAGAGGCCGTACTGGTAATAGGATATTTTAAATTAAAAAGACGAAAGGTGGTCAGTCAATAGCAGTGGGGCTAGCCATAAAAACTGTAGTAGACCAAGAAAATAAGATATGTTTTTATTCCCAGAGCCCTACGAGCGGGTGGGAACAGACACTGGGAAAACGTTACTAAAAGAACATGATTATGTTTTGAATAACCTGCAACTCCCAGCCAGCAACCATACGTCAATCCAACGTAGTTTTTCCGTAAGATTGGTAGGATTACCGCTGGGGCCCGATTTTCTTACATCAAACCGACGACGGCGCAATGTCGTAACCAGAAGATCTACGTCAGAACGATGTCATTCCTATTATGCAAGCTTGACGTCAATCCTATGCCATGGACTTCCGTAGGGTTGCCGGTTGAATGTGGTATCCTTCATTACAGAGTGACAGGCCCAGATTTGGAGTTTGTTGCAATTTTATAGGGATCAAAAACTGTATAGAAGTAATGCAACATAATTACAATTTCAGGTACGTTACTTTAACGACGACTGCCGAGCAGAACCCCGAGCTGTAATACCGGTAGTAGATAGTCTGATAATAGGGTATTAAATTATCGTAAATTAGAGGAGATGTATGGTGATAGTTTGGTTACAGAACTACCGAAGGAACAGTCTACTGTTTAGTTAGTGCTGATGATGCAGTCGTGGTTCCTGCTGTAGACCTGGTGGTGGTAGCAGCGGCTGCAGCACGTTAAAGAATGATGTGGCGATAGGTGTAGTTGCACGAAACAGTAGTGGCAGAGCTGTAGTTTAGCTAGCTCTTTTCAATGTGAAATTAGTCGTGAAAGTAGCAAAAGTGTGTGGGAGGGGGGGAGGGGAGGTCACAATAATGGAGATGGTAGATGGATGAGAGAGACAGAATGATCGTAATCTTACTATAATTGGGCTACAGGCTGAACCTGTAAGCAACTAAAACTTCGCGACTACGCCATCAATAATTATGAAACTTGGTATACTGCTTCAACCTTTGACGAAGAGTTACGTGGACACATTCATTTTGAACAAAAATCAGCCTTTACTATTATTTATATTAAAAAATTTTGAGCCGCAAAAAAACAGAGACGCATTTTTGACGAGTACCGGTAGAATCAAAAAGTGTGATCGAAACTTTCACTCGGTGCCTACTTCAAACCGCCTTCGTTCTTCGCCTTTCCTAAAACTTTCTTCACAATCACACATTGCTAGTAGTGATAATAAATATTCATGACAAATGTAGCAGTACGTACAGACTACATAATAGGATGTAGTTACCGTTAGAGGTTGCTAGGTAAATGCAGTATTATAATGGTCGGTAGTCAGCTTTAATGGAGAAGTACTGACAGTACAGTAATGGATTGCAGACACTGTCGAGTTTACACAAAGTAGGCAATGCACTGTCGCTGTAGCGGCTCCAATGCGTGTACAAGGAATTGATCACTGAACATTGGCAGTGGAACTGATGGCTAAACACTGGAAATAAGCCTAACAACACAGAGATATCTGCTCCTGTGCCTGGCTTTGTGGAATGCACAGATAAAAACAGTCGCCTTGGATGTTCGAATGTCAATCGAGCAATTAGTGTACACTGCGAAGTCCCTTGGGAGAATAGTACAGATAGAATCAACCATTTTCCACCATGAGCAGATACACTGACTTTATACGTGTGTTTATTCGCCCTGGATGGGTTAGTCTGAATGAAGAGAGAAAGAGAGGTGGGGGCGGGGAGGGAGAGAGAGAGAGAAAGAGAGAGGAGAGAAAGAGAGCCAGCAAAGCTGCACCACTCTTAACAGGATGAAGACCACATGATGACAGGTTGTTTTTTTGTTTGTTGTTGTTGTTCATCAAAGCGTGAACAATATTAAATTGGAGCACACAATAACCCTTCACAGGCCGTTTTATTTACAGTTTGCACCCTAGATACTTTGTCCTTTGCTGTTACTGCTATCATTAACTGTGTGATGCTGTTGGTGACTGAACAAAATTAATTAATTACAGTGTGCATTTAACGGAAACGAGTCGGTTGTTTGCATAATTATATAAAAACTGCTGAACAAGCACTGAATCTTGGACTTTGAACAGATCGAAACGGGCCAATTAGATATGGCATCCGTACATCTACGTGAGATGGTGGACATTGCAGCATGTAAGAGGGGGCAACTTAAACAATGTCATGTGGTTAACACATGCATACACACAGACACACGAAGAAGCATTTATACACACATACTCATATAAAAACAAACTATGAAGCACATCGGTTAATCTAAGTGCATCTTCTTCTGTGGCTGGAGAGTCCTATCCGAGACCTGCACACTCTCTGGCAGTTGTCACATGTAAATGTTCCTGATGTTTCAGCATTTCTGTCTTCTTTCCTGTTCCGTTCTCTTTTCTGCTTCATGTTGTTTAGCCAGTCTGCATCATGATGTTTCATTCCTTGGCGTAGTTGGTGTCGCCATGCGTCTCTTTCTTCTGCTGTGCATTCCCAGTTTCCGTCATTGATCTGGAAAGACTTCATGTCACGTTTGCATGCATCCTTGAACCGGAGCTTTGGGCGTCCTTTTGCTCTTGAAACGGGCCAATACTCCATGGATAATGATCTAATCCGATGTACAAGCCTAACCGCGATTACAGTGTCCCTTTTATCCTTCGTGCATTTTTAATGTCGTAGTCTTGGCAGTGGTTAAGAATCTACTAATCCGGCACATCCGGCGCTAGGACTGACTTTAGCCAATCTCTTACCCCACCCCAAGGTTTCAGAGGGCAATGTCCAGTTTATCTCAGTGGAGGTCACAAAGCGGAAATCAGAGTTGTTCCCACCGGGAAATTCAAATCCCAGGGTCATGAATCGGCACCCCGTCACGCTCAGTCAGTTTCAGTCATCTGTGTAACCCTGCTGTTTATTTTTGTACCAATGGGTGTGTTTGAGGCCAATTCTCTTTGACCGCGAGTGACAGACAATACTGTCCTCAGCTGGGAGTCTGGGAGGACAGAATAACAGAGAAATACGCTGTTCTGAAGACTGAGCATACCTTAAGGATGGTCCTAAACCTCGCCCTTTTTGTGTCAATTCAAGTGTGTCAGAGAGTTGTTATTTCTGAATGAAGAACGCAACCAACCATGGCCATCCAGTACTATCCGAAGGCCTAACACAACAATGCTTACAAGGTTTAACACTGTATTCCTTGTGATAAGATAACAAAATATGTACTGGGTGGATTGAAGTATGCTATACTCGAAAGTATAAATACATGTGCTGTGCATAAAAATAGAGCTAGACTACTAAATGTGTCATTCGATTCCCACCTACTCAAAATGCCAATCTTCCCTCCATTCTCTCCCTATACCGGGCAATTCATATTGGTGATCTTACGGCACGATCACCTGTATGGGAACAGTTAAAAGATAGGAATCACATTGCTTTCGCCACTTGTAAGTTGTGTCGTGAACTGTGGACTTTGTTGGGTACAAAAGGAACTGTGTAGCGCACCAGATAATTTGTATTTTGTATTTGTATACTACTTTAATCCCATTTGGAAAATTTGCCTTTGTGTCATTGCACCCAGTTACAACTGGAGCAGGAGCAACGTCGCCACAGTGCAGCGCCGGTCGGCGTTTTTTTTTTTTCTTGGGGGGGGGGGAGGGGTGGAAGATGAGGGGGAGGGAGAGGGAGTCATGGTAGGGATGAATTTTAATTGATTTTCCCTGGGGGGCAGCGGCCTGCTCGGCCTGCTCTTTTCGATTTCCAATTGCCAAGGTATTTTTAACGTACCGAGAAGACTAGGTACTCGAATCGCCCATGTTACAAAAAAATAATCGAAAGCAAGTGAAGAACTTGTAGACTGTCCTGGTGTCACAATCATTGTGAAGCCTGTGCAACACCGTGTGCACGAAATGACATAATTGGTCTCTCTTGCGTGCGGAGACAATGTTCTACACGAGTTACGCTCTCATGACTTTTGGCAAAGATCTATTATCACTGTAGTTCAGGAAGATGAAACTGCTTCGTGTAAGAGTTGTGCAGCTGCCAAGCTTGAAGGGATGAAATTAAATTCTGCCAATAATCTCTCTTTCTCTTTCTCTCTCTCTCCCTCTCTCTCTCTCACTCTCTCTCTCTCTCTCGCTCTGTCGTTTCTCTCTGTCTCTCTCTCCCTCTGTCTCTCTCTCCCTCTGTCTCTCTCTCCCTCTTTCTCTCTCTCTCTCTCTCTCTCTCTCGGTCGTTTCTCTCTGTCTCTCTCTCTGTCGTTTCTCTCTGTCTCTCTCTCTCTCGCTCTGTCGTTTCTCTCTGTCTCTCTCTCTCTCTCTCTCGGTCGTTTCTCTCTGTCTCTCTCTCTCTCTCGCTCTGTCGTTTCTCTCTGTCTCTCTCTCTCTCTCTCTCGGTCGTTTCTCTCTGTCTCTCTCTCCCTCTTTCTCTCTCTCTCTCTCTCGGTCGTTTCTCTCTGTCTCTCTCTCTCTCGCTCTGTCGTTTCTCTCTGTCTCTCTCTCTCTCTCTCTCTCTCTCGGTCGTTTCTCTCTGTCTCTCTCTCCCTCTCTCTCTTTCCCTCTCGCTCACTCACTCTCTCTGCCTTTCTCTATCTGTCTGCCCCCTTTCTGTCTGTGCCTCTCTCTCTTTCTCTCTCTGTCTCTCTATGTCTGTCTGTTACTGTCCGTCTTTCTCTCCCTCTCTCTTTCTCTTCCTCTTTCTCTATCCTCTCTCCCTCCCTCTCTCTCCGCAATACAAATTCTTTTTTAAGATTGGCGCGGCCAGATGCCGCCAGTACAGCTCAGTCAGTCTACCAGCTGCCACTGATCAGCAGATTGACACAAGGAAATTACCGTCGGATTATGTAATATGTAAATTTGTTGATACAATACAATTAATCATCGTCTGGTCCAGGGACGGGAGAGTAGTAACATTTTCCAAATCGCTGTTGTTTACGTACGCACCCCAAGCGTTTTGCTGCTATCCCTAACCCTGTCCCTGTCCTCAACCCTAAATCTTATGAAATCCCTACCCTTTCAACCAAAAAGAAAAAAAAAGGTAGAAAACAAAGAGAAAATTTAAAAGAATGATTAATTAATTAAGGCTGTTGTCAGGAGGAGCATTTCGGGAAGAGCTCCCTAGCTCTGGAGTCACACAAGGCTTTAAATACGTATCCCTAGAGCTAAAAAAAAAAACAAACAACCTTGGGGAACGTACGTACTTGTAACAACATTCTTTCCAAATACGACGGCAGTTTTATTGCTCAAGTGAAGGTAAAGTTTGAATCTATTAGAAAGGACGATGGTCTGAACTGTTTCTGTTACGACAAAAAAAAGCACACAGCCACAGCCTCGGTTATCTCGGCGCCAACTCTCAAAGTTTCGCATTCTTTGTTTGTTTTGATTGAAACACAATATGGGAACCTTATTCTACAGCATGTATAAAAGATATCCTAATCCCTTAAGCCAGTGATACAAAGAAATTCATCACTCGGCTGCAGTTTCCACAAGAACTCGAAGCAATAAAAGTTGTTTTTTGTTTTTTTTTTAGTAACTTCTACAGTATACACTAAATCAACTAATCACGAAAACCACTTAGTTATACCCATAAGAACAAATCCTCACATAACCCGAATTTCCCCACAAACAGAAACGGGGTCGGGGCTAGAGGGGTAAGCACAGAACACAATACAATTACAAAATAGCTATTACGTCCATCTCTTTTGGTTCTTGTGATACCATAGGATACGGTTTTCTTTCTGTTGTGAAGTTGACTTTTGTAGACATGCGGATTGTGCCCAAATTGCCAACCTCACCTTGGCGAATATCTCAGTGACTAAAACGACTCTGATACCCCACAGAAATAATAACATCAACTGCGGAGTTTTGCGAGGCCTCTGACACATGAAGTTCTCTGGGCTACATAAATTCTCTCGAGCGGAATGTCAAACATTCCTCCACGTGCGATTCACACCCTGGTTAAATAAAGTTTAAATATGTTTCGGTCATTGATGGAAATGAAAATTCTCCCCCCCCCCCCCCCAACCCCGTTTCCCCCAAACTTTCCTTCCCTTCCCCATAAGTGATATTGCAATTTATTTTTTTTTTGGTCTCCAAAATTTGCATTGCGGCAGTTATTCTTTCCTAGTATGTTTTCATTTTTTAATGCATTTGTGTTTTATATTTATGAAGCCTATAGAAACGCCCTGGGTCATAGAGGGCTATATGAATACATTTATGATTATTATCGGAAGCTGAAGTAGCAGTTGTAGTGATGATTACTCTTATTATGAATATTATTATCATTACTAGTAGTAGTAGTAGTATTGCTAACCCATGTTTAGATACGATGTTTTGCTTCTTAATTTATCACTTTATAAAATATAATAACAGCTTTATTTATAAATTCTAGTAGGCTACGTCATGACCTTTCAAGGAAGAGATATTATCGCCTCTGCTAATACTCAACTACATACATAATAGACAACGTCCGGTGATTATTGGCCCTTGTGGGAGTTCGTTCAAGTAATTGCTCGAAGATGAAAGAGCAGAAACTCTTATCTTGTCTGTGAAAAGGAGGACACGGTGACCCAACGTTCACGCGGGGGTCTGATCAGCCATCCAGCAATGCTATGGATGTCGTGTTGCAGATAAAAAGAAATAATCTAAAAATACCCCAGTTTTCGGCAAATTCACTTTTAAACACCGTTTACTGGAATGGAACGTACCCACAACTTTCAGTCTGGGTTAACTATGCATGAACAATAGTTTCTTTTGGCTTCATACAACATGTAACAGCCAGTCTAAGAATGAAGATGAAGTCTACTGTTGCCCAGCTCAACAATCGTTGTAACCTAATTACAACAAATGCATTCCTCATTCATTTTTTTCTACCCCCCCCCCCCCGGTCGACAATGCCTGAATAAGCAACAATATACACTAAACAATCGGATCGCTCGTGCATGGATATTGCGCCAAAAAATAACTCCCTGGTTGTAATAGTGTTACTTATACTACAACATTTCTGCAGTTGATCGATTTCTCTTTATGAGTGAACATCTCAGAACAGTCTCCCAGTCTCGATTCGTTACATTCAACTTAACCTCGACAAAATAACGAATACACATTAAAAAAAATATATGCACACACTCACATACATGTTGATTTGCGTAAATATTTCAACATGGCATGGCCCATTGGTAGGGAAATCGTGTAAACATATAATTTTAACCTCTGAGTTCAGAAAGTTGTTAACGTTTGGACAGGAGAAAACATTACAATACTCCTAGACTACGGAGCAAAAAACTTCACTGTCAAGATTTCAAAGTTATGACACCTTTATATCAAATAGAGTGTCATGAAATGTCTGTCGCTCTTGTGACTATCGCCACTGTTCTACGCTAATGGCATAAGTCATTTTTGACACATCTGAGATATTAAACTAAGAAAACTGTTTCTTTCATGTCATTTGGAGACTTATGCTTTTATGATTCTAGCAGATTATTACATTTTCCTATTGGTGCATTTGTTTTTCTACAATATTACCCCATAGCCCTCACATTCTGGAATGAAATGAACCGTCAGTTGGCTTTTGACATAGGCCTAAGTCTGAGCAGTTACGATATTTAAAAATAGTTGTATCTTATTACTGATGCCATTTCTCATTTGAGAAAACAGTGCAGTGTCCACTTCAAACAAAAATTTGCACCGGCTGCAAAACAACTCAATTCACGTGATGTAGATGTAGTAAACTAACATAGTAGATCTATATTCTCCGGTGCCCAGTCATCCATGAAACACCCGGTGACTGCTGTCAGTAGAGCAAAGGGATTTCCAGTGCACCGGTGTCAATCAATAACAATTCATTTAAAATTCCAGGCTAAGCCCGGATAACCTGACACCAGTGACAGAAGCAAACGAAAATCTGTCACATAGAATAGATTACACCGCACCCAACTTTGCCTACCTGAGGTGAAATCCTCTTTTCTGAAACAAGGACGAGTGAAAAAATTGCACCTGGTCTCAAAATCGAAACCAGTGCATCCTGACGTTTGTGAAATTGTCACGAATCAAATCAGGCGACTGCTGCTATCCACAAAAGCAGTATCAACACTATGTTTACTATCACAACCCTGTTTCTAACACGCTTAGTGGTGCAACTTGAAGGTGCCAGCATAAGGCCCTATCGTCTCCTCAGTCGATGTGTTTTGCGTCTGACCCGATGTGTGCAAGTAGCCCTATATTACAATGTGTGTTTCGCTATGCTATGCAGCCACTCCGAGCATGGTGAAGTGAGGTAAAGTGAAGTCTGTATACCGTTGCCGCTCCCGCCAGGGAAAGCTTAAAACATAACGTCGACGGCGCAACCGTCGGTCACCCTCCTGTGATCGGGGGAAAAGCGCGCGCTAACCGGTTCCCTGGCCTGTAACCCACACAGCCATCAGCTGTGTCCCCCTACTGGTCGGGCCAGGCTGCGTTCAGGCATCGGAAACGTCCCAATCTTCCTGTGACCCAAGTCAAGTACTGTCACATGCAATATGTTACAATCTAATTCTATGGCACTGTCATGATGTCTTTCCATTGCTATTCACAATAAATAGAACAGCTACTGTATTTGTAGTACAGTAAGTGTAGTTCATGCTGAAGGTTTGATCTAACATGTCGATAAAATAATAATAATAATCTTAAGACTTAATCACTACGTTCTGCTGTTCTTGTTGCTGTTGTTGTTGTTGTTGTTGTCATTGTTGCTGTTCATACAAATCCAAGCGGCTGGTAAACTTCCACGTCACAAAAGTAAGGTCACTGGTGTATCTGGCGACATCAGGAATTTTAACATTGTTTACGTCAATCGAAACTGAACTTTTAGTCATACTTAATTGATGTTCATTTGATACCTTATATAGAGTGCCGTCCTGTGATTGACTATGGTGTAACTAGGTCAAGGTCTCTAGTATAACCCTACTGATTCTTTCTTGCACAACAAATAAGCCAGGCGGAAATGTTCCAATCAATAACTGCGATCTTCAGTTCCACCTTATAGGCTACTGCCCTTCATTGAGTTTTCATGTCGCAAGAGAGTGCACCATCAGTTCATTATGCCGCCATGCCATAGAAAAAGACCGTAATTTTTTACCAGGGGTGGCCAAACCGCTGCTCGCGACCCATATGCGGCACTTTGACCTTCAATATGCGGCTCCTGGCAATAATATTATGTTAGTTGAGCTTTTTTTTTCATCACAGTTAATTTAAAAGGTAAATGTGAAAAAATTTCAAGCTTTTTAAATATTTACTGGGTGTGAACTGAGACACCATTGGTTTCAAACATAAATTTTATGTTCATAATTAGTAACAATTTTAAGAATTTAAATCCTTATTTCAGTGTTAGATCTGATTCTGAGTGAGGCATTGTTCTTTAGTGCTGGGGGAAGGAAAGGTGGGAGACACAAGGATAAAAGAAATTTCAGGTCAGCAAGAGATACCTCACTCACGTCATGTACATTAACAAACTAATTTATCTAAAAATTTTGCAACAAAATGGTGGGAAGATACTCCTCAGGTGGAGCGAGGCAGATGACGATCTTCAGAGGACGAGTGGATTCTTTCATTAGATGTTTCGGCCTTTAGCTTCCTGACGTCTTCTAGAACCCCGGCCATACCGAGTTCACGACGTCTTCTAGAACCGCGGCCATACCGAGTTCACGACTCTCGGTGTTCGACACTCACCTTTTTTCCGTCGCCAGGCTCTTCTTTGGATTTGAACCCGTACCGCTTGGTTTCTGTTCTTCTGTGCAGGTGTCTTATCCAGTTAGCCAAAACTGCCACTGGTTATATGGTATCATGACTTGTGTAACAGTTCAGTAAAAACGTGTGTATAAATTTTGATCCTACCTAGTGGCTCTCGAGTATCTGAACTTTATCGTATGTGGCTCTTACATTAAGCAAGTTTGGACACCCCTGTTATAGACTGAAAACAAGATTTTACGGGATACGTACAACAAACCGTTTTGGATTTCTCTCTGTTTTATTCCTTGTTCAATTTCTACTTGTGATTTTCAAACAAAACTACATGTCATACAATAATTACAAGCCAGACAGAAAGACAGGGGGCATTTCATTCTATAAAATTATGCTAGAAAGCGAAATTCACCTACATAAGCGTATACAGTGTTTTCTCGTAACACGACAGGATGGAATAGTCTCAAATAGATACTAACAATAATAGTCTTATTTATTTTACGTTCCGATAAAAATTTCCATCGAAAATGACAGTTGTGTTTACACAGGTATGTCCATACATTGCATAATGGTTTTTTTTAATGAATTAATAGTAACAACGAATAATGAACTCTGGCTTGTTCACACATAGCATAACGTCCCCATCAAAGACAACTTTATACGTGGTGGTTTCGCGTCAAACAATCCAGTTATCAAAGACATATAGGATTTTTGCAAGCAAAAAGATGCCATTGGCAATTAAGGGCCGAGATCCTCCGAAAACAACAACTTTTTGCAAGTAAAATAATAATTTCTCATTCTACTGGCCCAGTTCTTTGCAAGAATTTGTTAATTTACTGCTGGAGAAACACTTCTGTAATAAACTGATCGACAGACTTCAATTCCGACCCCAACAAATTTATCATGCAAGTTAGTTCATCTCTGATCTAGTTTATGGTCTGGTTAACTGAACATACCCTTCACAGCTTGGGGGTCGACTTTCTGCGTGGGTGCGTAAACAGGTAAATGAATTGTTAACTAACATTATCCATGAATTTAGTCTGGACTTGACAAGAATTAAAATGTTATTTTTCTTGTAGTACCACTGGACGCTACCAAGTCTAGAGATCTATTGCGTATTGGTCGTATGTGTTCACGCGTTGACGACGTGCGGATGGACTCTCAGCATTGACTCCAGTGGAGCAAATGCGCATGACCACGCAAGACATTTAGGATGCATTCAGAATTGTTCCGTCATTATGAGGACACAAAAGGTTTACAAACAATCCCTGACTACAAGTAGACGAATGTTGCAACCTGCGGTTGATCTCTCTTCATACAATATAAAGCTTTTAAAATGTGACGCACGTGAAATTTACGACTTGAAATTGGACGAACAGAGAGCGGACTCGCTCTGAATGGGTTAGAATGACAACATAGTTCGTTCCAGATTTTATCGCACAGACGTCAAATTAAGGGATCCAGTCTGAGTGTACGGTTAGCATACAACATCCACTGAGCTTAGGAGTCGCATTCTTTCGTCTGTAGTCCACTCTCCAATTTACACGACCAGTGTGCCATCGCTGTAGGGATTCATTTATCCAATACCTGAACACGGTTATCCAGTGTTTCACGCCTATTTGTGATGGCACAAGCATTCGCATCCCTTTGTCTGAAACTCTCACTGAGAGTGGATTTGGGTTCAGGGGTGGCGGGTGGGTGTGTGGGGGTGGAGGCTGGTGACGTCAAAATATCCATAGTCATCTGTGGTAAGCCCAGACTCCGGACAATGTAAATGAAAGTGAATATGACAATTACCTAAATAAAACAATATAAAACTGGCAGGGGAAGCTTCATTGCTGTGTATAATAATTATGGTGCAGTAATAGAAAATCTGTAGGTTCGTTTCACTTGACGTCACAGAACGTGTGTCCCCACGAAATATTTCAGTATTTTCTGTCTTTCGCTGGAAGTTCCCGGACTGTAATAAGTATGTTTCGTTCTCCTAACAATGTCAATTCTTCTTTTTGGATTACAACCAATCTTTGCGAGTGCACATGCTGAGCCCCTTAAACCCCAAAAAACCAATCTTTGCCAGTGCACATGCTGAGCCCCTTAAACCCAAACAACCAATCTTTGCGAGTGAACATGCCGAGCCCCTTAAACCCAAACAACCAATCTTTGCTAGTGCACATGCTGAGCCCCTTAAACCCCAAAATAACCAATCTTTGCGAGTGCACATGCTGAATCCCTTAACCCCCAACCCAAAACCCCACCCGAATCTTTGAGAATGCACATGCTGAACCCCTTAAACCCCAAAACGAATCTTTGCGAATGCACATGCTGAGCATCCTGAATCCCCCCCCCCAAAAAAAAACCCAATCTTTGCGAGTACACATGCTGAGCCCAATCTTTGCAAGTGCACATGCTGAGCCTCTTAGACCCCCAAAACGCCAGTCTTTGCGAGTTCACATGCTGAGCCCCGTAAACCCAAACAACCAATCTTTGCGAGTGCACATGCTGAGCTCCTTAAACCCCAAAACCAATCTTTACGAGTGCACATGCTGAGCCTCTTAAACCCAAACAACCAATCTTTGCGAGTGCACATGCTGAGCTCCTTAAACCCCAAAACCAATCTTTACGAGTGCACATGCTGAGCCCCTTAACCCCCCCCCCCCCCAAAACGATCTTTGCCAGTGCACATGCTGAGCCCCTTAAACCTAAAAACCAATCTTTGCGATTGCACATGGTGAGCTCCTTAAACCCCCAAAAAACAATCTTCCCAAGTGCTCTGCTGCCGTGCACCGGCGGGGGATGTAGGACAGATTTGATTGAGAAGCATGACTACCGACAGATCTAATGTTGAAATATCATTATTTGAAATTGCACATATAATGGGTGGATTCTGATGCTTTGACAGTCTAACTAGACTCATATTTATGTTTTTACGTTCTACTTACCGGTGGAAAGTTTTGGTGACACAGAATAGAAGTTAAGTGACACATGTGGCAATGGACAACTTGACAGGGCAACAATAAAATTAATTACAATAAATACCGTGTAGCTGACCCAGGTGTGACACAGATAACTCGATACCTACCAGACTGACTCAGACGCCTTATTACCTGGTTACCAATGGATTAAAATAAAACAGAAGGTGAAAACGAAAAATCGATACTTTTGTGTAGCCTACAGTGACATTATTGAGTTCAATACGCCAGTACTTTGTTCATAAATACTCGGATAATTAGACATAATATTAATAGGTCACGTTTTTTACGTCTTCCAAATCGGCAATGTTGTTCTTGATAGAAGCCTACTTTATGGACCATTGAACTGATAGTGGTTGTAAAATGTACAGGTGTTGCATAAAGCTTGTGGGTACGTATTTAGTTGTGTGTATGAGAGGCGTCATAAAGTGATGGAAGTTGCCGTATTAAGCGTGTGTGGATCAAGAAACGGTTTATTTGAGTACGTGAACATTGAAATGGAACAATGAAGATGAAAATGGTGGAGGGGGGAGGTGGGGAGAAGGAAGAGCAGGGAAGGCAGGGTGAGGACAGGGAAGAAGGTGAATGAGAGAGAGAGAGAGAGAGAAAAAGGGGGAGTGGGGGGGAGAAAGAGAGAGCGAGAGAGAGGGGGGGAGATAGCGAGAGAGAGAGAGAGTGAGAGAGAGAGGGGGGGAGAGACAGACAGACAGAGAGAGAGGGGGACAGAGGGACAGAGGGAGGGAGAGATACAGAGAGAGAGAGTGAGACAGAGAGGGGGAGGGAGAGAGAGGGAGAGAGAGACAGACAGACAGACAAACAGAGATTTAAAAAGAACGATGTTTTGCACGAGAGAACAGTTATTTCTCTGCGAGACAACACTGTGCAAACAATTTTTGGAAGTTTTCTGATCTTTCTCTTAAAACAGATGACGATAACTTGTGCGATAATGATAAAGAATAGAAATTGTGAAACGAAAAAGTTTCATAATTATATACCCGTTACGGTTACTCACTGACTCATGTGCAGCAACCAATCCAAAACAAAGGCAAACAAAGTTCCTTGAAGACAAAGAAATCCCCGGCAAAAAAAAAATCACTAATTCCTCGGCACTCTCAGATCGTGAGACACAAGCAACTCGGGAACACAAGGCGATGCTGGGATGTCCCCAAGAGACAATTCTACGCTCGCACTAGCGCTCGCTGTTGTATGGAACCGTCGCGGTGGATAAGTTCAGGCCGAGGAAACGAAGCGTGATGGGTTTGTTGCGCAATACGTTTCTGATAGGGCTGTTAAGGGACAGTAATATTTAATACAGAAAGCTACAGCTGAGCCGTGAACATAACTCAGTATTTTTTCGGTGTCTTTGTAATTAGTCTACTGTCCTTTGACATCAGCCGATCGATGCAGCTTAAATGAAAAGTAGAGAAAATCATTTTAGGTGGGTGCATGAATTATCTAATGGGTATTGCAAGGGCATGAGAACCTTGAAATGTAACGGTGAAGAGGAAGAACCTGACCAGGATGACGAGAGAAAGAAAGGTAAAAGGAAAGAAAACAAAGTGCCCAAATTTAAAAGTTTAAGTACATGACAAAGTTGTCTATCGATTTATTCTCGGACAGCTGCACAGTTGCTAGTAATATCGTTTTCAAAACACTTAGTAATTTAATTAATATAAACATAACTTGGAGAATTTTTCGAGGTCCTTGAACGGCAGGAGACGATGCAATATGCAGGGCGTTTTACTTGACGATGTATTGATCTAAAAGCTGTTGTATCTCAGTGTTAATGGTGCCTAAACATATCAATTCTTTCGGCGTTTGTGACTGTGAGGATTGACCAGTCTTTTATCACGGGTCTTTAGTGGAGCTTCTCCACTCTGGATTATTCTAACCCAGTGGTTCTCTGAGAGTGACAATCTCTCTCGCAAATATCACGTTTATGCGTTTATGCGCTGTTTCTGGTCTGTGGGAGCTGATGTGCTCCTTTCTTCGGGCCGGCTTCTCCGCCTCAGCATTCATCAGCTTCTCCTCCCCTAACCTGAGGTGCTGGTTCAGGGTGTCGTTGGTAATCACACACAGTTTGACTGTTTCTGCCCCTTCTGTCAATTTAAAGAATTGAGATTGATTGTCTATATGTCTCTGTCAGTCTGTCTGCCTGCTTGCGTTTCTGTCTGTCCCTTATCTCATTCTCTCTCTCTCTCTCTCTCTTCCTCCCTCCTTCTCCTTTTTCAAAAGTCTCCATGGGTATGGTGTTTTCCTTTGGTTGTGAATGCCTCTTAATTTTAGTCTCCTTCCATCTGTCTGTTTGCCAGTTATGTCCATAATTTGCCCTCCTTCATTGTCTTTCACTCCTCCTTTTATCCTTCTCTTCACCTCCCAGTGGTTCTCTGAGTCCCAGACCACCCCACACCTCCCTCCCTCCCCTTTGCAAACCCCAGGTTTGGGCAATTTTTATTATTCCTCACCCATTTCGAAATGTGATCTAATAATTTTTTTCTATTTCAGTGATAATTATCTTATTACTAGCCAACCCCGGCAAAGATAAATCTTGCCAAATTTCCTTGTACCACATCCAGCTGTGTATCTAGATCTAGGTCGCATTCATAACGGCACTTAGGTTTGATGCAAAGACTCACAGACCGTTTGGTTACACAACAATTCTTGCAGAATACACAGATGTGATAAGTTGACTTGCGGCCGGCAATGAGTGAACAGTGACGTTGAGCGCATTTTCCGGTCACACTTTTCGGTTCTACCCGCTGAAAATGCCTCTCTGTTTTCAGGGCTAAAAAAATTTTAATATAAATAATAGTAAAGACTGATTTTTGTTCAAAATGAATGTGTCCACGTAACTCTTCGTCAAAAAATGATGCATTACACCAAGTTTCATAATTTTTTATGGGGTAGTCGCGAAGTTTTAGCTGCTTACAGAACCTGTGAACCACCCTCTAGCTCAATTATATTTGACGAAATATTATAAAAACCACAGAAAACTGTGAGGTCGCAGCAGGACTATAAGCAATGTCAAAAACGGGCAAAAAGAAAAAGTTGTATGTTGCAAAGTCCCGCGTGAAAAATAAAACCCAAACGATACAAAGCAAACTGAAGAGAAGACTTTGCAACATACAACTTTTTCTTTTTGTCCGTTTTTGACATAGCTCAATTATAGTAAGATAAAAAAAAAAAATAGTGGCGCCAGTAATTCATTGTGGTGCAATTTGCCCCCCCCCCCCTCTCCAGCATTTTTTTTTTTGCTCGACTCTACAGCCTAAATGACAGTTTCAAAAATTATAAATCAACTAATTCAGTCCAATCGCTTTTTGTATTGACCGATTGTGTTGATTCAAGTTTCAGGTATTTTTAAATAAAAAGTTGTAAAAATGTAAAATACAATGATCCTTGTTTTGGCTCCCTGTAGTAAGCCCATCGCGTTCAATTCGGTGCGCGCAATCTCTCAACCCAGAAATTTGTGCGCAGTGCTCTGGTGCGCATGGAATCTGTAGTAAGACCCAAGACCCACTACACGGGCAAGTGGGTCTTGGGTAAGACTGCAGAATAGGCTACTTATGGGAAGCTTTCTATAGAAAAAGAGAGAGAGGGATAGATCGTTGGGTTCACAGGTTTATTCCCGATAATGCCGGGAACCGGATCTGGTTGAAACAAAATATTAATATTATAGTTGTTATAGTTGGTACTTCATTTGATACACAGTATACAGACTACATTCTTTCCCAGTTTGCAGCTCTGACTAAGATTCCTCCTCCCCCCCCCCCCCCGCCCCCCGGTCCTCTATTTATATTTGATACTCTTCCCTCAGGAACCTAGAGCCTCCCGCTAGACCAGTGGTTCTCAACCCTGTCCAG
The DNA here is from genome assembly GCA_963931925.1 of Onchidella celtica. NCBI lineage: Eukaryota > Metazoa > Mollusca > Gastropoda > Systellommatophora > Onchidiidae > Onchidella > Onchidella celtica. The sequence goes on from OZ007573.1 coordinate 56,739,207, forward strand.
GCAATCGCCCCCTCAGGCTCCAAATTTTCTTCCATCGACCCCCCCCCCCCAATCCCCTCTCCCTCCTGAAATCCCTAGTTAAACCCAACAGCAAGATGACAAATTACACACAAATTATGAAGTTAAGATTTACAAAAGCCTTAACAAGTCCGTGGCTGCCCCAAATTGGCCCCCAAATCATCCTTGCCCCCCTTCATCGTTTTCGCCCCCTTGTCGACCTTTCCTTTGTTTTCAACACCCTGGAAATCACAATCGCTTCCCCCCCCCCCTTCCGGGTGGCGATATTGCCCACGTTGAGAACCACTGCGTTAGACAATCACTGATTTAACCTTATCCTCACTAAAGGTTGTTATTTTATTGGCTCTCAGTACAGAAGTGGCCTCTCGCGACACTCATCAAAAAAAAAGAAGTTCAGAACTAAACTGATATTATTCCAGAGGGTTTTGTTTATTATGTCTGTAAATATTCTCAAGTAGAACGTCTTGGACAGGGAGGCCGTTGTACAGCTTGGCTTGAATTATTTTCTTAGCCCGTTGAGCCCCACCCCCTCTCCCCAACGTTTCTGTTTACGTCTGTTTGCATGGCCCATACAGTTACCGGGAGGTGAAGAGAAAGGACAAAAGGAGGAGTGAAAGACAATGAAGGAGGGGAAATTATGAACATAACTGGCAAACAGACAGATGGAAGGAGACTAAAATTAAGAGGCATTCACAACCAAAGGAAAACACCGTACCCATGGAGACTTTTGAAAAAGGAGAAGGAGGGAGGAAGAGAGAGAGAGAGAATGAGATAAAGGATAGACAGACACGCAGGCAGGCAGACAGACAGACAACTGACGGAGACAGATAAACAATCAATCTATCTCAATTCTTTAAATTGACAGAAGGGGCAGAAACAGCCAAACTGTGTGTGATTACCAACGACACCCTGAACCAGCACCTCAGGTTGGAGGAGGAGAAGCTGATGAATGCCGAGGCGGAGAAGCCGGCCCGAAGAAAGGAGCACATCAGCTCCCACAGACCAGATACAGCGCATACACGTGACATTTGCGAGAGAGATTGTCACTCTCATATCGGTCTCCACAGTCACAGACGATGCTGCCCCAGGCAAGCAGATAGACAAGACAATTAATACACTGAATGCACATCCATGATCGTTCACGATCGACCGGACCCTTATTATGATTACCAACGAAGGGCTAGCTGCAAGAAACGTTATTTTAAAAAATTAACCTTAATTGTGTAACCTAATATTTCGCTCTGAATTATAATGATTGATTGATAATTGATGACAGATATCAGAATCTGGTCATCCCCGTAAGCGCTATAGACGATCTTTTTTGCCATCCGCAATTCGAAGTAGCGGTGTTTCCTGATGTAATATGCTGTTGTTAGTTTTTCCTAATGGATTGTTCTTACAGTGTGTGTGTGTTTGTGTGTGTGTGTGAGCAATGTTCTTACTTGTTGGTAATGTTGTGTGAGCAATGTGCGTGTGTGCGGTAGGCGTTAAAGACTTGTAGGTCTTAGATATTGTATTTACTGTTGTACTGTTACTGATTCTGTGACAACAAATTTCCTGGAAACAGGATAATAAAGTCATATCTTATCTTATCTTATCTTGTCTTATCTTATCTTATCTTATCTTATCTTATCTTATCTTATCTTATCTTATCTTATCTTATCTTAATGGTTATTCTACTAATTGTCCCAGTGGCCAGCTGATTCCGTATTTGACGGGTTCGTCCGATTTTGTAGCACATTCTTCCCTCGCCCCTTTGGCATCCTGCCTCCATCATTCTAGTAATGGCGAGCACGTCAGTGTCTGAAGAGGAGATTGACGATAATCACATCAAGTTGATAGATTCCTTCCAATGGAAACATTCGTAGCTTTCTCTCGTTTTCTCGTTGTTGTTTTTGTTGTTGTTGTTGTCGTTTCTTGAGAATTTATGTCCCCTTTAGTTCAATAAAATAATCATTATTATGATCAGAGACTTAAGTTTAGACCCCTGTCTGGTCACCTCTGAGTGAGCATCCTTAAAACGCCCCCACAAATAAGGCGGGATATCCCCAGGCTCGAGATTCGAACCTCGGCTGTCAAGTACCCGGATGAATCTGTCACTATCATACGTCTAGGGCTACTGTAACGGTTAGATATAAGAATGTTGTTACACTTAAGTATGAACCCCCCCCCCCACACACACACACAAGTTGTGTTGTTGGTTTTTTTGGGCTAGGGATACTTATTTTAAAGCCTTTGGTGGCTCCAGAACTAGAGAGCTCCTCCCGAAATACTCCTATCAACAGCCTTAATTAATTATTCTTTCAGATTTTCTTTTTGTTTTCCTGCCGTTTTTTTTATTGAAAGGGTAGGGGGCGGGGTTAGGGATTTGATAAGATTTAGGGTTGAGGATAAGGACGGGATTAGGGATAGGTGCGTAATCGCATGCGCCCCAAGCACAAAACCGCTTAGAATGCGTATGTTTAAGTAACAACAGCCAGTAGGACAGATCTATTTCAACTTTGAATCAACACAAATGAATACACCAGGAGCACGAACGAGAAAGCGAGGTATGGAGAGATAAACGAAGGAAAGATGGAGAATCGCGCAACTAAAAGCATCCAGAGAAAGGGAGAGCCGGGAGGAAGAGTTTGGGAGGGCGAGTCTTGTCAAGGGAGACAATTTGTAAATTTTGGAGTGATCTATTTTACCGAGTTGTTTACCTTCTTAACAACGTTATCTCCTTCCACAGATGGGGAAAAACACCAGCCTTCAAAATACATGTACCTCATAGTTTGGGTGTATGTGTGTGCTTTTCTTTTTCTTTCTATAGTTATCTTCCAGCAGCTTAATGACTTAAATACATTATTATACAACTGCAATGTAATAAATCACTGGCGATTAGCTATTAGTTGTAGTAGGTCAGTTATAGATTACACTATTGATAATGGCCAACAAGTTTGAAGTGTCCTCATTTGAACTTTGCCTTTACACTCAAAGTCAAACATACAGTGCCTCTCTCTCTCTCTCTCTCTCTCTCTCTCTCTCTCTCTCTGTGTCGTAGGAACAGCTCAAACAAACCTTTTGGATAGCAAATTTATGTTTTATTTGAAGGACCGCTATATGTTACTGTGGCACAGAGATATGTTACAGTATCACAATGCTCATCAACATCTGCATACATTTCCATCCTTCAAAACAATGTCATCACACAAAGTAAATATTACATCAGCTGGGGCAAAACACCGGCGCATTGAAAACAGTACAAATTTTTAACACGTAATATTACGTCACTCTAGTCAAGCTTCTATCTAACTTTACTTTTGACAAATACTGATTAGGTCAAGTCATAATAATAATAATAATAATATATTGCATTTATATAGCGCCCAACCCCGTCGATGACAAGCTCTGGGCGCTTTAACAAACTCTTACACACACACACACACACGCATACACAAAAGAAATTCAAAAATATTTACTATTGTTGCTGCCGAAAAACACCTAGCCTAGTTTGTCTGAAAGAAATGGGTCTTCAGATGGTGTTTGAAAGAACCAATGTCATTAATTTCCCTGGTTGTCTTTGGAAGAGTGTTCCAGATGGTAGGGCCAAGAAATGAAAAGGACTTTTCTCCTACAGTGGACAGATTCATTTTAGGTACTTTCAATTTTGTAGTGTCAGATGATGATCTTAGTTGACGAGATGGAACATAGTAATCAGTTAAATCAACTAGGTACGATGGAGCAGTATTATTGACACATTTGTGACAAATGGATGACAATTTGTACATTATTCTTTTCTCGACTGGCAGCCAGTGCAAACTCTGCAGAAGTGGCAGTGCTGAATCTCTTTTCTTTTTCTTCAAAACAAGTCTCGCTGCATTGTTTTGAGCAATTTGGAGTTTTCTAAAATTTTTTTGTGAAATTCCAGCCAAAAGGGAGTTGCAATAGTCAAGCTTTGAAAGTACAAAGAATTTACTAAAACAGCCGCAGTTTCAGTTGAAATAAGATGTCTGATTTTACCAATTTTCCAGATTTCCATGTATAGAATACGAATGAGGTGACTAACCTGAGATGACATAGAAAGATTTGAATCAATGTAAACCCCTAGGTTTTTTACTTTTTTTGAAATTTCTATTGAATTAGTGCCAATTATCATCTCAGTTCTGTCCACTTCTTGCAGAACCCGCTCACGGCCTAATAAAATAACCTCAGTTTTATCCTCATTTAGTGCCAGTTTGTTTTGGTTCATCCAGCTTTTAATTTCTGTTATACAGTTTCCAGCCTGTCAACATCGCATGGCAAGGCAGAACTGTAGAGCTGGGTATCATCAGCATAGAAATGATATTGTAAATTAAATTTCTTTATTTCATGTACAAGTGGAATAGTATAGATAGTAAACAAAATAGGACCAAGCACTGAGCCTTGTGGTACGCCATGCTGAAGCGCATAAGAAAAAGATCTTATTTTGTTGGTTACAACAAATTGGTGGCGATTTGACAGGTAAGATTCGACCCATTTAAGGGCGACCCCTCTGATTCCAAACGATATTTCTAGCCTTCTGAGCAGGATTTCGTGATCGCTGGTGTCGAACGCTGCTGACAGATCCAACAAATTTAGCAGAGTAATATTTCCAGAATATGCCTTTACTAATATGTCATTCATGATTCTTAATAGTGCAGTTTCAGTACTGTGGTTACTTCTGTAAGCAGATTGAAATGGTTCCAACAGGTCATTATTTCTCAAATGACACATTAGTTGTTGTAATATCACCTTTTCAAGGATTTTTGAAAGAAAAGGAAGGTTTGAGACGGGTCTATAATTTTTCAACATGTTTTGATCAAGAGTCGTTTTTTTCAAAAGTGGTGTTACCCAGGCTGTTTTAAAATAATCAGGGACAGACCCACTTAAAATAGAGTTGTTTATTATTTTTGTAATAGTTGGAACCAGTTCATCAATACAAGATCTAACCAAAAATGTAGGAATAGGATCGAGGTCACAACATTTTGATGGCGATGCCATGATGATAGATTTTACAGATTCATTCGACACAACACCAAAAGTGTCTATAGGATTTCCCTGAAACTCATCAAAATGATCAATGGCATCAAAACTGTCAAGATTTTCTCGGATAGTTGTAACTTTTTTATCAAAATAATCAGCAAAAACATTGGGCAACAAATTGTTCTCGTAAATTGTGGGTAGAGGTGTTTCCTTTCTTTTCCCTGTGAGTTCATCACAAATACTAAAAAGTTCCTTACAAGATGTAGAATTTTGAAGTTTAGTGACATAGAAGTCTTTTTTTGCAAGTTTAATAACACATTTCCATTTGTTCTTCTGGTGTTTGAAAATGTCCTTGTGGACTGTAAGACCTGTCTTTAACCATTTCCTTTCTGCTTTGCGACATTCTGCTTTGGCTGCCTTGACATCTAGGGTGTACCATGGAGCGAACGGTCTGTTGGAGATTGACCTGGTCTTGATAGGTGCATGTCGCTGTAGTAGATCTTGCTGGATGTTATTATAAGATGTGATGTCGCCTTCAAAGTTCTCGAGAGCATTGGCCATTTCCGTCTTGAAGGCATTGATGTCGATACCTTTTATATCTCTGGACGACACAACTTTTTTGATGATATTTGGCTTTGCGAAATCAATATCGAGTACGATGGTTTTATGATCCGAAATGAGTTTTTCTAGGACGGCGGTGTTGGTGAAGGTGCTCAAGGTTTGTTTGATGATCACTAAATCTAAGATGTGACCAGCTCGATGAGTTGGACATTTGATTATCTGAGACATGTTGCATTGGTCGATAAGTTCTTTAAGTCGTTTTACTTCAGATGATGTTTCAGAATCAAAATGAAAATTAAGATCACCCAAAAGAACAGGGTATCCTTTCTCGCAGGTTAAGCGTGGTAGGAGAACTTCAAGTTCACTCAGAAAATTGGTTTTACTGCCTGACGCTCGATAAATGCAGACAAAATGAAAGATTTTGGTGCCAAGATCTAATGATAGCTCCATAATCTCAAATGTTTCAGGTTGGTAGCTAGTTTCCGGTTTAATAACAATTTTTGGTTCAAGTGATTTTCTGAAAATTACAGCGATCCCGCCTCCAAGACGATTTTTCCGAGGAAAAGATTTAATTTTGAAATTAGGAGGTATCAGTTCATCTTCAATAATAGCATCACGCTCTTTCACTAACCATGTTTCAACGATAAACAGTAAATCTAGATTCTTTTCGTGAATGAGGTCCACAATGTCTTCAGTTTTATTTCTAGATGACTGAGCATTTAAATAACCAACTCTGATGTTACTGCACTGGTCACGTTCTACATCATCAGTGTCCACTTTGATTAAATTTGCTTTGCATACTTGTCTATATCCAGGGAGACAACCATGTCTACTGGTGATGTTTACTATAATTCTCTGTTTGCCTCCCCTTCTTGAGCGTTTGGTTGCTGGTATTAAGTTAATTTTGTTGTTTCTTAATCTATGCATTACACTAGGTGGTACAATTGCTGTGTTCAAGGGTCTTAAAGCACACAGCTGGTCTCTTGAATAGGCCATTGTGGGATTACACAGTTGTTGACTGAAGGTGTTCATATTCACTTCACCAAGCACATCAGTGTGCACACCGGTCTCAGTGTGTAAGTGTTCACTTGTCAAAACAATGTTACCTGTACTAGCCATGAGTAGTGACAGGCCAAGAATAACAAAAGCACAATGGTGGAAATTATTCCAACTTGAAGATCTTAAAATTGATCTGAGAATTTCTGACTTCAATTTCATAATTTTCACAATATTTTTTCACACATGAATTCACTGAAACCTAATAAACATGCTGGTATAAAAATCCAAAAGAAAGCCGATGTTGATCAGGAACAACAAGTAATAAAATGCAGAGCACAAAAAGGCTGCCAACCGGCGCACTGTAATAATATTCACATAGCATAACAGAGTGTATTCCATCATTATTACCCAAACCATGAAGACAGCTGGCCTGTGGTAGAAAATATCAAAGTGTTAAAAGCTGTACCAACACATTGGAAAGTTTAACCACAAAATTGTACAGGCAATTTTGAAGCTGTTGACAAGGGACCGCAGCCAAATTACACAGACAGATAGAGAAAATACTGAGTGGTGTCCACTGTTCTGCTACAGCTTATAATTTAAAATACCATGTTCCCTTAACACCAGCCTTTCTCAAAATGCACTGATACAGAAATGGAATGAAGCAGTTCTGGGGTATGAATTGTATCACAATAATGACATAATATAATATAACAATAGCAACAACATTAATACATATGGTTATGTTTCTGGCAACATCAGTTGAATATTGCAACAAATGTTGAATATTTTCTTATCAATGAAAAAGCATTCGCACATCTTAAAGCTCAAGTTTGGAGATTGAAGTTGCACTGTCTGTTTTTATGGCACTCCAGTTGACATAATATTATACATTATATGGAAAGAGCTGCACCGGCTTTGCTTATTGGAATTGCATCTAATTGGGAGTTTCTTGTAATAGAGACGAAACAATACAACAAGACTACAGAGAATGAGGTTAAAAAAAATAATTATATAAAATCCGTCTCCTACTTGAATGTGATTCACTAAACGATGGCCGTAAATAATGAATGTGTCGAGGAGAGTAAATAAAACTGTGTCTTCGAGACATTTCATAGAAACATGGTATTTGTTGACAGAGCAATTGCATGAACAAACAATATAATATATTATAGGATCGCAGATGGAAGATCAAATTGTGAGCATAAATTATATCATCATAATGAGGAACTATCAGTGTTGCTAGTGTACATCATTGTCCAGTTTAGTGAGTTGAAAATAAAGAAACGTAAACGAACAATTTGGGACGTGTGAAAGGAGCTTTTTGGATAAGTTCAATAATGGAATGAGACGCACTGCATGCTTAAGCCTATATAGCTCAAAACATACATATTATACTCATATACCGGTACTAATGTGTTTCACTGATGTAAATAAAGGTTGATATTATTATCTATGATTCATAGACATATGTAACACCGAAGACTAACTTCTGGCATGTTCACACAGCATTCTTCTTCCATGACACGGCGGCATAACTAGGCGAATGCCAGGGGCGTCCACACGAATGGAAACTGTACTATTCAAAATAAATAACAGATTTTGATGCCATGCAAGGAGAGACCAACCCTACCGATGTTCCAATCACAAAGTATGAGTAAAAAAATGGCTGATCAGAAAATACTGAGACTTAATGCCCACGAAATATTCACGGTTTCGTACAACAACAATGATACATTGAAATGTAACACGAGTGTTAGAACCAGTTTAACATCAGACAGTTCTAGTTATGAACTTCTTAAACTCGGTGTGAAAATGGTTGTATATCCGTACATTTCCAAAAGATTTTATATTGTTGCATATTATGAAAACTCTGAAAGATGATTTCCACAAAAAGAAAATCTGATGCCAGCGTTATATTCATTCTTCATGTCACAGTCGAGTATATTATACATACAGCAGTCGCTTTCAATCTGAGCAAGTACATTTTTTTAAGACACATTCTGAACATTACTATTCAGTCTCTTGTATGTACCAATCAGTGCTATTTTCAACACAGTTTCTTACATCCCAAGAACACTGGACGGATCGAGTACAATGATATCATAACATTTCCGCCTCAAGATAATGAACGTACAAAATGTCGGATACACTGGAATTGACCATAAGCAAATTAAGGAACACATAACACAGCTGAACTGGGCCGAAATTGTCATAAGTTTGAATGCACCCCAAGCGTTTTGCGCTAAAACTGTTGTTCTTCATTAGGGAACTCTCTTGATTCCTATATCACAACATCTTGTTTACAAGCTAAGTGATGTCAGCCACTGTGCCATCGCTCAAAGAGCCTCGCTTTATCCTCTCCTGTTTGTTCATCTCGGGGAACTGAATAAAGCAACTCCGATTACAGCATGGGAAAAGAAGCTTCTCTACATTGTAAGTACAAGAGGGACTAACAAGTCTATTCTGTGTACCAATTTGTTTAGACACTTTAAGGTCCCTCCAAAAATGGCTTGAGTCTACTATGATAATATATTGGAGAACCCCCACATTTTGGGTTATTGTTAACTTTGATAGACAATACATTGCATACCACTTTCTTCGGCAAATCTTCATTTGATCTGTGCCTTTCAGGGGCAATACTAATAAGAAATTCACACAGTCTGCCTTTTCTTTAGTGTGATTGGTCATGTTTTCATAAGCATCCCGCCCTGGGAGTACAGAGGCAGTAGTATCAGACCGACCTCAATTTCTTTTCTTATCTCTGCTTGCTTTTTTCTTTGTGAGAGATTATTAACCGAGTTCCCTCCTTCTTCTATCCCAAAGAGAGGGGAGGAGCACTGACATCAAGTTTAGTGGATGCCTGGACTATGTCATTGTTTCAGGCTCAAAACTGGACAATGTGGGTCAGAACAGTCATTCGTCCAAATGCGTTTCCTTCTCTTGCTTGGATTCTTGTCGTTTCCTGTGTATGGCAACCTTCAGCGGTACCAGCAACATGGCGGCGCACAGTAGAAATAGGCCATGGATAATGAATGAAATAGTGTAGCTGGTGGTCCAGTCAAACATCCAGCCTAGGAGAAAATACACAAGTGAATAAAGCTTTCTCAGCAATGCATTTTTAATGCCTATTCTCATACTATATACATCATGTAACTTTGCAAAATATTTCTCTGCTATCGGATTAACAATTTAATGAATAAATAGTAGAAAAATGTAATTGGGGAGAAACGAAGACAGTCAAGGGGAAAACTGTCATGTGATGGGGGGAAACAGAAACATATGCGCTCGAAACTAAATGTTTCGGTTTACCGCATTTCATGTTGCGCTCGGTTTTATTTCCCTCTATAAATAGATACTCTCTTATGGGCCTATACACCCTCTCACAATCCAGCAGACCGGGCATAAATAAAACCCGGCTAATTTAGTAACCCTGTGCTCTCCTAGTGATCTGCAAAGGGTCTGATACCTGCAAGAGGTGTTCCCAAAAGGGTAGCCACGCCTTGAAATGCCAGGAGTAGACCATAGGACTGACCCACAAGATCCACACCCAAAAGCTCTACCAGGACGAGAGGTGTCAGAGTTACATACCCACCTGAAAATGGCAGGAACACAAATAAAAGAATATGATCAAACAGCCTAGCTGACCCGAGCCAGATGAATCTTGCAAACTATTCCGAGTCTCATGTTTTCCTGTCCCTGATCCTATAGTAGGTAGGATAGAGCACCTGGTCAGAGGGCCCTTGAGCACGTTGCACATGTTAAAGATACCTTGGCATGTGGAAATCGAGAAGAGCAGGCCGAACAGGCCGCTGCCTAGGCAAAATTAAAAAACAACAACTGAACCTCCCCCACCCCCTTAAACAAAACTCCGACCGGGGCTGCATTGTGGCGACGACGTGTCTGCTTCAGTTATTATAACTAGGCTGCAATGGCACTAACGCAAATTTCGCAAATGGAATTCAAAACAAGCATACAAAAAAAAAAAAAGTAACAACACTAAAGTCACGTACGTAACACCATGGCAGAGATACAGAGCTTTTTGGGCTGGGACTTAGCAAGTCTTCAGTAACTGTTTTACTTGTGGACGTACGGACATGGAATTGTACATGGATATACTTCAAATATTATCATTACTACTATTCATATTAAATTAATCATACTTAGTTGTTTTTTTTTCTCCAAAATAGCGCTACACAGGTGCCGAAAGAAGTGACAACATTAAAATACTGGAGATTCTCCAGGCTACCGTGCCGGAAATCTGGGCTACGCACAGAAGGATTGAGCAAAAATTGTAGTTTTTACATGCCACCATCCAACTCACGGATGTATCAATCAGTTTTATGGTTTTAAGTTATGAATGTTTTATCATTGTTCATGGTGGCATCTATATTCTCCTAAAGTGGCTTATCGATATTTTTAGTCGTTTTGAAGTTATAAGAATACCAAAAGTGATCAAAACGCTAAAATAATCTCCTACAAAATGTGAACATTTCTGATATGCCTATCTGTGTGGTGGGCCACGATTTGAATTTTCACTCTGACATACAGCAAGACATAAGTTCCTTTTATTGTTCCAATTCAATATTTACTTATTATCTTTGATTAACAAGAAAACGATATAATTGATGCAGTGATGTAACAAAGTCAATGTGATCTACATGAATTTTATGAATGTTAAAACATGTGTGCCCATTTTTTTTAATGGATTTCATTCGGACAAAGGAGAATTATGGATCTCAGACTTTGCATCTCAAATTGCATGTAAATTAGCAAGTCACAGCAAGCCAGCGCAAACTCAATTTACCAGCTTGCATGAATGATGTACACAGCAAGCCAATTCAAAGTCTTCAGTTTACAAGCTTTCTGTCAGCTTCACTAGAAACAGAAATACACGCTGAAATAAGAGGTAATAACTCACCTATAAACAGACCAAAGGACAAGCCGTAAATTGCGTGTAGGGGCAGGCTGGAGTAACAGAGTGGGCTGAGACACGTGACCAGCCCACACATGCTCAGACACATGAAGTAGGACACCAGATGATCCAGTCCAAAGCAGTCAACCAACCAGCCCATCAGAGGGCGGCCCAGCAAATTTCCAGCTCCGTACAAAGACAGCGCCAGGGAAGCTTCAACTTTGGTGATACCGTTATCCACTGCCCTGTCCACCATGTATATAATAGGCATGAGATACGACAAGTTCGTCAAGACATTACAAAAGGCAACAACAAGAAAGAACGGGTTTTTCAGCAGAATACAGTAGATTGACAGAGAACTTTTTGGCTTTTCCTGAGGTTCCGTCTCCATGTCAGCAGCAGGCATGACTTCAATACTCGTGATATTGGCGTTTTCAAGAAGTGGGTCATGAATTGCAATGCTGGTAGAGAGTTTGCTATTGAGACTCGGGGCGGGATGGAAATGCTTGTCCAGAAGCAAAACATTGTAGATGCTTCCGGATAACATGAGGTCCATATGACTATTCCTTACATGGTTGTAATCTGGATGGAAAACACCACTCCCACCTTTGAACCTGATGCTTAGCTTGCTGGGAGGACGATGAAGCTCGTTGACGCTGGAAAAGTTACGCCGACCGAAGTCAACTTGACCACCTGTGCCAATATGCTGAAAACTTCCGCCAATGCCGTGCGATGTTAATGGTCTCAGTTTCTGTAGATGTTTATTGTGGATATTTTTTCTGTCGTGATCAATATTTAGCAACCCTGAGTGATGATTGAAAGTTGGAAATAAAGTACCGTTTTTCACAGTATGTGGGGTTTTGGTGACAGGCTGGCTGGAAAATGTTTTCGGGAAATCCTGCGTGCTGCAGCTGTTACTTTTGTAACCACTGGAAATCACAGACTTGTTTTCCTGAGACTCTGAGATACTCATGACACCCGGAATGTGTTTATTGCATTGGCACTCTGCTCCTATATGGTTGGCGTCAATGCATCTCAGTGAATGTCCAGTGACACTGGAGTTGATAGACTGTATTGATGAATGCGGGGATATTCCCTTACACTTACACTGTGACAAGTGTCCATCGTCATCAGTGAACGTTTTCTGCTCGGAAAAGTTAGAATCTGCTCCATCAAAACCTTCGTCTTCCTTTGCATCAAAAAGAATTTTAATGTCATTAATTTCGACGCCATCAGCGTCGAGTATAGTCTCTTCATACGTTGGATATTGAACAGGTCGCATCAAAGCCCCAAATACACACATGTTGAGTGTGATACCGCTCACGATCAACATGGTACCCCTCCAGGTATAGACTTCCTCCAGCCAGGTCAGAAAAGGGGGTAAGATGAAAGCTCCTACCCCGACACCTGAAGTGCCAATACCTACCGCAATCGCCCGTTTCTTGTCAAAATAAGTTGGCAAGATAGCAATAGCAGGGAGATAACCCATGCCCAGTCCACATCCTGGGAAAATTATATTATTAAAAAAGTAAATGCATTTTTCTTACTTAAGTTGATTTGTTTCACTTACATCATCCACAGTTATAATGTTGGCTCCCTGAACCGTATTGCTATATTATGATATTCTAGATTATGGAAGATACATAATGTTTTACATGCACATTTTATAAATTTCCATCAAAATTTTCCTCTCTTTTGAAGTTACAACTATGCACAACATAAAAATTCTTTGGGCTTTTTCTAGGACAGACAGGAAAAATGGCATACCATAAAATTATTTGGGCTTTTCCCAGGACAGACAGGGAAAATGGCCTACCATAAAAATTATTTGGGCTTTTTCTAGGACAGACAGGAAAAATGGCCTGCCATAAAATTATTTGGGCTTTTTCTAGGACAGACAGGAAAAATTGATAACATTTGTCAACATAAATGTCCAATCCCAAGTTTCAGTCATATCATGATGTCCAAAATCTGTTATATTTATGCTCAATAATTAACCTACAGAGTAATGCACATCTCTCTCTCTCTCTCTCTCTCTCTCTGTCTGCTTGCCCATCCATCCATCCATCCATCCATCCATCCATCCATCCATCCATCCATCCATCCATCCATCCATCCATCCATCCATCCATCCGTCTATCTATCTATCTAATGCTAAAATATCTGATTCCCAGCTGGCAAGCACATGGTTCCATCTACTGAAGATACTCACCAGACAGTACGCCAATGGTTATGATGAGATGGTAGACCGACGTGGCAAAGTAAGACAGGAAAAACCCCAATGCCTGCATGATGGCCCCTGCTATGACGACCACCCTGTAACTGAACCGAGCGCCAAGACTTGCGACGATTGGTCCTTTAATGGGCAAGAGAAACAGAGGGTGAAAGTTCTTGTGGAATATATCTTTTATAATTAAGATCATCTGTGTTTTTGTATTTTGTACTATTCTGATACCTCTTTAATCCCATTTGAGAAATGTGCGATAATGTCATGGCAGCCCAAATTACAACTGGAGCAGACATGTGGTTGCTGACACCAAAGACGACAGGTTTCCGAAGTTGACTGAAAAATACTGTTTATATCAATCCCTGAGCTACAAAAGGAAATAGATATATCTCACAAGCATCCACCCCCGCCCGCCTGGCCAAAAAGCAAAACATGGAATTTCCCTTTACAAATCAACATCCAAATAAGCAACATGCCATTTCACGACCTGAATTCTTGTTTGTTCCAACTCCATTTTCTGCACCGCTGAGAAATTCTGCAGCTTTAGTTATTATGATAAACAGTTAAAATAAATCGGAACTGTGAAACTGTTTGAGAATTTTGTGACGCAACGTATTTTAAATAAGTGTCGTGTGTGCGTTTGTTATATCTCTTCCTTATACATGTACTAATAGATCTCCAGTTTTTTGTTGTTTTTTTTTGTAGAAAATGGAGATTAAACAAACAAGAACTAAGGTCTCCATTTACAGAAGGGCTTTATCAATGACGGGGTGAACGTGTCTAGCAATCTGTAGCCTCACATATTTCAGATCTCTCCCTGACAGTATAGTCTAAAGCTTCAGATATGGTACACTTACCTATACTCACGCACATCGCTATGGTCAGCGTGAGTACCCAGGCGGTGACGCCCCTGCCGGTCTGGAAATCTTCTACCCATGATACATAGAGCACGCTGATGGAGTAGACGACGCCCACGGCGGAGAGGTGGAAGAAGAAGGAGCAGGCCACGATCACCCATCCCCACCCGCCGTCAGGGGCTGGTCGACCCATCACTCTAGTCAGGACAGAAATTAATTTTTTTTTTTAATTCAGGAAAGTTGTCTTAATGTTAGGGGACCGTGATATTTTCAAAGGAAGCTATAGCTGAACATTGAACCCAACTCAGTATTACTTTATCCTACCACGGTCCCCTGCCTAAAAACAGGCTTCGTGAGGCACTTAACACAGTATTTTTCCGAGCTGCTCACGACACAAATGGATGATGCTAATGAGCTCTGATGGCGCGCTGGGTCGAATCTGTTTTTGTGTCTAATCTGACTCAGTGTGCGGGACCTCTCTTTTCTTTCAGCTGATTCCAGACAGCTTTGACGCTCCCCAACTAGCATGTCTCTTGTGATTCGCGCCATAATACGACAGCTTTATTTTAAACAACTGGGGCTTTTTATTATGTTTTTATAAAGAGCAAAGATGCGCACTCAAAACTAAGCTGTGGTCAATAAAACAAAATCAGCTCCTTAAGGTTTGGCACAAAACATGAGACTAGATGCAAAATTTGAAATAAATCCAACAAACGGTTTACGAGGAAATCGATGCTAATCCCACTCATTCTGAAAAGAAACACTATCAGTGTTAACGGTATACTGGTGACAGATGGGATTGGTCGGCGCTGATATATATGACAGGGCTCTTAGATGGGATGCGACAAAAACTGTCAACCACTGGTTTAGAATATAAAGCGATTACTCATCCTCGGTTACAAAGTATTACCCTACTAGTTACAGCCTGTGACGTGCAACTATTAGTAGGCCTATTATCGAGTGTAGATCACTGGTTACATGCAAAAAAAAAAAAAAAACACACATAAATGTAAAGCCGGTACAAACTTCCACAAGTAATGATACAAGATCCGTGGCTCACATAGAAGAGACCCATACAGTTGTGTGCTAACCTACATAATCATGAATAACATTATAAAACTGAGAACAAAATTAAAAAACAGTTCTTAGTTACTGTAGGACGAACAGCTTTCAAAACCGACGGAAACACTTTGCAGGTTTGAAATTTAGCTTCACTAAGGTGTTGATTTTTTTTTTTTTAAGTATTTGTTTTTTTGAATATTTCCTCAGCTGGTGTGAAATAATTATGTAGATCTACCTACACCATAGGTTTTTTTCTTTTGGTGCTGTTGTTGTTGTTGTTTTCCCGTAAACTTGACCAAGACAGCTGGACACGACGCAGAAAATATTTTCGTCCACCAAGAGCAAAAGTGAAATGAATTTGATCAGTCCAGAAAACTTCGTTTCTCTACGACCTGCGACAATGCAGGAGTTCGCCAAGAACCCCTGGCAGGTCCATCTTTGCAGCCAAACAGGAAAGGGCTCGGTGACAACGGCCCCTATCGAAGTACGTCCATATCTGAAACATTTTCTAATTAAATATGTATGAACAATAATTCAGTGATCTCGCACCAAGTTTGATAGCACTCTCCTGTGGTGCACATTTCTGCGTGACTTGCAACTAACAGCAATCAATACGATTAGTCATGACAGGCTAAAACTGTAATAGCTTGGCGGCCTAAAAATAATGTTGACAGCAGCTCTAGTAACTCCCTTAGACAAGTAAAATAGAAAAAAAAACTGCAACATTTTGCTTAAAATTAATACCAGAACTTAGCTTGAGATGAACTGTACTAGTCTTGAACGTTTCGAAGCTCAATCGATCACCAAGGACAATGGAAGAGTTTGCAAAATTCACCTTGCAAGTCCTTCTTTATATATAATTCTAAGCTCACAATATCACCCCCAATGTCCCACCTTCTGATCCTAGCAAATTCATGGATGATTTACCTTTCAACTCTGTGTGAAACCAGTGGCGGACTGGCCAGGTTGTCAGCTTGCCCAATGGCAAGTGGGCCCCAGAGGAAGTGGGCCCCTTTAGACATTAGACAATATTATTATTTAAAATATAAATTATCAAAAAATATATCAAACGAATGCTCTTAATATAGTAGACTGCTTGATTTTAATATAGTGGACTGCTTGAAATATACTTTTGTACTTTTGAACTATCTGTTAATGTGTATAATGTGCAGTACAACGTACAAGTAAACTATTTGAATTCTAATAATATCTTTTTGTTTCCACTTACATATTTTTTGAAAATTTAATTTATTCATTTTAAAAATTAAATAATAGAATTGTATTGGTGGGTGGGCCCCCTTTGTCTCCTGGCAACCAATAGTTTTAGACCCAGCCCGCCATGGTGGGGAACCATCAATAACAACTGAATGACCCAATCGTATCCTCCTTTCATACCAAAAATCTTTTCAAAAACTGTTTCAATTTTTCCCGTTGTTTTTTTTTTTTCCTTCTGACGAAAAAATTTCTAGTTTCTTCTCTTTTTTCTTTTTACATTATTGCATTTGTTGTTGTTGTTGTCTGTTCCTAATGTGGGGCTCTGCGAAATACAGGTGTGTTTTTTTTCTCTCATTTTTTGGGTTATATTTTAACATGGCACTGGATAAAGAAGTATACAAAATACAAATTTCCAAAATAACTTCACTCATCAATGTCAAACTGCATTTTAATTACTTAGTCTTTTTTATTTAGAAATGTAGTTGAAGTTTCAAGGTTTTGTGACTGTATCGGAGTTCTCGAGATAAGTTTTGCTACTCGTTCTTCTAATATAATCATTGAAATATAAAGTTTGGGCCTTCGTCTGGCCCGAGTGGGTGCCTTAAAAGCACCCAGGCATAATAGGTTAGACCTATACCCTCAAGTAGAATCAGAACCTATGTTCTCTTATCCCATTCGGGTCAATGGCTATGTCCACTGGACCACTGAACCACACAAACCGTGTTTACCCAACAATGCTAAATCAGTGTACAAATATTAAAACGAAAACAACAACAAAAAAGATAAGAAACAACACCGATTTCCAAAGTTGCAGCTAATCACTAAATCGATCTGTCTATACAGCGTGATTAGGACTAGCAGCGCAATGTGACGTATCTGTTTTCCGTTGCTTTTGAGATTTGAACTTTCCTTGAATCAATTAGCTGGGCAGAATGACATGTTTCAGACTCACTAACCCACCGGGTCCCACTAATGGGACTTGTCATACTGAGCTAGGAACGGCACAGTCAGCTGCCTGCTGACAGACAAGCACTGTACATCATAATTTCTCGTAATTTCTTAGTAAATCCGGCAAGACCTTATCATGCTAAGCCCGGCCAGATACAGACATTTCTGTTATTTCTTGGGCGTGTATTTGGGTGACAGCAGCTGGCTGTGATGGTACGAATTTAGTATGATACCCCCCTATTCCTCTGGGCCCCATCTATCACCAGTGATACCAGAAATGACATCAAACGGCTGCAGTTTACACTAGACCTCAAGGAGAGAAAAGATATAATTTTTTTAAAGTGATTTCTACAATATGCACTAAATAAACCAAATGATCATGAAAAGCCCTTAACGATGGCCCGTTGTTTATTCTGACAGAACGAGAAGTTTCCCCACAAACAGAAATGGAGACGAGGCTTACTAGTTTACAAACATAGTTAAAACTTATTTGACCCAGGGCGTCATGAGCCTAAGACTTACAAAAGGGAGATAAATTCAACGCAACTTCAAATCATGAAAACAACGTTGCAAGACAGCCTGCAGTGAAGAAATCTAAACGTTTTATAACAGCTAAGTCCTGGTGACTTGGATGTCAAAAATTCGGTGCTCATCAAATCCAGATCCATCTAGAGTCACCAGGCCTAGTGTGTCACGCTAAACTTTAACGTTGTGAACTTCAGCAACAGAGTGTTTGTGTTTACTTTGGTGCCTTTAGATAAACATGATACTGGCGGGGATCTGTTGCGCAATTTATAGACGGGAAAGATGGGGGAGAAAGTGAAATGTCATTCACGGAGATTATTCATTATTTTTATTCTGTTGGATAGGTCATGATGAGCTAGGGCAGCTGACGGGGTGGGGGGCGGGGGTAGTGTGCCGCAACTTAAGGCCTGTTTACACTGGTAGGTTTTAGGAATGGAAGTGTATATCCGTACAACATGTTGTATGGATATGGACAGTGCATATCCGTACAGCATGTTTACCAAAAAGCGCGACTGATGAAGGTTTGCTGAAACAAAACTTGGTATGGTGTTCACGAATTTAAATAAAATGACGACACATGGAATATTCAGATGGACCTGGGGGCGTGAGGGTCTAGTCAGTTTGTATCAATGGGCGGAAGTCAGATTGGCTAATTAGGCGAAAAGGGTTTGGGGTTGCCATTGGTGATCGACGTACACTCAAGTAGATCTATATCATTAGCGCAGATCACGCAATCTCCGAGCAGAAGTCGGATTGTTTTGTTACTAAGCCGATTCATATTTTTAAAAACTATGCAAATTAACAAGGTCCGTAATATAGTATTCCGGTGTGTGTTCTACGTCATCGAATTGTGTGCGTTGTACGGACATGCACTGACCTTTAGGAATAGTAGGATATGCGCTTCCTTTAGGAATAGAAAAAAGGAATGGGGGACTGTGGGGGAAGAACTCTCCTGGTTTTCCGACTTTTGCTTTCCGATTTCCCCCTACGAAACATGACCAAAACAAACGATGAGCATAGTTTCTCATTCAGAAAACGGACAAGTGTAAAACAGCGTTTCGAAGGGGGAAATCGGAAAACAAAAGACGGAAAGCCGGGAGAGTTCTTCCCACACAAAAAAAAAAAAAAAATCTACCAGTGTAAACAGGCCTTTACAGTACTTGGGGAAACAATGTTTACCGATATGAGTGTACTCTATGGGTTAATCAGACTCTCATTAGTCCGTTCTCCCACCTGAACAATACTTGGCACGGTGGCTGTCCAGACAGTACGTCCATGAAAGCCGTACATGATGGGGAAAGGAAGAGTTTCTGGGAGTCTGGGTGCGCTTTTTAAATCTGGTATCGAATTTAAAAGTCTGGTTGTATATATAATATATTATGGGGGCTCCAAATTGAGTTGTTGGGTGGTATAAAACTCATGTTCCTAGTGGAACTGTCAAACCGTTAGGCGTGTAAAATGCCACTTGAAGCTTTAACATAACGAGACCTTATTTTTGGATAATTACACACCATGGTAATAGCCTAAGGCTCGTGCGGGGGGGGGGGGGTTGAGGCCGGGCATAATGAAAAGTTTACATGAGGGCCGGGGGAACTAAAAGTCGAATCTAGGTACATACTTTAAGGACGACCCTCCCACTAGTATGACGATTCTATGACAACAATGAGGTCTCAAGTATGATTCCCACTGCCGTCCAGTGTATTTTCCTTATGTCTTATTTCTCATTTTTCTATCTTTGCCTATTTCAGTACATTTTTGCACCATCTGCGAATTACCTTAAGTGGATCCTCAATCGTAGACGCTCGTTTCATGATGCGAAAAGTTTACCCTCAACTGCTGAAGTAATTA
Source organism: Onchidella celtica (assembly GCA_963931925.1). Taxonomy (NCBI): domain Eukaryota; kingdom Metazoa; phylum Mollusca; class Gastropoda; order Systellommatophora; family Onchidiidae; genus Onchidella; species Onchidella celtica. The sequence continues at coordinate 56,759,365 of OZ007573.1, forward strand.
TTTTAAACTGATCCCCATTCGTATGAGTTTCTTTCGTAATGAGGAGATTTTACACTGAACCTTTGAAGTGGTTAATTTCACTTATTGTTCACATAACGTGATACACTCCTGGCCGGTTACAGAAAAAGAACCACAGCCCGGGCACTGTCCACTATAAAAAAATATAAAAAAACAAGTCAATCATCAGTTTTATGAGCAGTAAAACCAGACATTCTATCAACATGGCACTTCAGATAACTATGATAATGACTGGACTTTTTTGTCCATTATCTTTGTGCAGCAAACCATGGCTCCAGTTTTAAATGCCTTCGTGTGTATGCCATGCATGACATAGATGCCACACTACCATGAATTACTGTGTTGCAATAATAATCCAATTAAAGGTAGAAAACCGATTCAAATAGCCACCCGCACGGTTACCTTAATAAACGGTCGGTCTCCAGAAAGGTTGAAGGCCGTGTCGTACAATAGCACCAGAGCAAAGAATGCACAAGCATAAGCACTGAGTCAGAACTGATAGCTTGCAAACATATTATTAAAGCCCGAGTCTTTGGAAATGCTGTATTTGCTTTAATTAATCCGCCACTGCGAATATGTACAACTTCAGGCATTGTAATTACACAGGCCAGGTAGCCCAGTCAAGGGCTAGCGCATTGGAGGCCTTGGTAAAGGCCGGCCGATTGGTACTATGTACTGCACCTGCAGTGCAAGAAATTATAACATAATTTCGTCGCTGCAGGATTCGGTTTTTGTAAATTTTACAGGAGAATGAAAAAACTGAAAAAGCCAGGCTATTATACACATTTCAGAGCTGGGAATCGGTACTGATACTAAAAATCTTTCCCATTACATATCCAGGGCTTATTTTATCAATTATTATGATTAGTTAAATGAATAGTTGAGATAGCCGTTCACATACTGACACTCTGCTGCTATTAGTGGCTAACTCTGGAGCAGAACCAAGTTAGATGGATAGGCCCTAAGGTGCTGCACCAAAGCCATACAGCCACCAAAATGTTGATGCTTTAAATGGCTAACATGGAGTTAGATGGATAAAGACCTACTGCATAGCCCGAAGTGGTGATTTATTTGGCTCTGTCGATGATCTTTTTATCTTTCCCGTGAATTTTATTATAAAAATAATCGCTCAATTTGGCGGAACTTTATTTATAGGGTGTGTCATGTGGTGTCACTCTTAACTCCGGAGAAAAATCAACACACTGCATTTTCAGAGTTAGCCGCTTAGAATCCTGCAGCGACGATTTCTTTCATAAAACTGACGTTTCAATTTTTTTTTGCTGAAAACCTCATTTTCGTGGAGGGATAACTGGAGACCAAAATCTAATCTTGCAACAAAGCTAGACAAAATTGATATTGTGCAGTACAAACACACACTGCAGTGTTCATATATAATTCTGTGGGCCTGTTAAATACGGATATCGTCAACGGGGAATTCGTCATTTTAAGCACGGATACTGTCATTTCATTTTTGTTATTTACTGTACTATTTACTGTACCTCGCTGCGGCGAGGGACAGACGTCACAGGGCAGCGTCCACCTCGGTCCAAAATACAAACTTTCAATGCGGGCACCTGTGTGCTTCCAGCTTCGGTCTGCGGAGCCACATGCGCCGTCATCGCTGAGAGCAGAGAAACAGCGTCATCATCAGATTCCGATGGACTACCAAAATTTACTGTACGGTGTATTCACTGTTAGATGCCAATAGCAAAAAGAAGGACATACAAAAACACACTCACATAAAGCTTAGTTTGTGAATAAATCAGTGAACACTTCAGTAAAATTCACACTGAAGAAACATCTGCAAGTTTCCGACGTTTCCAATAATTGTTGCCTGTCACTTGAATGTAAGCGGAATATATAAAGTTTTATATTTATAAAAGCGGATCAAAACCATTTCATAAATGTTGACATTTGCATGAAATAGGGCAGTGACGTCAAATCAGATCTATTTCGGCAGAAATGCCCATTTGCAGAAATTTGTACATACAAAATGAACTGATAAAAATTGTCCAATGAATAACTCAGGACTCCCCGACTGAAACTATCCCAAGAAGCTTGATCTTGTTCCTTCGGAAAGTTGTCTTCGAAGTTGTTCATATTTTGCAGCTACATAATCAACAATGTAACTAAATTTTTAAAAAGTGCCATTCTTTCATCTGCTGATACATTTTTCGCTGAGTCTGACTGGTCTATATCATAAAATTCACACGTATGTATATTAAAATATGCACAATTTGTAACATCTGTTTGTTCAATATTAACCTTTGAACACTGGTCCTCCTGTCCCTGGTCCCCCAGCCCAAAATTGCCATTTTCATAGATAGTAATGTAATGATGGAAACACACAACAAACACAACATTGATGGATAAGGAACAAATGTGAGTATTATAGAATGTTTTTCGTATCTCTTATCTCCAGTATTGGGCCTTGGTATGCCAATCGGCCCAGCGCGTTGAGCCCCTTTTGATACATTAAAACACTTTGCATTCTGTGCATTCATCACGAAAATTTCACAAGAAACCTCTCCAAACTACGCTCCGGCTTCTAGTTTCTCTTTGTTTACAACTGGGAATAAAAAATGGCGGCCCAACGCAACTTTTGATGATGTAGGAGCACAAATATGCGGTGTCACCCTTCTGACCGCTGTACAGGTCAATAGTGTATATATATCGCCGTAGAATTTGACCGGTGTACAGGGCAATAGTGTTCAAAGGGTTAACTTTCCTCCACCTGTTGAGTTGACATGCGGAAATGTGTCCAAAGTGTTCTTCGATGTCGTATTGCTGGGACAGGGCCCTCATGGGTATTGTTTCTCAAAACTATTATTTCAGTTGACTCATCTGATGCCATAATATCAAAGTTTCAAAAGCTTTGAAAGGAAATTAGATAGCAATCACGTTTCACTTTTGTAGTTGTCATTTTCCGTGAATTCCAGCATTTCGTCAGAGTCTTCACTGCGAGCGTCTGTTGTAGATTTTCTTGTTTGGCGTGGTGTGTTTGATACGGAATTTGATGTATTACCTTTGGTACACTTGGACAGATTGATGATGGAACTGACATAGTATCGCCCATGTAAAGCGAGTCACTGGTACGCCAGAAGGCCAATGGAAGGCACACAAAGCCATGTCATCTGATATTTCTTCCAGTGATAATCTATATGGCACATTTTTTTTTGTCTATGTTTGACTCTCCTCCGAGCCCATAGGGAATCTAAACACCGATATTTTCTGGTCACTTTTCTGTTGAGATAACCAGTTGGACATCCATACACTAAACACTTTCTTTATCGCCACACCGCCATCCGGTTTGCGCTTGTGGCTCCGTGAGTTTAATAGGCCAAGAATTCAGAATTTCATGCAAAGTTCTATAACAGCCTCACATACAACATGCACTCAGTAGCCTTGGATTTCCTACACAATGTTACACGATACTCAACAATGACTCTGCTAACCACCGGTGTCTTCCTAAGGTAACTTACACAATCAATACTTACTAGCGGACTTCCTTGAGAAATGTTTTCCAAATACCCAAATAATATTTGAAATAAATAAACTGGATCAAAGTCAGGAAAATATGTGTTAGCCAGCAACCCGTGTTCCGTGAACTAGGCTATTGACCTACCAACCATGTGCTCAGTGTCGCGATGTGGGTTAGATGGGGAGAATTCGACTGACACTCTTTCGAGGTCCGCTCCCACAATCGACGAACACACAAAAAAAAATACTTGCACTCTAAAAACTAAATAAATCAATTGCTTTGATTTTTAGCAGAACTGTAGGGCAGTTTAATTACAGGAATTAATGTAACAAATATAATTATAAATATAAATATCAATTCAAAGGCAGCTGAATCTAACTAATGAAACTACAGCTTTCTATAAAGACTAACTTATTCACTCTAACTACTTGCAGGTCATATGAGTTAGATGCCAAATAGAATCCGCGCACGTGGCGACGGATATAACAGTTTAAATTCTATTAATTCAATGAGACATGTTATGATATGGACATTTCCTCTAGACACGCCATGGAGAATGCTTGTACAACCATGCGTTGTCTGGCGGTAGCTCTGAAACTGTCTTCAAAAGTAAGTAGAACGGTTCACTTTCATCATTACAAATTAGTATGGACTCTCACCATGCGGCCCTCACTGGGAGTGAGAGCGCTGGATGTAAAAGCTGTGGGTTCATATCAAACAAAGTAGCTTAGGCTCTGGAGCTTTAAAACATCACGCTCCTCACAATATGGACTGCTCAACTGCGTCTCTATGTCTCTCATCTGGCTGAGGACTATCGCCGTCCACCTCGTAAATGGATTGTCTACGTGTGGCATCTATCTAAGCTCTGCACGGGTTTAAATACTAAAGCTATGTCTCGACCTTCCGTCCAGATTCATACATTTGATTGGTGCAGTCGCTTCAGCTCAGCCTGCAATATTAATTTATGCTTGTCACGGCCTTGCACCAAATCAAGGTCAATTTTACCTAGACAAAATTTAACATGCGAAACATTAACTACTAAAATCTTCAAACCCCGTGCTTTCTACTCTTATGCACGAATTTCCGAACGCCAACGAAGCGTCTAAATAAACTACCTTTACTCGCCCCTTATCTATGTTAATCAAAATCACGGGGTCGAGAACTGCTCCGTCATTCCTAGCTATACATTTATTCTGTCTCGCCCCTCCTTCTCTCCATCTATCAGAAAAAAGGTGTTTCAAAACAAACTGTTCACGAGAACAGCTCAAGGACAAATTACGCTGGTTATAATCAACAAGATCGTAAAAATTAACTCACTGATGTCGTGACCTAGCACGGCATTTATGATCCTAATGTGATCATGACACTCAGACAGAACAACCCACAGGCCGACCTGAAAAAATAATGCACTCACAAAGGTAGCTGGCCTCGCGAGGTACAAAGTCCTTTCAACGCATCGGCTGCAGGGGTGGGTAGGGGGGAGGAGGGGGGGGGGGTGGTGGTAACCTCCGCAAAGGCTGTTGTAGCCAGAGATATCTTGGATTTTATTATTTTCATTTGCCGAACCGGTAGCCATACACCCCTCAATTATATGACACTTGGGCTCTTTCAACCCATCTCCATTTGCTCATAAACAAAAATGTCAAAGCCCTTGGGGGGAAAAACAAACATAGTCACAGAAAGTGATTTTCTCCTTTATTCCCGATATGTACATGTTTCACTCATCAACTTCGACTCTGCGAAACCGTAGAAACGGTAGACTTTCGAACGTTAAAACGCTAAAACGTTAAAAATCGATGTTCTCAGATTCACCATTTTGTGACTACGGTTATTTCTCTCTGGGGCTTTTACAGGAATGCATGTTTGAGAATAATTTGAAGAAAAGGTCAGAGTTCGTTCGAGGTTTAGGAATGACACAGACCAGCAGCATACATTGTTTTTCTTTTTGCCACATTTTTACTTCACTTCAAGTCTTGCTGCGACCCCACGTATTTTCTCTGTTGTTGTTTTGCCAATAATATTTTGATAGATTAGAGAGTCACATTTTTCATTTGTTTGTGTCATTATTTGGTTTACCAGTTTGGTTATTTGGACATGTGTACACAGCATTTGTTCTTTCTTTCTATATTTTATATACATGTATATGTACGTTGTTGGTTCGTTATCGATTGCATTCTCTGGTTACTTAATTGTTTGTTTATTTCTTTGTTCGTTTTTTTTTTTTTTCGTGAATGTTTTGATTGTTCAGTTACTTCATCTTGTGTGTGTGTGTGGGGGGGGGGGGGGGGGAGATGTCGGGCAAGGAGCATCCAGGAAACCAACCCAAAGGTCACCCATCTGAGGAGATTGCTGCCCCCCAATCGGCAGATCAGGTCGCTGTCTGACCTCCGAAAACCCAGGTACTCACAAGCAAAACTCCACCGACCTCATGTAATATGTTATCTGTGGTGCGCAAGGCAAGGGTTCCTAACCTGGGGAAAACTTAGGCGGGCAAATATCGCCTGCTCCCGGGGGGGGGGGGGTGTTTGCTGATTCTGGACTTGTCTTTTTAAATGCTCTTAAAATTGGAAAATTGGCTGTTGTAACTCGTACGTACATAAGTACGTATACCTACCTATCCCTTACCCCGTCCCTATCCTCAACCCTAAATCTTATCGAATCCCTAACCCTGGCCCCCACACTACCCTTTCGACCCCCCCCCCCCCCAAAAAACAGGAGGAAAACAAAACGAAAATCTGAAAGAATAATTAATTAAGGCTGTTATTAGGAGTATTTCGTGAGGAGCTCTCTAGCTCTGGAGTCATAATAGTTCGTCCATCAGGTATGATGATGACCTTAACAACACCAGGGGAATAAAGAACAGAAATTGTTGAGAATTTCAACACATGGACAATAAAGAGAACTAAAGGACACAGAGGACAGAATGGAAAGACTGTTCTTTCATGCCTTATGGCTTCTCATGTGACTGATAAGTCCTATTTTTGCCCTGCAGACCCTTCCGCATAAATGACAAGAGTGCTCCGTTAGTTCAGTGCCACTGGGCCTTTTCTTGCGCCGTTCTCTTTTTTTGATAGCCTGCTGGACTCTGTCAGCTTCCCATGCTTTGCTGCCTCTGGTAAGGGCCGCCCTCCAATTTGCACGATCAAGCGAGAGCTTTTCCCACTCACTCACATCAATGGCAAAGGCCTTCAGTGATTGCTTGAGAGTGTCTTTGTAACGTCTCTTTGGGGCCCCAACATTCCTCGTTCCATTGGAGAGCTCAGAGAAGAAGATTTGCTTAGGGAGTCTGGAGTCGGGCATTCTGACAACATGTCCTGCCCAACGTAGCTGAATTTTTTTCAGGTGGCAGAAGATGCTCAATTCCTTGGCACGATTGAGGACCTCAGTGTCTGGACTTTTATCCTGCCATTTGATCCTTAGGATCTTTCTAAGGCAGGCCAGATGAAAATATCAGAATAGAACTTGTCTTTGGCTTCATCTGGGTTTGTCATGGTGGGCGCATATGCGCTAATGAGGGTGGCTGACTGGCTTTTCCCAACTGGGATCCTGAGTGTCATTAGCCTGTCATTTATTTCAATTGGCATGGACTGCAAGTTTCTGACAAGGTCATTTTTAATTGCAAACCCAACACCATGCTGTCTCGGTTCGACTGCACCCTTGCCTTTCCAGAAGAAGGTGTATCCACCACTGAGCTCTTTGAGTTGGCCACTATCAGGGAGTCTGGTCTCACTGAGTGCCTCTATGTCCAGGTTGTACCTGCTGAGCTCAATGGCAATAAGTGCAGTGCGTCTTTCCGGGTTGTTTGAGTTGTCCCGTAGTGTGCGTCTATTCCAGGCTCCTAGCCTGAGTAAGCTGAATTTCTTTTTGTTTCGACCGCAAAAAGGGATCCCCACTGGTCGCGGTATACCAGTCAGGGTGATGTGAAGTCGGCTTTCTTTAGGGCACCTTTTCTAGCCCCTTCCTCGGTTGAGGTGAGCAGTGCTATCCTTAAATAAGGCTGCTCAGCTACTGTGGGTGCTGCCTCCCCACGCCTCCACTTCAATCGACGATGAAGCGACCATAGCCCACAGCCACCAACGTGTAGGTCTGTGCTAACAGCTTCCAGTCTATCCAAACCTGCTGCCACCGCACTCGCCCATCGCCGTTGGAATTTTGAGAGGAAAGAAGACGAGACAAAGATGAAAGAAGACGAGGTGAGTGTTAAGACTGGTGCAAAGAATTTGTTTTTAGTGAGAAAGAGCTGCGCAAACATCAGACTCACTCTCTCGCCTGGACACAACTTATCCAAGTGGCAAGACAGGGTCAAGACGACTGGAAATGTATCCAGGTGCAGGAGGATGCCAGAGGGACAGTCATATTGCCTGACCGGCTGCCTGTAGGCTACTCCACAGCCTCGCAGTCCAACTGACTAGGGTGAAAGACCCAAACCAAAAAACACCAATACTGGTGGATGCTCTGTGTCACGATATCCAGGCCAGAGTGACGGTATATTGCCATCTGTCCTATCAATCAACCACTGGCCTGCTGCCGCCAGCTTCGAAGCTGCGTCCGGGAAGTTTGCTCAATTCTTCGTCTGTGATTTAGGCAAACAAGCCTATGACCACACCGCTACCGGGGGCCAATATGAAGGAATCAAGTACTGAGGGTCACATTGTGCCCTAGCATGTGGCCGTTGGGTTAGATGAAACCTCCTCCGCCCTGGCCGTTTGCACCGACAGGTGCACGCCCACTGATACCATGCTAGCGTACCAGTTCATGAAACAGGTTGTACTGGATTACATGTTACCAGTAGCAGATTTTTCTGACCTGACATCGTAAAGGCAACAATAATTTGGTACTAAACACAAGTTCTGGAGTCATAAAAAGCTTTAAATTACGTACCGTCAGCGCAAAAAAAGACCTTGGAGATGCACGTACTTGTAACAATATTCTTCAAAATTATAACTCAAAAATTAAACAAACGAACGAACACAAAAAAAACAAAAAAAACAAACAACTGAAGTTGAGACGTTTGTTCATAAATACTTGACATAATATTGCTATGAGCTATTACTACTGTTGTTGTTATTTGAACTTACAATACAATAACACTGTTTAAAACAGTATTTTAAAATTCCCCTTTTATCAGTTTGCTTTATGATGGTAGGAATGTAATAAAACTCAGACAACTAAACAAAACAGAGTGGGGTAAATTTACTTTCGAACAGTTGCCTGGGGTAAATGGAACAAAAAAAATTTGGGAACCTCTGGTAAAATGTACTGAATGTCACTGCAACATGTTTTTTTTTTTTTTCCACTTAACAAAGCCAGACCCGCCAAGAGCTTGCTCCCCAAAGGAATTTCCCGTAGGTCACAATGGCTGTATGGTACATCTGGCCACAGATCGGTCGTTTTGGAAATCGTGACAGAAAGACATTTTTTGTCTATCACCATCAAATTCAGTATGATTGCAATGGCGACAGCCACCATCTTGAAATTGGGGTTTTCAAAATTGGGTAGCTTCAAAACAGTCCGAAAAGTTTGAAACTGCACACATAAAATTTATCTAACTTCACTTAGAATGAAACTTCACAATTTTATCCGAGTTTTTTGGGGGTTTTTTTTTCTTGCAATTTTTAAATGAAAATTTATAATTTAATTTATAATTTACAAATGGTATTTTAAACGAATGCGATACGGGATATATTATACTGCATGTTATGTTACAAAATGGCAGAACTTTCAATAGTTTCATATAAGAAAATGGATTTTGTATTCCAAAACCCGATTTTAGGAAACAAATTCATGATCTTAGCGACTGCTTTTGTCTGGCATTTAGGAGAAAACCCTCTCATGAAAAAAAAATAATAATCCATTATATCATCATAATCATTTTATAAGATAATTGCCTAACTCATTATTTTTTTTCAAAAATATTTTTTAAGTAATGTCCCAGATAAAACAATAATTTTAATGATAATTTAGAAACTAACAAACGAAATCTGAAGTTGCCAAGTATGTACTGTTCATAAATGAGTGAAATAAGACTGTTATGTGCTTTTATAAGTGTCAATGTTGTTTGAATATAAATAACAATGTTTGTCAAAAACACACAAAAAAAATCCCCTCTGTCGGTTGCTGCATTGTGGTAGAGGCATAAATCCAAATTACCGAACTAAACACGATGTGGGTGCGAGTCGTCAAAAGAAAACGGGACCAAAAGCATTGGGAACACATATGGATTAAAGCTTGTGTACAGACGGACACTGCTGTGATGCAAAGAATGCTGACGACTGATTTTATGCGACTGTTTATTCAGGACATGTTTGTCAACTTAAATTACATAATGGTTAGGCCTACGCACTGAGATTCACACACAAACACGCATGCGCATATATATGCAAACCCATACTGAAAATGGTACAGGGAAAATAGTCTAAACGCCCATCTAGGCCAATTCACTTCTCAACATTTTTTTAAAATCAAATGTGCCCTTCCTTTCTATATGGGTTATGATAGCAATTTATTCTTAAACTGATGATTTTCAATTTCTATACTGTTCCACATTCCTCCCCTGCCCTTTCTAAGGCTGCAATGAGTAAACAGCAATTTTCCTCGGCTACACATATGTGAGTGTGCATGAGAAAACCCGGTATAAGTCGGCAGAGCTGATTTTGAGAAAAACGGCTTTGAAGTGAAAATATGGGTCCGACACAAACCTCCAACTTGGCTGTTGTTTAGGGGACCGTGGCATGTTACAGGGTAAACTGTAGACGAGCAGTGAACACTACTCACTATGATCTCTATAACGGCTTTGTAATTAGACTACGGCCTCCTAACAAGATCCAAAAACTTCCGACTCGGCTGTTGCTAGGGGACCGTGGCATGTTACATGGTAAACTGTAGATGAGCAGAGAACACTACTCACTATGATCTCTATAACTGCTTAGTTATTAGACTACGGTCTCCTAACAGCAATCGCTCCAATATTACTTGGTCAATTAACTATGGCCACTAATACGATTAAATGCCGTTTTCTCAAAATCTTGTTTTAGAGGGGTCATTGTCTTCAATTTATCAGAAATGTCTTGTCTTTTATTATATGTACATAACTCAAAATGTCATGTTGCCGACTTATACCGGGTTTCTCATGCACACTCACATATATCAACATCAAATAATCACTCGTGTTGTAAGAGATCATTATTCTAGCCTGCAAGGTACTATCTATTTTTGCACTGTACACTTCGGCGCTACAGATCAAGAGGATACGTAGACATCGGAAAAAGCATTTTCAAGGAGAGGCGCTGAGAGCCCGCCACACCGGTGGAGCGAGAGACTTCAGGTTTGAGGTGCAGGGATACAAACTTTGTCCAATCATTGTGGAATGCGCGTTTTTTTTTCTTTCTTTCTTTTTTTCTAACTTGAAGTGGAGCGCGGGACAAAAACGGACAAGAAACACTAATGTAGACAGATACGAGGAATTATAATGACTAGCGTACTACCGAGTTAATCGGACTCTGCTTGCAAAACTTGTGTGTATAGATCTTCCTTTGTAAGAGCTCGCTACACTGGGCAATTTACACACCTTGCGGCTAGGTTTTCGAAACACCGAAGGACTTTTCAACACAGACAAGACAGAAAATGAGGGAATGAAAATAGCAGAGCGTCTGGCGTCTTTGTTCCGTTGCGTAGAAAATTCCTTGAAAGAAATAATAGCACTGACTCATATTTTAGGCGTGCACTTGTGTCTCGCTGCCGTGTTACGGTTTTGTCACAAATAATGAACCACGGGAATTGAAACAGCTTTTAAATGAAATGAAAAGAGCATTCCAAGAAAAAGATGAAATGAAAAAGAAAGAAATGCACTCACAAAAAGAAATAATAATAAATTAAACAAAAAGATAGAAGAATGCAGAAAACTACACAAAAGACAAATTACAACAATTTATATCGCACAAAACCAGACAGATATAACAGGGACTGTTTGAAAAAGATTGTTAGGTATACACCAAAACTGACGCAAATTGATGTTCCCAGGTGCCGGCGTGTATGTAAATGAATGGTTTCTATGCCCCTATTGGTATTCATGATTTCTCCGCTGATATCTGTGATCTAATCTGAACCATGCTTTTTAAAAAATAATTTTATCAATGTAATGATGCGTTAGATGTGTCTACCACGTATAAGCTCATTAACGCTTTGTGAAAGTGAATTTCCCTCGTAGCATGATAAAGTGATTCTTATCTTACCTTATCTTATCTCATGCTATTTTATATTATCTCGTCCTATCTTATCTTATCTCAGTGTCATGTTTCTGTCCGCTCTTCAGTGGACCAGTGTCTCGCATGGGCGCACATTAATCCTTTCATTCGCTGATCTAGATTTTTTTTGTATAGAAGTGTGAAGTGACTGCAACGCGATTGCAACTCAACAATAATAATGTGCACTTTTAGTCTTTCAGGCAAAGACCCTGAACTCGTGAACGACTTTGGCGGAGCGCGTGAATCTCAATGTTGCCATTGTCCTCAGGGACCAACCGGGGTCACTGGGTCGACTACCTGATAAAGTAGGCCAAAGGTAGTACGTCATGTACTCTCCTGGGAAATCTTGCGAACCCTGGGAGTGGATAAATCTGCTGAGCGCTGCTGCATGAAAAAAAAATTGAAACTGAGAGAGAAGGAAAAGTGAGAACAGGAAATTGAATGAACAAGAAACAGACAAACAGAATTTAATGGCATAAATCTTGAAACAAATAGTTATCCAACTTACGTATACGTTGGTTAATCCCTCTAGCCTAGTGCTCCTTGTGAAAATAATATTTATAATCCGCACGCCACTCGGCTGGATTTTTCCCGGCGCCGAATGTCAATCAAACATGAAGAAAGACCTTGCCGCTCCAACGTAATCAAAATGGCCACCAGTGTGCGCACCAAGCGTTGAAAAACGATAATTATCACAGACTGGCCAGTCTCGTAAAGCAAGTTTTTGTATGGTGTGGTAAAACTGGGCAGTACTCTGGTGCTGAGATAGATACTGTGTCAGAAAAGTACAAAACTGGTGTTCCTTCTGTTCTTCAACCTTCGACCTCCACCGGCATGCTGAAGTAATCGATCGATGCGCGGTCGCAGGCGGGCGCTGAGCCTGGTTGTGAAGAGCGCGTAGAAAGAGATTGGGGGCGTTGGGAGAAGGCGGGTGCAGGTCCGGGGGAGGGGGGGGGGGTAAAGAGAAATCGTGTCGTGGAGAGACAAATAATAATTCAGAAATTATCATAATTTTGCATGAAGAGTGTTTAATCGCTATCATGGAAAGAGTACAATAAAAGACACAATCTTTTCCTTCATTTGATTTTTAAAATATTGATTATTTCTTCTCATTATTCTTAAAGGGGGCGGGGGGGGGGCAGGACGGAGGGAGGGAGGGTTTGATGATGCCTGAGACAGAAGAGAGGGAAACAATGTTGCACCCTTGCTTTTTGGATAAATATAATACAATCTCTCGCAGCTGCTCAAGTTCTCGTAGAAACTACATGTAATTTCATACAATAGTCTCTCACTTGAAAGATCAAAATGAAAAACGACAAGAAAAGGAGGAAAAAGACAAGAAGAGGATTTTGAAAAATGTAGCATTGTACCCCTCGAATATCAAAAGCAAAATGGTCACTTTTTCTCGATGCGTCAATGAAATGTTGCTTAAAGATTACCCTCTGTCCCGTTTAACTACAGTAACGACGACGTACGTGCAATGTGTGGTGACTTCTCCGGCACCATCGCTCTGGTGTTTTTCTTGTCACATTTGTTTGGAACCAGTGAGTTTTTTTTGGTGGGTTTTTTTTGGTGTCCATAATGCCTGTCATTAAATGACTTACTGCCCAAATCTAGTTAATTTTTTTACAAAAACGTAGATTACAGAGAAGGTCCAACTCTTAGCATAGGCTCCGATCATACAAAGGAAGGGGGTGGGGGAGGTCATACTAAGCCCGGTCAGACATATTCAGTTTCTGCCATTATTTTCTTGGGTGCACATTTTGCTGGCAACAATCGGCTGTGTCGTTCTGGGCCTAGTATGTTACGTCGCCTCCCTTCCCCTCCCCTCCAACCCACAGCCCGGAACGGCACAGTCAGCTGCTGGCAGACAAGAAATGCACACCATAATAATTCCTAGATTTATATCGATGGTGTCAAGCCTAGGCGACCTTACTAAGCATTTTGCTCATTTTCGTATGCCGGCAGGATCCAACAACTACATCACCGCTCAGGATGTTGCACACACCCATGCCACAGACAAAACCAAGTTGATGTTGGAGCATGACCCAGAGATTGACTACTCCAAGTCAAGTCACATGTGCAGTTTATGCGACAATGAACTGACAGATGAGGAACTGTTGATCGTCGACGACATCCCAGTAGCAGCCAGTAGCCTGTCAGTTGATGAGAGGATGTCTCTCTTTACAATCGGGGGCTACATTGCTTCAAAACATAGGGAGTTGCGGGGAGATTTGGTATGTGTTCCCCAAGAAGTCAGATCTTTTACAGAATCACTTGACCGAGGGGGTCTGAGTTACCCATCAGAAAGTCTGTATCAACTCTTGATATATGCCTATGTATTTTTTACTCAAAACTCGAAGGCCAGTTGTAGGGAAAGACTCAAAAATATTTTCAGTGAATTTCCCGCTTTGTTTCATCTGGACATCAAGTATGTGTACCACCTCATTATACAGGATTGTGAACATTTTAATGAAACGGTTCTGCTGTCAAGAGGAAGCTGACAGTTCAGTGCAGCAACAACACAGAAAGGTCGCAAAATTGTCGTCGAAGTGAGTGAGCTCACGAGCAGCAATATCTTCAGCACTTGGTGAATTGAAATATCTGAAGACAATAATATTATGCACGTTTTTGACTGAGCAAAAACATTTTAATGAACATCTGATCCTCTAATGCCAGTGCCTCAGACTTAATGTATAATTACATAATAAATCATGTGTTCAACCAGGTGTAAAATAGTCATTTTGATATGTGTACTGTATTTTCTCTTAGGCATCCAAAATAATTATTATGCTTTTTTTCTACCAACCTATCTAGATTTCTTCATCATAGAGGTAACAAAATAAATATTATAGACTGTGAAATACAATCGTATCGCTCTCCAGCTTCTACTCCGCCTTTCTCTCTCACATCACGACAGTGTTAATATTATGATCCATTAGGCCTCCGTCATTCATCCGCCTCTATGATGCAAAACAAAATGATAAACAACAACTAGAACTCTGAAGTTTTGCAGTTGTGACAGAGAAGTGAAGATAAACATAAAGAAAATTATACTGAAATAGATTCACATTCCATAATATGAACAATCTTTCGTTTTAGACCCACGCACACCGTAGCATTTTGGTAACTGAGAAGTCACTTACTAGGCTGGGCCTCCAATGAACCTGGCCTACTTTCCGGCTGGCTGGCCTGTATATCAGGCCGTCTAGTGTCAAGCGCAAACCGGCCCAGTCCAAAAATTTCATATTGCTATTATATAGTACCAATTTATGAAGCCTGGAATCCTGCATCATAATTATGTAAAAATAGATGTTACCATTATCCAGTAGAAATACTCAAAATAAGCATGTGATCAAACCGGTCAGGTCCATTTCCCATTAGTTTTAGCGGCAGTTTTTTGTTTCTCCTGTAAAATTTGCTTATTTCGACTTGGCCGGTTTGCTCCTAACATCATCGATATTTTCTTAGTAAATCCAGACAGACCCTCTCACATACTAAGCCCGGTCAGACACAGTCAGCTTCTGCCAATGCTCCTTGGGCGTACATCTTGTTGGTAGCAACTGGCTGTGACGTTCCAGGCTTACTACACCTCTATACTCTATGACAATGATATATGTACTTCTATAGGATGTCCATAAAGTCTGGGTACATGGTAAAAAAACACATATTTCTTAAAACAAAACAATTTTATTGAATTGGGATGTTGATGAATAATATTTTCAACATGATTTCCATCATTTTCAATGCATAACTTGATGCGCTTTGCAAAATTCAGGTGAACTCGATGGAACAGGTCTGCATTGCCGTCGATTTCAGCACGCACACTGACTGGTAATGCGTTCTCTCAAGTAGTTTAAATCTGTAATCTTCATCGAGTACGCTTTCTCTTTTAGCATAGCCCAGAAACAGAAGTCTATGGGAGAAAGGTCTGGTGAACGAGGGGACCACTCCACATGACCTCTTCTTCCAATCCAGTGAGGAAAAGTGTCATTCAGCCAATCTCTAACAGCTGTAGCAAAATAATAGTGAAATCCCCCATGTACCCAGACTTTGTGGACACCCTGTAGAACTTACTGTTTTTACAAAATGGTCACAACAAAGCCGGAAACCTCACTGAGTAAGGAAGCAGCCAAATTGTCTTCCTCTGTAATAAATAAATGAGGAAAAACAATGACTTAGAGCCAAGATGTTACTTCCAGAATGTTCCGGAACTGGAGTAATGTCGTAAAAGAGTTAAATTATCCTCAACAACATGAAAGACACAGTTCATGATGATTTAAAAATCCGGGCAGTTAGATCAGTGAAACGACACAGAAAAAAATTGGATTACCTGTCAAGCTGATATTATATATATCTCTCCTGTCAACTATCGTCGGCGCAATTGCGATGGCGATATTTGCAATAATTATCTTTCTCTGCTGTGTTGATGGCCCAGTTTTTAGTAATCTCAGCAGTGATCGGCTCTCCCTACCAAACTGCGACTGTTTTTTTTTTTGTTGTTGTTCACAGTTTTCTTTCACTGCAGGGAGTGAGTGGGGAATAAGGGTAGGGCAACTTAAAAATAGTCCACTGACCCAAATTCGTTACATTGGGGTCTCCACTGGAGAGTTCAGTCATCGACTGGAAAATGGAAAAGTCAAAGGTAACAGATGTTGAACTTTTGTGGGGTTAGAAAAGAAGCCAAATGAACCGCCAAATGATAGATAAGTTGCAATCGTGATTTAGACAGACAAATTTCCATAACCAAGTAGAATTAATCCAGGCGCAAGGCAGATCACGTCAAAACATAAAATTAATGATGATGATGATGTTCGTCCATCGTTCTTGATGATGACCATGACTTCATCTTCTGTTGGTTTGCAGGGTGTCTTCTAGGGTGGCTCATAAGTCCAACCTGAGCACGGAACTGTCTGCCACATATTGTGCACTTTGGGCGGGTGGGTGGCTGGGAAGACGAGCTCGCTGTTCGTGCTTTCCGAATTTCTCTTTTGCTTTCAGCGGCTGCCTTGCGGCCTTGTTCAGCTGACTTTGCCTCTTTCTTTATCAAGCCCCGCCATGTTGGTGGGTCTGAGGCGAGGACCCCCCCCCCCCCCCCCCCAGGTCTCGACGGGAATGCCCAGGCTCTTTAGGGTCGTCTCTTTGAAGCGAAGATTGGGTCGTCCGACTTGACGTACACTGCCTAGCAGCTGTCCTAGAGAAGGACCTAGCGTATGTGCTCATCCCCAAAACGAAGCACTCAAACTGGTCATGCCACGTGACATGTCGTTTGTTTCCCATTGGCGAATAGATAGGCTACAGATAGAGTTCTAACCAAATGTTTAAATTTTACAGCAAATTTTACTCTAATAATTTTATAGGCCACTCGCCCCTGCAGATCTAAGTTTGAGCTTGTGCCAGTCGGAAAGCGGTGGGAGGCATCCATATCCAATAAGTTCTGTAATTAAAGCCGCGATATTGTATTCTGATAGCCTAATTATCATAATGTAATTGTAAGTGCTAAAAATCATGGGAGCGGTTTTTAGCGGGTGTTGTTGTTTTTTTACACACCCTTAGAGCCCAAACACAATGTCTTTGCTTTCCTTTCGCTCACGGAAAGTTTCCAGCTGGAGAACGAAAAAAAAAGACGAATGACTGCCACGTTATGTCATTTAACAAGTTTTTCTTTGTGTGTGTGTGTTTTTTACCGAAAACAAAAGCAGCAGTTACAACCTAGAATAATGTCATACTTCAAGAATTTCTTTTTCTGATGTCAAACAAGGAGACATTTTGTTATGTCCAGAGTAAACATTTGTGCCATTCACCACTTCGGTAAAAAAAAAAAAAGCGGGTACATCAGTGCAACAACGTGGAAGCTGGCACGAAAATGTACTTCCACTCTAGAGACTGGTGGAACAAGGAGAGAGAAAACTGTTACTTTAATTTTGTTACTTAATCTTATTGTGAGTTCACGCCTTCATTCAATGTGACATGCGCCTGAGTATGCAGCATGTGTGTGTGTGAAAGAGAGAGAGAGAGAGAGAGTGAGTGTGTGTACCTGCTGTCAGATATGTTCGTCTATCATTCTCGACGACATCCAAGACTTCATCCTCTTTTGATTGGCGGAGTGTGAAGTGTCGGATATAGTATATAGTGAACAGTTCATTAGGTGTGGATAGATCCGACATAAATGTATGATATTGTGTAATATTATACTTGTATGTACCTCCCACCCGATAGACACCAGTACCTGCTCAAGGCCAAATGATGTCCCAAGCACAGTCCAATCTTAGTGCCACTCAAACCTTCCATTGGCAAGACATTGTCAAAACTGTCAAGACGCCAAGAATCAATATAGATCTACGTGTTGAATGTAAAATACATTGTATTAGATTCAAAGTTCAGCTTTCTTCCCGCCACACTTTACAACTCTAATATAACTTCAAAAGAAAAAAATTAACACAATACAGTAAAAAAAACAACAAAAACAACAAAACACAACAACAACAAAAAATATAGCAAACTATTAACCTATAACTGCTGCCAAACAAAAAAAAAGGAACTTTTCAAAATTTTGTTCATTTTTTAAATGTTGAAAGGGAGAAAATACATAATATAAAGAAATAATTATTATAAACGATTATTTCAATAGGAGTTAATGTTGAGGGTCAATTTTGGAGAACGCAAGAGATAACTTCTCATAGAAATATCATTATTAATATTTGCCATATTTTAGCTCGATGTAGTGATCCATATTAAGCAGACTTTTTTCTGAGTTAATCTGTGTACACCAGTTGTTGCTGCGACATGCAGGATCAAGCCCATCGCACCGACTGGACTGGAAATTGTTTTATTCTTCAAGTTAAAACATTTTGGCGCACCCTGAGAAAGATTGTGATAAGTTGCCGTTTTTTTTGCTATGTTACCGCAATAAGACACAGACACACAAACATACAGAAATCGGATCATTCTCATATAGGTAAACAAACCATCTTTTTATCCATGGCCTTGTAACATAGCTTTTTAACAAACATGAATGAAAAGATAATAAATTAATGCTTACTGCGGCGTAATTAACTAAGATGTTTTCTAAGTTTTGTTCATTTCAAAGTTTTATCAAGTCCTCAAAAGTAATCTGGCATGACAATTTAATCTGCTTCTATATCACTAACGCGTTTTACATCTGCATGTCTTCTAGTTCTATGGCTGCGTTTTTATCATAAGATATAATACAAGATGATTGTGACACAGGCATGTAATAGGGGGCCCTTGTCCAGCTGAACCGTCGTAAACCTGGCTCTGGAAAACTGTGGTACCGCCTTACCTTTTTTTGTGGTGCCCCCTTCCCTTTCATGCCCTAAGCACGTGCTTATTTTGCTTAATGGTTAATCCAGGCCTGATTGACACACACACAAACACAGAGACAAGCAAACAGACACACAGCCTTATTTATTAATTTATCGTTTGCATTTTATTTAAATAATCGGACTGACAGCTGGTGTAAACAATCCATAACTGACATAAAGTATTGAAACAGAAAATTAGTGCAGATTACCCACAATCCTTGCGGTAAGGAAAAGAACTGCTAAAGACGTGATTCTCTTCCGAGTATTATTATGAGGGGCAGGCTTTTCCCTGCGATTTCAAATGCCAAGAAACATTTTACCATTTGTCAATTGACCTACTGTTTGTTGAAGGGGATATGGAATTCCATCCTATCTTTCTATGACCAACCTGGGGCAAAGAGCTGAAACACAGACGGCAAACTTAGAAACGTTCCAAAATGAAGTCCTAACCATGGAGCTATTAATATTAATTATTATTTATGTTATTAGTACCTCCATGGTCCTAACTTACCAAGGCCCCGGGCCAAACGTTTGTCCTTCAGCTTGATGTGTAAGCCACGCTTATAATCATAATAACTACATTGTCCATCTCTTCGTTAGTCACTCGTACTTTTCCTTACGAAAGCCTTTGACGAGGTTCTGTGATTTCCTCAAAATGTCAACAGGTTCGAGCTACTTTCATCAAAACATAATAGTGAAGCAGCGAGACTTTTGATCCCACTCAGGACCTCTTATCAAGACCTACAGATAATGCTGTTAAACAATAATGGAGCACTGCATTTACACTGAGTGACACTACCATTATTTAGGTCAAGCTGCGTGCTAGATATTCACACCATTAGGCAAATATTAGAGCAGTTTCCCACATCTTCTTTTCAGACCACGGAGATGAAAAAAAACAACAACAAAAAACTGTGACTGTCATCACAATATAATGCTTCTGTCTGAAACCCCCATCTGGTGATATATTCTTGACATCTTTGAGTTTTGAGTGATCATCACAAATTTCCTTGCACTTACATTTCTTTGTAACAAGCAAAATACTTCGACACGTTTCTCATGTAAACGGGGAGTCTCCTACTGAAATTTCACTTGCTATACTTCTTGTCTCTTGACTTTTCCATCTATTCTACAAAACCATTGCTTGCATTGCCAGTAGCTATCTTGTCATCTGATAAAATAAATAAAAAATGGGGTGGAATGTGTGTGTGTTCGGGGGTGGGGGTGGGGAGAAGGTGGGGAGGGTGACTTCTGAGTTGGTTCGGCAGGAAAATAATAATAATAATAATAATAATGAGAAAGATCAGTTATGTAGCATCCAATTCAAAAAAAAAAAAAAGCTCTTGACGAGTGGATCTCAACACGTTTCAGGTAATCGCCCTTTAAGCTCCAAATTTTATTTCAACACCTCCCCCCCCCCCCCCCCCCAACCAAAACTCAAACCCAACAGATACATTTCACAAGAACATGGATTACACACAGGTTATGGATTTTTTGTTTTTCAATGCTTTATGAAAGACATTGAGCTTGTCAATGATTGCAGAGTATAAAACAGACAGCATTCTTGATCAAACTCACGAAAAAAAAAATAGGCCTATTATCAGTTCATAAAACCCATCTGCACGTGCTGTTCAGCGTCAGTGGCTGCACTGTACCCCCCCTCCAGTCATATCACCTCTTCCTGGTTTTCAACCCCGTGTCGCCCTTTTCTTCGCCTTCGCCCCCTCCCCCGGGGAGCGATATCGCCCATGTTGACAACCACTGCTCTAGGCGCTTTACAGAAAGTCTTGTTCTCTCCATTAGCAACTCAGCCTCTCTCTCTCTCTCTCTCTCTCTCTCTCTCTCTCTCTCTCTCTCTCTCTCTCTCTCTCTCTCTCTCTTGTTAACGTTTGTCTGGTCTTACATAATTATATGATATATATTACATACATATTAATAATTATTTTTTAAAAATAATAAACAGACATAACTTTCCTGGTGGCACTGGTTATAAGTCTTTGTTTTAGGAGGTTCCCTGCTCTAAGTATTTACACCTCCTCCTGGTGGCACTTGAGCCTATGGATATTATTATGACAGGATAAAAACTAATCCGCCTGCTGATGCGATTTAGATTACGCAGTGTCGACATATTAGCATTAGTTAACTGCCTATATCTACTTGGTGACCTGAGCGCGATATGAATCGAGGTACCTGTTTCTCAAGAGACTGTCTTGCGATGCAGACGCTATCAGGATGAGATGTGTCTGCTTACACAATTCGTTAAAATAGAAAATCTCAGAAATTCGCAAAATCAAGTTGTAGCGACCCCACAATTTTATCTGTGGTTTTTATAAATTTTTTTATTTTAATTCCGCAAATTCAAGGGAA
This sequence comes from Onchidella celtica, assembly GCA_963931925.1. NCBI lineage: Eukaryota > Metazoa > Mollusca > Gastropoda > Systellommatophora > Onchidiidae > Onchidella > Onchidella celtica. Next base: position 56,780,799 of record OZ007573.1, read on the forward strand.
ACCATTCATATATTTTCAGCGACTCTTCTGTAACGAAGGCGACAACAGGTTTATTTCCGCTGCTTTCAAACAAAACAAAACCTGTTAAAACATGCCGATAGCACATTGTTGATCAACATCTGGCATTTTGTCAAGGATATTAGTAGTGCAGTTGATCAGAAACACTGAAATAGGAACACTGATTAGGTAGGCATGTGACTGATACACATCGTTACTGATCTAAACCCCCAATTGCATGTCTCTCGAAAGCGATTTATAAACAAATGATGGCGCTACCCGCCTCCTCAACCTCCTGCAGTCCCAGGCAGTGTTAGGTGAACTTTTCATGAATGGAATTGTAAACAATTTAAACCCATATTCGTCAGTGTTACATGTCGCATGAGACTTAAAAGGAAACTAAAAAGGAATGCTAACAGTGAGTGAAAAATAAACTGTTTTTTTTTACGCTGTGGCTATTCTTACGGCAGCCTACCAACTGTTAGTCCATTGTCAGATTGATATGTAACGACGTGAGGGTCTAGTCAGTTTGTATCATCGAGGCCGTAGGCCGATGTTCGTCTGGGCAGTAGTCAGATTGACATATCAGGGTGAGCCGCCGGGGTAGCTATGTATTGTTTTCACTCGTTAACTCTAAGAAGGACTTCCGAATGCATTCTATAGTCCGAATGAAAACAATACATAGCTACCCCGGCGGCTCACCCTGATATGTCAGTCTGACTACTGCCCAGAAGAACATCGGCCTACGGCCTCGATGATACAAACTGACTAGACCCTCACATCGTTACATATCAATCTGACAATGGACTAATATAGCCTAGGTAAGTTGGTAGGCTGCCGTAAGAATAGCCACAGCGTTTTTTTTATCGTGATCGATGTCTATGTAGATTAGACCTGGATCTAGAATCTAGATCTAGATTAGATGACTAGAGATCTAGATCTAGATTCTAGATCTATCATCCCCTAGATTTAACTTGGCTGTGGTTGCCTACTAGTACTACTACTAGGGTGCCTCAGAAAGAATGCTGGACTCTAGAATCTAGCTGAATTATTGCCATGATTCCTTGATATATAAATTAAATGTAAGTCCAGAGTATCAATAAATCTTTTCATTATATGGAATTCTTGTAGCCCAATAGTAACTTTAGGATATTTCAGACCTTTGACAAAAAAAATCAAGTCTTGATAAATTCCTTACTGCAGTGTTGGGTGTTCCTTGCAATGATAGTAACCTGAATAATCGTTAATCCCGACGTTGTGAAAGGCATGTAAACATAGTTTTGGGTTCCCATTTTATGTTCGTGACGACAGGGGCGTAAACAAGGGTGGGTCAAGTTGACTGTGCAGATGTAATCACCATCTTATTCCTTACTGTAGGCCTACATCTTCTGTATTATATAATATCAAAGGCATTGTAACAAGAACGTGTTGACCAGTGAACCACTGGTTGGAATCACAAAGACTTAAAAAGCTTTCAAAGATTCTCCCCACTCTATCAAAAGTGACAAAAGGCATAGCTTCAACATTCGAACTGTTGCTCAACAAATTTGCAGTATTAATAATTATCTCATTTTCTCATAAGCTGACCATCATGTAGAGTTGTCTAGACTCTAGGAGTAGGAACCAATCAGAAACAGGTTCTGAAGTGACCTTTGCTCCAAATGCCCATGTTGGTTCATTAATAAATAGTGTACTTTTGCTAATCTGGATCAAACCATTTGTTTAGCATGTCGGGGGTGTGGCTAGTTATCAATATCAAGCGTTGTTCTTAATAGAATTACAGCTGTCAGTTTGCCGTCATAAGTCAGAACATTGGTTAGAGACAGACTAGAGACAAAGGTTTTATTGGTTAATTCATTTCAAGTGTGATAAGGCATAATAGAGATGTTTTCATACCAATCAAAAACAAACCACGTGCACAGCAGTAATGTGTACTGTATCAGCAAGATGCACTGACTGAGATAAGATTCCCCGTGAATTAGGTCACTGACAGGTCGGCGGGCTTTACCCATCTATAGTGCACAGCCTGGGAGTTTTAAAAATAAAACGTCATTTTCTTGATTTCATCATAACAGTTGGCTTTGTATTGGGTTTAATTCTAAAATTTATTAATGTAAAATCAAACATTTGAAGGTGAATGGAACAGGTACTGTGATGATATTTGAGATTGAGAGCCTTACTAGAGTAACAGTGGAACCTGCTTAAAATTTGTACTGAAATTCAGGGGACCGACAATTGTTTTTCATATTCAAAGTTTTTCAGATATCTAGTAATTGGTTTAATTTAAACTCACAATTTTCAGTCCCATAAAAGTAATCAAGACACCATGTTAATTTTACTTTAAATTACCTCCCTTGATATAATAGATACTGCATCTAACAACAGAAGACCACCCTTTTCCCTTTTGGATATTATGTCTGACCCAGAGATCAGCAGCCAATTAACAAAAACAAATAATTCCTGGCACGTTTCAGAAACATGTCTGGAGAAGGAAAAAATGTTGAATGGGTGGTAATCGACACGTTGTATGTTAACTACTTGACAAGTACTAGTGAATATATTGTATTCAATGTATGATCATTTCGCAACAGCCAATGGAAAGGTGTAATGGCGAGAGGGCGACATGTGGTAAGCTGCTTCTGGCTTAGTGTCTTTGATCTTTGCAGCACATTCGGTATGCCCTCCTCCCGGGTAACTCCTTTCAAAAGTAGGCCAACATTGTTGACATGAAATGAACTTGAAATGCTCTGTTTCCCACCAGAGGCAAATACAATTTTGTTCATTTGTTGATGTTTTTTTGCACCCTCACTTGACCAAGTTAGTAAATGACAGAGAATCTTTTGGTTAAAAGGTATTCATATGATTTGCTTTGCGTATAAAGAGGTGCAAAGTGCGGCAAAGGTACAAAATATAATAAAGAAGGCTTATGCCGGGACCAAGGAACTCTTTTTGTTAAAAAGGATTTTCTTATTATCTGCTTTCGGTTTAATAAAAGCAGGTTTCACTGAATGATATGATAATAGGCCAAATTGCTGATCTGCTGTTGCCAAATCAGCCAGTGAACAATTTGTGGTATGCTTTAGCTTTATAGTTTGCATCATGGAATATGTTTGTAAGTACAGTTCCAGTGCATATAGTTTCAACTGCACGCTGCCTAATCCAGTGGTAATCAATAATTTTCAGTACTGGTCTAAGAAGGCTATTTCATGTCAAGCACTAACACTAACAGCAACATTAAAAAAAAATTTTTTATTCATTCCTTCACCTTTTATCTATGCATACACATATATGTTTGATGTACCCATGAGAAAAAAAGTGACCACTCAACAAAAAAGATTTTTGTTAAGAGATATTGCAAACAGATAGTCCATGCTGTTTTCCTATATTAACATATTATTTGTAATAAATGTCTTTCACAGGCAAACATAGTTGAGCAAGGTTGATCAGCCATGGCTGCAACATCCAGTGCTTCAGCTCAAGCTCAACAAAAGTTCAGTAACATTCGACGGCGACTTGATCAACTTGGATATCGTCAGACCCTTGGAATTGAATCACTTCCTTTAGTTGAAAAACTTTTTGCAGATCTTATCCACACAACTGAAAGTCTGAAAAATGCTAAGCTGGAGGTATCCAAAAAGGTAATAACATATATATGAGCAAGAGCAGACATAGTTTGCTCAGTTTATTGATGTGGTTTTTTGTTTTGTTTTTGTTTTTTATGACAGAATTATTTATTACAGCCTAATAGCACTGTCAGTGTTTTTAAACACGAAGATAAATATAGCAGCAATCCATGGAGACATTTGAAATACCTGTAGGGAAGATAGCAGAATAGATAATAATGGACATACTGAAAACTTTGAAAAAAATAACTTCAGAATATAACTTTTCCTCAGTAAAACAACTAGACAGGACAAAATAATTAATGTGGATGGCATGAGAATTTTCGGCTGCAAAATTGTGAAGCATTAAATTAGAAATTAGTCCACACTGTATAATCATTTTCTGCTTGAGGAACAAGCTGTTTGTCTTTTGAGCCAGTTTTTTAAATCTACTTTTCCTTTACTAGCACTGGAAGCAAGTGAAATGGCAGACAATTTACTATTTAGGAAAATTTTTTTCTAACTTTTTAAATACTTCATTTGCAAGTTTCATTTTATATGTAGGCCTATATCTTTTTCTTTCTGTGGAATCTTCAACCTTCCATCCATAATTCTGCTTTACATTGTCATGATTGTGTAGTCAGTTTTCAAAGAAATGGGTTGCATTTTGTGATTTTTTATGTGATATAACTCAGCTGTACTTTAAAGTGAATTTAGATTTCTTGCAAACTACAACAATCATATTTTTTATTTCAAATTGCAGTACATTTTTATTGTAATCTGTCATGAACTTTGTCAAACTTTTTTGCCACAGACTGAGGTCACCACTGACGTTGATTCTGCAGTGGATGCTTACAAAAGTGACAATGCCAAACTCATCAGAGAAAATAATGAAATGCACATGACACTGGTGAAGCAGAAGGAAGACGCTGATAATGCCGTCCGAGGTGAGTCTTTGAGTGGAAATCAGTAGATGGAATTGTAGAGACTGATGGTGAAATCAGAAACATTTGAATGAAACAGATGTTTCAAGAAGCAGAAAGTGGGAAGACAAAAGGAACTATAGATCAGTGACTGATTAGTATCAGTTGTAAACATAGTTTTATCGTTATGATTTGTGGTGACTCTTCATTTATCAGTAATGTTGCCTCTTATATCTTGTCACTTCTGTTTCTGATCTCAAACTGCTGTATTGTTTCTTGCCTTGGAATTTGAAAGGTTTTGCACGTTGCGTATAGTTTGTTTCAGAGAATTTTACTGTGCATCGAAAATGAGAACAGAGAAAATAAATAAAATAAAAATATAAAATCTGAATATCTCACTGCCCCTGCCCACTGCGACAGTGAAAATGATAGCTTTTTAAGGAATCTCAAGTCTTTCCAGAATACTCAAAAGACAAGCTAGATAGACAGAAATAAATATACTCATGCAGTGTTTATTCAGAAAATTAATTCTTTATTTGTCACCATAGTGGGTTGAGAACTTGATGTTGGGATGGGATTCTGTAGAGATTCAGAGAAAGTTGCGATTTTAGTTTTGGAATAGTTTGGAAACGAACATCATAAAAGAAAAGCAACCATGGTCATGAAAAATGATTTTCACCTTTATCCCCCCTTTGTGAAAGCTTGGTTGATCAGACTCATCTCTCAGAAACCAAAATTTGGAAAGAGAGCTCCAGTCACAAAATATAGAAAATCACCCCATTAGTTGTAATTTGTGTGACTAATTATGATCGTTTTGACACTGTGGTTTTCAAATATTGACAGCTGGTCATGTTAATCAATTCTTTGGTTTTCAGAACTTAAAGCATCTCTCCGAGACATGGAACACAAGAATGCAGATCTGAAATTCTTGAATAATCAGTATGTCCACAAAGTTCGGCAACTGGAGAGAGAGTCCAAAGAAAAATCTGAGACTATTTTGAAGCTCCAGGAGAAGAACTTCCATGCTGTAGTCCAGACACCAGGTTAGTGATATAGTTGTATTTATCTGTTGTGCTTCAGAGTCAGGAACAAAACATATGTTTGGCTTTAACATTCTGTCATCATAATTTAATTGGGGGATATGTTTCATATTCTGTATAGTGAGGCACAGATATAAACTTGTAAGTTGTATGCCACGTGATAGTTATTGGAACAAGGAAAGAAAATCTTCAACTTGTTTGACAACTTATACGAATTCGAAACACATCATCCACTTGTTTATCGTATGTTGAGTCAGGGAAAATATTCTTTTTATCATGCAAAACCCAGATCTGTCTTTGCTTCTAGAATATACTTTTTCCACACAAACTCAACAAATATGTATACTTTTGATATTTCCAAGCTGCATGAGTTTCTGAAATCATACAATCTAGGGGAGATTTTCAGCTTCTTTTGCAATAAATGGACTTCTTTTTTTTCAATTTTCTAATTTGCACTGGCTTTGTATTAATGGACATGGCTGTCTCATTTTCGCCTCCATTAACCCTTAGGTGGCAGGAAGAAAAACATCCCATTCAGGCGGCAACGGATGGAGATTGACCAGGCTGTGGCAGAGAGTGACAGTTTTGGATTCAGATGTCCACCTCCAGATGACCCCTACATAGCTGATCTGTTACAGGTGGGTGCATGATAAATGGTCATTTAGTGTCATGACAGTAATCACAGAGATCCAGTTGAAAACTTTTATTCCCTGACATTTATGTATAGGATTATCAACCAGATTATCAGAGATGATGAGGCACATTTATTCATCAAAAACTTGAGAGCTGTGTGTGTGTTCAGCAGAAATTTTATTTCAGTCATGTGGCACGATCTGAAGATTTGATCTATTAAAGATGGTTGTTATTCCCCAAGTTATTTGCACTTGGGGTAGGTATTTCAAAGCCTTTCATGACTCCAGTGCTAGAGGGCTCCCCCTGAAATACTCCCAACAACAGCCTTAATTAATTATTCTTTCAGATTTTCTTTTTGCTTTCCTCCTGTTTTTGGTTGAAAGGCTAAGGGGGCAGGGTTGGGGATTTGATCAGATTTAGGGTTGAGGACAGGGACGGGGTTAGGGATCGGTGCTTATGCGTACACGCCCCTAGCGCAAAACGCTTGGGGTACGTACGTGCAAGTAACAACAGCCTTTATGAAATTGTTTAAAACTTGCAACTGGTATACGATTATTGAGTGTATAGTGGAAGAGGGACTATTTCAGCTTTTGAGATGCAAGAAGACGTTAACACAGCAACCTTTTGAAAGGCAAAAACAACTTTGTGCCATGACAAATATAATTCATTGAATGTTTTTGTATTTAATTTGTATTTCAATATACATAAAAGTTAAAACGTTTGAAAAATGTGATACATGAGTGAGGTGTATATTTGTTACCTGTTATCATGCTCAAAAGGAAATTACCTTATTCATTTTTCATCCCATTACAAGACAGATAAAAAAAAAACTGTTTTACAGAAGTGATATGATAAGAAGCGTTAGATAGGCAGCTGGCATTGCAGGAAATCTGTTTGGCCAAGGCCTGTACTGATCTCAGGTTTGATAGAGGCAGTTTGGTTCCCTGCCTTTTAGGACATCAACTTTAATTCTTATAAGAGTTCCTATTCAATTCAAACTACGTGTATGTAATTAGGCTTCTCGAAGTCAATAATGGTAAAAACTGCAAATTGTATAACACTGAGTTCAACAATTTACTCATGAGTGTGACGATGTGTAACTTAACCCATACCCCGCGCGCTACCCGTAAAGCCCGCTGCATGGTCAGTGACCTTACTCACGGAGAATCTTATCTGGGGTCACTGAACCGTGCCGCTATGCGATGACCACAAACGCTGTCCACGTGGTTCGGCTTTTATTGACCGGTATGAAAACATTTGCTGCTATGCCTTATACGCTTGATAATGAATTAACCAGCAAAACCTTAGTCTGTCAGTCTGTAACCAATGATCTGACTTATGATTCAAAACTGACAGCTGTAGTTTTCGTGAGAACGAAGCATGATAACTAGCCACGCCCTCCCAAGCCCTACACAAATGGTTTCATCCTGATTGACACATACTAATAAACCAATATGGGCATTTGGGGCAAAGATTATTTCAGAGCTTGTTTCTGATTGGTTCTTAGATACAGACAACTCCAGATGGTGGTCAGCTTGTGAGAAGATGAGATAATATTGCAAATTTGTTGAGCAACATTTCGCATGTCGATGTTACATCTTTTGAAAGTGTGGGGAGAGCCTTTGAAAACTTAGTCTTTGTGATTCCGACCAGTGGTTCACTGGTTAACATGTCCATGTCACAATGCGTTTGATTTAGAAGAGATACAGTGAACAATAACACGGCGGTTACGTCTCAAAAACGTCAGTGACCTGATGCGTGAAAATACGGCTTGCGCGTGGCGCGGTCAGCTTGACCTTCCCGACTTTTGCCGCCCATGCGGCGTGAGCGCTTGCGAGTAAATACCGACAAATGCCGCCCCTCACAGGGTGAGGGTTAAGATGAGTTGAGTGGATTTGTCAGGGTTGTTAGTGTTTTACTAGCACCGTCCAGCCTCGTTAAGAATGTTTAATATCACACTTGATTTGTCCTATCACATGTACCTGCCTGTGTTCTCCAGGTGGCAGATGCCAGAATAGCTGAACTGGAGGCTGCTGTGGATTCAGCAGCGGCTCAGAAAGATGTCATGGACAGAAAACTACAGGGTTTCAGGGAACAAGTACGTCATTTTTGCTCATAGCTCTCTTTATCAGTATAGTTTACATTTATTTTCTCTCTCTGTGTCTTTTTCTGTAGCACACAAAGTTTCTCTCTTGATATGTTTTCATGTTATCCTTAGTATCCTCTCTGATAGGTATAGATGTGTCCTCATCAATTGTCAAATGATTTAATAATGGAGCTTCTAATTCTACTAAAGTACCGAGCTTGCAACATAGGACTAGGGTTTTGAATGCCTTTTGCCATGTTTTGAAAGCATTGGAATGTTCATTTTAAGAAACTATTACACTGTCAGGATCCATGCTGCTGCTATAGTTTAACAAATAATGCAGCCTTGTTCTAAGTGAATGATGTTTTGCGATTCTGACGTTTCTATAGGGCCGCTTTAACCCCCTTGCCTGCCACACAGATTTCCATTCATATGCCAGGTGCAACAAGGGACAAAACCAGAACATCTAAAAAAAATCACACACCATTAATCCTGCGCTTTCAAAACATGTAAATGATGCAAGTAAGAGGGGGGGGGGGCGGAGAAATAACTAGGAAATGCAAAACAATCATAATTCGAAAATTGCCTCCATCAAGAAACGCATATGAACTAGGCCTAGCACAATTCCGGGCACATGGCAGTATAGTGAGATTAGATAGCCCGGAGCAGTTCCGGGCAAAGCAGGGCAGGGGTTAAGAGTCATACTGGCTGTGGATTTGCCAGCAGTGCAGAGTTTAAACAAAGCTCTTCATGGGAGACAACCGTCGTGACTATCCCTGTAATTTTTACATTTGTTACTTCCCTTGATCATCGGTGCAAGTTCCAAACTCACTGCAACGAAAAACGAGTCAACATCAATTTTAGTGTATTTACTTGTGTTCAGCAAGGGAATTCATAATGATTGCCACTAAAGTAGCTGTTCATTGTGCCTGATAAAGTTAGCAAGAGGGAAGTAGGTTATTTTATGGACTGGCACCAATCAGAATTGATTTGGAGCAAGATTTTATCAAGCAGAGGGAAATAATGAACTGGATTTGGCTCGAAAGCGAGAGAGAGGACAGAATTCACAATCCTGCAGTCTGAAGACAGAGTTCAACTTTACCTATATTAAGAAACACTCCACCATGGGTGCCAGATCGCCGGATTTTTCCGGCAATCCGGAATTTCGTTTGTCCCAAACGCGCTCTGCCGGAATCTCGCCGGGAAGATTATTAAATATTAGATCTAAATAAACAAAAAATATTAGTATAAAACAATGTTTTAAAAGCACAAACAGGGTTTTAGTGGCTTTTCATATTGTGTTAGCTCCTCTTTGGGGGTCGACCGCGGTGTTTCCGTGTACACCGAAGACCTTGCAGGAATACAAAAAATTGGGAAGTGGGTTTGCAGGAAACACATTGTTTAAAAGCTGGCACCCATGCACTCCACATTTGTTTTCGTCTACTCGTTTGCTGCCAATATGGTGTCCATGCTGAGGAGAATGAGGAGGTACTCCCAAGGTTGTGTACTTTCACTTAGAAGCTTTTCCAATGCAGCACTTTGAAAATACATGCTGCTACAAAAATTTCATGACTACATGTACCAAAAATTATTTAAAACTTGCATGACCTAGCCAGCTCTGTAAATTTTTTTTCTTTTTTTTTCCAATATAGAATACCTTGTTGTTGGCATCGCAGAGCAATCCACTCGTCTATTTTTCATTTCTTTTTTCTTTTTTAAGTCTAGAAGTATGCTGAACTGTAAACTTATGTGTGATAGACTTAAGTGCGTTGCTTGCAACAGAGATGATGTACATGTACACCTATAAATTTGTGTGTGCCAGTCTTAAATCATTTGTCTTTCCAAATTTTTTTTTTTTTCTATACATGCTATAAGTTCTTCCTGATGACATTTCTTGAATGTCTTGAACTTAATGACACAGACAAAGCTTAGGGTGTGGAATAAAGATATTCATGACAGTTTTGTTCTTGAATGCATCGAAAGGTTTAAAAAAAAACAAAAACAGAAAGATCAAGTTGGGACTGGTCAACAAAAATTAAGTGACATCATCTGTCAAACTTTCTTGCTTTATAACATATTGATTAAAATACAAGCAGAATAGCCGGGGCATTCTTGTACAGATATATTTTCAAATGTCACTAGCTGAAGTCCCAGCTTTGCCCATGATAAACTGTTTCTTAGTTTCAGTTCAGGGTGATTATGGTGGATCTGCTTCACCCTTTTAGGTTTATTTTCTTTCTTCTTTGTTTGTTTGCTCTTAAGTAAGTCTTATTGCATTCCCCTTGCTTGTTAAAGCCCTACGCACTCTGTCAGCATTTGAGGTGAAGCTTGTCATGAAATGGTAGTAATCTGGTACATGTAACTTGTTTAAGTAACTGTCCCATTCTGCAAATGGTAACTGACGGGAGACACAAAGGCATCACCACAAAAAGTACCCTACTCACCAGTCTTATCTATACCAGTCACTGAGGAAGGGGCATAAGGTAAAAAAGTAGGCCTAATGTGTGTGCATGAAGGCATGTCGACTAAGTGTGGATGGTCTAGTGGCAGGAAGTGTTGATGTCATTGGCTCATCCCTCACGTGTTCATGGAAAAGAATGGATCGGGGAGCTAAATTATTTGACACAAAGCAAACTCAGAAAAAATACTTCCCCATTATTTCAATTCTCCAAATCTAAAAAAGGACCTTTTACAGGTCGAAAGGAAGGCACCTGTAAAATTTCACGCAAATTGAGCGGTATGAGCGGCGGTACATGTAGGTGTCGTTAAAAATCCTGCAAGTTCTTTTTTGTTACATAGATTTTACAGTGATAATGTATATGCAATGTGATAATTTTATTTCTGCACTAAAAGTGCCGCCAAACTACCAGAAGATGACAGCTCCAGAAGTAACATTTATTACAAAGTAAGGAAAATATACGAATGTTATGATATAAAATGCAGCAAGGAGCAGATAGGGATCAACTTTAAAAATTGTCCATAGTGAATATAGTGCACAAATGTACCCATAATTTCGTTTGTCTGTTGCAAAACACAGTTTTAAAAGGCAGTTTATCAGAAATTCGCATTCTTTAGGTTTTGTAATAGTCTTGGAGTCCTCAGCATTAAGTTTTGTAGCTCACTCTCATTTATATAAATTGTTATGTATAATCCGTATGCCAATGGCTGCACATACATTATACAGGAAGGGCAACATTTGTCACACCAACTGGTTTGTTGTTGGGACTGAAGAAAGGAGAGAAAATTCTGTTCCATGAAAATTCATGAATGGGTATGAAAATTGTAATATTTAAGTATACAGTGTATAGGAAACAGATAACATAGCAGAACTGTCCTTTTCCAGCTCGGGAAATGGAAATTTGGGGTAGGGGGTAGGGTGGTCTACGTTCTTGAAGTCATGTGCAAATAATAATATAGACATTGAGGGTTAGATCAATATATTTTATTTGAGAAGACCCCTGTCGACTTTCACCCTTTGGAGTTCAATATGATTTTATTGATTTCTGCTGACAGCCATTCGACTCTGCCTAAGTCTTCAGTCAGCCGGGATAATGGAATTATTTTGTTCGTGTGATAACAATATCGTTGCTTTATATTATTCACGCAGTCTGTTTTCATAAACGTGACATGCGATTCATATAATAAAACACGCCTGATTTTATTTCGAAGTACCCGTGGCAGGAATGCCCCTTTGTCGTGCGAAGTCGATTAACTGAATTCATAGTTTTTAATTTCGCTTACTTCGGTTTCAATAAAAGTAGAGTGACTGGCCTTGTTGTTAGGGACGCCACGCATGACAATGGTTTCACCGCGTGACTGGAGCAAGACAGAGCTGGCCGCGGATATTGTGTGGAGTGGCTTTACATTCTTTTGTCAGCGTACGTGGCGTTGATAGCTGTCTGACTGACTGACTTGTGTGCTACTGTTGTTGAAAGTGAAATGGATAAATCTATCTAGCTAGCTAGCTAGCTATCTGTCTATCTGTTGGTCTACCTATCTGTCTGTTTATCTATCTATAGACTATCTATCTATCTATTTATCTATCTATCTATCTATCTATCTATCTATCTATCTATCTATCTATCTATCTATCTATCTATCTATCTATCTATCTATCTATCTACATGTATTTATTTGTCTATCTGTCTGTCTGTGTCTATCTGTCTGCATTGTATCTATCTATCTATCTATCTATCTGTCTGTCTGTCTGTCTATCTATCTATCTGCATTCTATCTATCTATCTATCTATCTATCTATCTATCTATCTATCTATCTATCTATCTATCTATCTGTCTGTCTGTCTGTCTGTCTGTCTGTCTTTCTGTCTGTCTGTCTGTCTGTCTTTCTGTCTGTCTGTCTGTCTGTCTGTCTGTCTATCTATCTATCCATCTATCTGTCTATCCAAACTGTTTGTGTGAATATTCAGTTTTTCCCTCTGTCGACAGATTTTTTTTTCTGTCTGTGTGCCTCTCTGCATAATTATATCTCTCCCAAATGCTTCAGTATGTCTTGAGACTGCCACTTCACAATCATGTTCTGCTATAATACCTACGCTCACATTCATTGATCAGTAAAATCGCTGTCGGTTCTGTGATCATTTTG